>PVHX01000176.1:0-387356 GCA_004024805.1 Geosciurus inauris | reverse complement strand
CCATACTTCCTTAACAAGACTCCTATAGCACAAGAAGTAAAATCAAGAATCAACAAATGGGATGGATTCAAACTAAAAAGCTTCTTCTCAGCAAAAGAAATAATCAATGAAGTGAACAGAGAGCCGACATTCTGGGAACAAATCTTTGCCACACACACATCCGATAGAGCACTCATCTCCAGGATATATAAAGAACTCAGAAACCTTAACACCAAAAAACCTAACAACCCAATCAATAAATGGGCCAGGAGCTGAACCCAAACTTCACAGATGAAGATATACAATCCATCAACAGACATGAAAAAATGTTCAACATCTCTAGCAATCAGAGAAATGCAAATCAAAACTACCCTAAGATTTCATCTCACGCCAGTCAGAATGGCAATTATCAAGAATACAAACAACAGTAAGTGTTGGCGAGGTTGTGGGGAAAAAAGCACGCTCATACATTGCTGGTGGAACTGCATATTGGTACAACCAATCTGGAAAGCAGTATGGAGATTCCTTAGAAAACCTGGAATGAAACCACCATTTGAGCCTGCTATCCCTCTCCTCAGTCTATACCCAGAAGACTTAAAAACAGCAAACTACAGTGCTGCAGCCACTTCAATGTTTATAGCAGCTCAATTCACAATAGCTAAACTGTGGAACCAACCTAGATGCCCTTCGATAGATGATGGATAAAGAAACTGTGGTATATATACACAATGGAATATTACTCAGCAATAAAAGAGAATAAAATTATGGCATTTGCAGGTAAATGGATGGAGTTGGAGAATATCATGCTAACTGAAGTAAGACAATCTCAGAAAACCAAATGCTGGATGTACTCATTGAAAAGTGGATGCTGATCCATAATGTGGGGAAGGTCATGGGAACAATGGTGGAACTCTGTTCACAGGGGTGTAAGGGGGGAGGGGACATGGGGACAGTAAATGTGGTGGAATATGATGGTCATCATAGCCCTAACTTTATGTATGACTGCATGTATGTTGTGATTCTATACAACTTACAACTAGAGAATTGATGTTATCCTCTATCTATGTACAATGAATCAAATTGCACTCCATTATCATGTAAGCCTAAGTAGAACAAATAAATTAATTAAATATGAAAAAAAATTAAGCCCTTGTAGTTTCATTTGCTCTATCCTGCAGACAAGGTGTAAGATGATTGAATTTTAGGTAAACACAACTTAGGGAAAAAATTAGAATCCTTATAATCTTTTGGATCATGAGATGATCCACATGTTATTAAAGAATTCATGGTAAATCTACTTAACATTATACTTCTTTTGACCCCATATTTAAATCCCATAAGTTTGTTGTTGTTGTTGTTTTGGCTTATATCATATGTGGACAACTCCATTCAACAATTGTTTTGTTCATTCAAATTATAGATTTGAAATGATACTTTAAAGTATTAATGGAGGGAAAGAATGTTATATTGTTCTTTTCTGTTGTTGTTGTAGCAGACACCACTGCAGAAATTATATTCTAAATTACATAGAATATTCTATGTAAGTGTTTGATTGTTTATATGATAAAATTTTAGAAAATACATAGTTGGTTTATCAACATTTTATAAAGTTTCTCAGAATGAGTGCACAATAAGGTACCAAATTATTATTTAAACTGAGCAATAAAGCTAACAGTGTTGTTTTATATTCCACCTCATATTTTATTAAAAACAATATTGTGTGGCGCATTTTGCCAAAATTCAAACTTTCAAGATGTGCAAGAAAAGGATATAAATGAGATTTCCTCCCAGGTCAGTGTAATTGTTAAGTAGATAGTGATTTATGTTTAAATCGTGATTCAAGGAAATTTAGGATGACATACTATAAAAATCTCTTGAAATTAAAATTGTGTACTTTTACCTCACAGGGTAAACTGGCTGATGTTTGGGGGGAAGGCTTTAAATCTGTCACTTTCTCTCCATCCTCTCCTAATTCACATCTTCCTCCCTTTGCGCTGGCTGTGCCTCCATTCATCACACACTCCGCAGCTGTAACAGCAGTACTATCCTTCACTCTTAAATCATTGGCTGTCTCTGGCACTGTCAGGCCCAGTGTTTGAAACAGGATAAAGAAAACCCAGAACAGCAGTTGCAATAGCACAAGCATCGTAAATGTTCCCCAGGACTCCCATCACACAATCCATTTGTGCCAACTTTAGGTTCAGATCTCCTCGCGCTACTGACTAGCAAATCATACAGGAGCTGTAATTGTGGAGTAGATGACAGTCACCCCGCACATCTTGCAGTTCAAGAGGGAGAGAGATTTAGGGCTCAGGGCTTCTTGAATATAAATAAATTGGTGACAGCCTCTTTAAAACAGATCATCCAAACAAAATCACTTTGGCAAAGTTGGTTACAAAAAGCTTTAATTTTGTCAAATTTTAAGAGTTTGAATGTGAGACATGACAGTGCTTTTTGCACCAAGAAAAATATTATTTCCTGGTCACCAGCTCATCACTTATCATATATGTCATTGGTGTCTGGAAAAAAACTGAGCAAAAGAAGACTACTGTTGGAGCTCGGTTTCTCACTAATACCCTCAGTATTAAGTTGCTCAAAATTTCTTTTATTTATTTATCAGTTATCAATTTTATGTGTGCCCTAAAAACATAAAAGCATTTAATCAGTAACTGAAGAAAGAATACAAATCATATAGTGGAAGATGCAAAGTGCCACAAATTTTTCTACATCTTCTGTAAGTATGAATTTATTGGAGAAAATGAAACATTTGTATAACACATTCATAAACAGCTTTAGGATAAGGTAGAAGCCCACTGTATCCCTAGTGTCTGGCAACAGGCAAATGTAATATTGTCCACTATTGCAAATATTGATCAAGAAACAATGGCTGGATCTTTATAATTATTATGGTTTGGATATGAGTTGTCCACAAAAGCTCCTGTTAATGCAGAAATATTCAGAGGTGTAATGATTGGATAGTGAGAGCTATAACCTAGTCAGTCTATTCTAGTATGAATGGACTGACTGGGTGGTAAATGTAGGCTGGTGGGATGTGGCTAAAGGAGGTGGGTCACTGGAGGTTTGCCCTGGAAAGGTGCATCTTCCCTGTGGTCCCTTCCTCTCTCGCTACTTCCTGACCCCTCCCTGAACTGAGCAACTTCCTCCATTGGGCCCATCCCCCATGATCTGCTGTCTCACCAAGAACCCAGAACAATGAAGTAGGCCATCTAATGAATAGGACCCAGAAACCGTGAGCTCCAGATAAACTTTCTATCCTCCAAATGGTTCTTGTCAGATATTGTGATCACAGAGATGAAAAAGCAAAACAATAATGTACACTGCGTGTTGTTAAAAAAAAAATCTTTTCTAATGTATTATTGAACAGAATTGTATTGTTTTATTTTTTCGCTCATGGCAAAAAAAAAAAAAGAGAGAGATAGAGATAAAGAACAGTATTGAAAGCTGGGGTATCTCAATAGCAGGTGACAGAGAGGATTTGAGATGAGGGAGAATAAAACTAGCCTAAGCTATACTTTGTGAGCAATTGTCGTTTGTATTAGTAACAGAAGGAGGAGGTATGATCATTTTTGTAGTTTTGTCAAATTCTTTTGTTTTCCTAAATTCACACATTATTATTTGATGACATGTTTTCATCTTGATTCATTATAATCATAGAGAAACATGGCCAGGTAATGTCCTGGAACATTGTTTCAAGTTCAATAAGCAATTGCAGTGACCTAGCTGTGAGTTACTAGTCAAGTGTGACACTCCTGGCAACATCTGACCAACAAAGCAAGGCCACTTCAGTCTTTGGACCAGCAGAGACTGCTTTTCTCTTTTGCAAAATGCATAAATATCTTGGCAATCTACAAAGGAAATCACAGAAGTAATATCTAAGTAAAACCGACAATTTGGAGAGTAATAAAAGCAAAAACAAATGTGATTTTACAATATGACTTACTGTGTATGTAAAATAAATATGTTGAAAAATAGAGTATATGATGTTATAAGTTCAGATAGTGATTATTTACTTTTGGTGAAAAAGTAGTGGCCTGAGAAATGAAATAAAGATGACTTCTGGAACACTGAGATTGGTTATTTCCTGACCTGGGACTAAGTATATAAATGTGTTCACTTTGTAACAATTATTTGAGTTATGCACTTAAAATAGGATCACTTTTCTGCATGTATGCTATTCTTCAATGATAGTTTATATGTTGCAATAAAAAATTAAAACTTAAAAAATATACTCAAGTGAAAGTTTTGATGCTTAGATGAAAGCTGAGTATTTAAGACAACTTTTGGCCCGAGATTATTTTCTTGATATTTGTTTCAATTTCCCTTCACAATGCAGTCCATGTTGGAGATATTACCCTGTACTCACTAATACTGGGAAAACTGGGAACCAATAGTGATATTCCAGCGCTGTCTTTTAATGTAGCCAGCTTCAAGCAACATGTGGCTATTGAGCACTTGAAGTGTGACTAGTCCTAATTGTAATATGCTATAAATGTACAATTTTGAAAACTCAGATAAATAGAATAATATAAAATATATTATGAAGAATTTTAAATTCATATATTTAAATATTAAAATTATAATATTTAGAAATATTTAAAATAACACATTAAAATCTTCAGTTGTTTCTTTTTAATTTAGATACTATAAAATTTAAACTTTTATATGTACTTTACATTTGTGGTTCACAGTCTATTCCTTTTGAGTACCTTCAAGATAAGAATGAGCTAGAGCTCCCCTAGGAGTTTAATTAGATGCTGCTTATTCATAACCTAGCCCTGAGGACAGAATGGGGATGTCATTCAAATAATTAAAGCACCTATTTTAATCTTTGCTTTTACTGTCTATGAAATTTCAGTGCATCAATCAGTCACTGAAAAGAAGGAACCTGAAATGGTATGATACAATGTTCAAAGGATCAAGGAACACAATGGGGCAGGCCAGATGAAAGAACTGACCCTAGCCTTAAACATTGCTCTAACAAAACAAAACAAAACAAACAAAAACAAAAATTTCGCTTCCTTATGGTCCTCTAAGAAAAACTTTAAGATGCCTCCAAACATGGGTACCGAGGAAAGATTCCCTATATTATTACTCTGGCTTCTTTCATTAGCCTATCGCAGATCTTCCTAAAAGGGGCCCTTGACACACAGATCTGAACAGAACCAGCAAGAAGTCGCTCTTCTTTGGTGGAAGAGTAGCTCTACTAGAGGTTCTTCCTCTTTCCCTTTCTTTCTCCTTTTGAAGATGGTAATGCAAACAGTGTTTAATTCCAGTGGTCAAAATCATCTTCAACAAATCATCTTCCTAATTATTTTAATACCTCCAGGCTTGCTTTTATCCCTCTAGTCTTTCTTTCAAACTGACACCAAAGTAATAATAATTTTAAAAGACAGAGTGGATCACATTATATGCCAGTTCAGAATTTTCCAGGGAATCTAACTGATTTCAGAAAAAATGAAAAAAAAAAAAAAAGTTTCTGTGGCTTATTGGGCCCTTCCTGATCTATCTTCTATTTTTTCTTTTTTCTTTTTTGGTACTGGGGATTGAATTTAGGGGGTACTCAACCACTGAACTACATCCCCAGCCCTATTTTGTGTTGTATGTAGAGACAGGGTCTCACTGAGTTGCTTAGCACCTCGCCATTGCTGAGGCTGGCTTTGAACTCGCGATTCTCCTGTCTCAGCCTCCCTAAGTGCTGGGATTACAGGCGTGCACCACTGAGCCCGGCTCTTCTATCTTTTATTTAGATTAATATTCTACCCCTTATGACCTGTATGTTCCCATTTAGTCAAAGAAAGCATTCTTCTATCCCTAACCCTGACATATTCCATTTTCTCTTTGTATCCAGGACAATGCTACACTCTTCCTGGAGAGATATTTTCATTTCTCCTCCAAGACTCCATCGCTCTATCAACTGCTCAGGATACATTCTTATTCCTCTTTTGCTCTTTGAGCACAGGTTTTTCTTCTCTAGATTTCCATAGCTTCATCTGCATATATGCTTCTGACAAATTTCTTATAATAGAGCATTACATGATCATTTTCATCTGTCTGTCCTTGGTAGATGCTCAATGTATGTTTCCTTCTAAAACAAAGAATCAGACAGATGTGCTCTGAGACAAAATATGAGGAATTTTAAAAAATACTAATGTGTGACGGGAAGAGTTTAAGTTTGATAGAGTTTCAAAATGTCTTTTAAATTCTATTCCTGTGTAAACAGGAGTGTGGTTACACAGTTATGGAGTAGTTCCGCTTTCCTAGAATTATTTCAAGGACTACATAGTCCTTAAATATCAAACTTTACATATCAATACTTTCCTGTGAACCGACATATTTTGGTCCTATTTTGAACAGAAGGTTAAGCATTGAGTAAATTTAAATGCAAAAGAATTTTCATATTTTCACATGTACTTAATGCTTACAGTAATTCCATAGAATATTTTGTTCCTTTATTTTTTAATTGAGGAATTGCAGGTATCAAAGTTGAAATGAAGTTCTGGACTTGCCTGAAGTGCTGGATTTCTGAAGAAATTTGTTTTGTTTATTCTACTAGGTAACAAACTGTCTCACAAAAATATGCTAAATACATTATATTTTCCAATTAAATCCCAATGCAAGTATTATGTAGTTCAAATGACTAATATTGGTTGGTTTTATTTATTTCTTATAGAACACTTTGCCAGAAAGAATGAGCACTAACCAGGAGCAGTGGTGCGTACCTGTAAGCCCAGTAACGCTGCAGGAGAAGGCAGGAGGACCACAAGTTAGAGTTCT
The DNA here is from genome assembly GCA_004024805.1 of Geosciurus inauris. NCBI lineage: Eukaryota > Metazoa > Chordata > Mammalia > Rodentia > Sciuridae > Geosciurus > Geosciurus inauris. The sequence continues at coordinate 380,582 of PVHX01000176.1, read as the reverse complement.
GCCTCAGCAGCTTGGTGAGATCTTGTCTTAAAATAAAAATTGAAAGGACTGGGGAACATGCCCACCCACCTGCACACACACACACACACAGAATGAAAGGACCCATTTTGTATGTAGTAGGAAAAAAGTAGTTGTTTCAAAAATCTGCATGATTTTTAATAATAAAAGACCATTTAGTAAAATAAATGTTTTTCTGAGTCAATGCCTTTAATTTGTCACCAAGAAGTTGTTGTGTGCCTATAGGAAAGTCATTTAACACTCTTATCTGCCACAATTCTCTTATCTGCAGGAAGCAAGGATGAATAAAGGATATCGTATTGTTTCTGTAGCTCTTAGGATATTATGACTCACTGATTTTTATCATTGGATGACTTCCACATTGTAAATCACAAAGATATTACAGGACCATATGCATTTCTGCAGAAGTAATTAAGTTACCATTTACTGTGTATTAGATTTTTCTAAAATTTCTTTTGAATTTCCAACAAATAAAATTATTTGTATATAGTGTTTTAATTTTTGTTTTCATCCGGCATAGATCTAGAAATTCCCCAGTAAATAACCATCCAAATAATTATTTTTCTTTCCTTATTCATTCTGCATAAAGCAATATGTGTTTTACAAAGAAAAATAAGGCTATATCCACTTGCTGAATTTTTATAACTGTGAAAGGGAATTTAATTTTGTGAATGCATAATATTAACAAGATGAATTTGATTTTTAAATTGTAAATCAATTCAGTAAAATTAAGTAGTATTTACTGGATACAAATTTTTTAAAACATATACATATACAATATAAACTATAAATATATGAATGAAACATTAAAAATAAGTAAAACAATTTCTGTGCATCTATATATGGTACAATATGATATATCTTGGAAATTTCTTAACAAGATAAACAAGACACAAAATGCTATGCATTTTAAGAAAGTTGGAAGCCTTGATTTGAAATCTGTCTTAATATTAATAAGTGGATTATAGTATGTCCCAAATTAATTGCCTTTATATTTTCCCTCCAAAATTTACAGTAGATATATTGTTCTTTGATTATAAAATCCATATGTATACAGGAAAGATATTTTCACTTTCCTTTTCATAATGATTCTACGATATTACAACAATAAACTGTCAGGTATTTGTGTATCTGTAAAATAACTAGTGAAGTTTTGTTTCAAAGAATGAAGGAAAATGTGTGTGTGTGTATTATGTAATATGTTTCTTTTTTAAGTAGGAGGGACTGCCTCTTTCTTATTTGATCCCTGACTCCCCAGATAATACCTTTAAGCATACCTCGTTCCTATCATAACCATTCACCCATTTGTACTTAAATAAATATGACATTCATTTTCTGAGATTCTGTTTTATGGGATTTTAGACTATAAAAGCTCAGCAGTGAACAGCAAGGTGAACCACAAATGAGATTATAATCATAAGTAAGGTTTTATGAGTCAATTGGGGAAGTTGTTTCCTTACTTCACTCAACCACTTTAAAGTCTTTTTAAGCTTTGGTGTCACTTGAAAGTGAATGGTTTTACTTAGTAAAACATAAAGATTTTTAAAGATAAAAAAGAAACTAGCAGAATGCCCTATAGTATTCTTTGTGTCATAGAAATAAGTCATTTTTAAGTTCTAAATCTTAGTGCTTATCTTTAAATTTTATCTTGAGTATTGACTACCAGGAATGATGTAACAGATTCATATTAATTGTATTTTTACAAAGGACAATAAAATTTTCACTTGAGAAACCACACAATTCTTGATTTTTATCTTAATGATGAGTATTTATCAGGGCATTTTTTCCAAGGCTGCGATTTTTTGATGAATAATATCTTACTTTCTCATTCATAAAATGGTGGTACTAATTCTTATGTCATTGATGTGTTACAAGAATTACATGAATAAGTCAAGCAAAATGCAGAATATTGTGCTCTCTAATAACAATGAGAATATTAGAATCCTAAAATATTAGTGATCAAGTGGCAGTTCTTAACCAGCAGAAAATAGTGTATACAATTTTCATAGTAAGTGAATAGTTTGAATTGGCAGCTAAGAAAGCTGACCAAAAAGAAGCTTGGAATTAATTAAAAATAGAATCCTATAGCCAAATAAAATCGATATGACTCCATGTATACAGTAAACAATAATCAAAATTGTATTTTCAAATCAATTGACTAAGAGTAAGTTCAGGTCTCCAGTAACAAAGACCCAGAAATGTCACAGCAAGGGTTTATGAAATCATTCTCCCAGACGTTTCCTAAAGAGTCATTTAGCTACTTAATTAGACAACCAAACAGCATGGAAAGAAGAAGAATTAGACTCTTTTTGTATACAAAGTATATATTTTATGGAGGCATATAATATATATCACAAAACTTAGAATTTTCCACTATTGTAGGTGTACAGTTCTTTAACAATAAGTATGTTAATATTATTGTGCAACTATAACTGTCATCGATCTTTAGAATATTTTCATCTTCCTAAATTGAAATTCTGTGCTGTGAAATGACTCCTAGCTTTTCCGTCCACCCCATCCCCTGCAACCACCAGTCCATTTTCTGTTTCTAGGATTTGTTATAACTCTAAGTACTTCATAAAAGTGGAATGGTACACTATTTGTTCTTTGGACTCTGGACTTTTAACTTAGCATATGTCCTCAAGATTTACCCATGATGTGATATGTGTTGATATTTACTTCATTTTTTAGACTGAATAATATTTCATTGGATATATATCATATATTCATGCATATAATTATATACACATATATACATATATATAAAATTGGAATGGTTAGGAATTATTATCAGAGAAGAAAGTCGATGAGATTTATTTGCAGCTGAAACAATTATACACACACGTATACATATATTATTTATATAAAAAATGGGTCCCTGGCATAATATTGGAGCACTTGTTCATGAACAGTGACCATATGGCTGGAGTTAAGAATCCAGCAGTAATGCATAAGATGATGGAAAGAATACACACAGGTCTAGGTATGAATAATTCAAAGAGCACAGATATAAGCTGCACAATAAAACATCCTGAACTCCAAATTCATCACCATTATTACAACTCATTTAAAATCTATGGTTGTATTGAGTTCTTTGAAAATCAAAAGTTGACTCTAGTTGCACTAAAATTGTACTCAGAAGAGGTCCTAAAAGATAGCAGTACCTATACCTTCTCCCAGAAAGTAGACCATCAAGTGATGCAGCCAGTATCTTCTGAGTCAAAATAGAAGTGATCTGAGGTAAGACTGTATCCAGACACAGAGGCAATGATTAATAGATTGGCTAGTCGTTCAGAGGTCTAGAGAGAAAAATTGGGAGATAGAAAAGGAATGTGGAAGAGTCATGTGGATAACCTATATGAAAGAGAATAAAGTGGAAGGATCTTATAGTTAACTTCAGCCCCAGAGGCACTAAACAAGAAAGGATGAAAATAACTTAGCAAGTTGGCATTTATTAGATTGTTTCATTCACCACCCAATGCTGGCAAAAAGTTAGTGTGAAGGTAATATTCAGGGGTCAGGGATGGAGGTATTCATTATTTTAACATCAAATGTATAATCGATCATTGTCTGATTTAGGTACCCAGCCTAATGTTTAAACTGGCAGCAGGATAGAACTATACTGATTTCTGAAAAGATACCACCCCTCCAGGTATCCAGCAGCATTTAGTTATACATGGATTATACAATGATCCCATAAATCCTAGAAGAGGGAGCAATTTGTCTTGATAAAAAACATACATGTTCCAGGTATGGGTTATCTTTTCCTGTCTATAGGTCCTCCACTAGCACTATTTTCTAAGACTTATATAGCGCGTTAACCATGGACATACAACACAGTGTGACATTGCATTTGACCAAATAACACATTTAAACTGAAGGAAGTAGAAGAAGAGACATATAACCATGGGATCCACTGACCATATTATTTACTGCACTCCTGAGAACCTGTCATTTTGAGAGAACAACGAAAAGACCAACTTAAAGAAGATTTTATGTGAATATTGAGTGCCATCTTTGGAAAAAATGAAATCAAAAACCATTATACAGGGGCTGGGATTGTAGCTCAGTGGTAGAGCGCTTGCCTTGCATGCGTGAGGCCCTGGGTTCGATCCTCAGCACCGCATACAAACCAAGAAAGTAAAGACATTGTGTACATCTACAACTAAAAAAATATTTAAAAAAAAAACTGTTTAAATAAAAAGAAAAAAAATCCATTATACAGTGTTGTGTCCCTATGCACTGGGCCTTGAGCCAAGAAGTAGAAGTAGCCGTGGCCCTGCTTACCATTAATTTCTGTGACTTCCGTGAAAGAGTCAAGCTTGCTGTCTTCACAACTGTACATTCTGCAAATCTAGAGATTTCAGTCTCTCAGGGAAAGCTTCCATCAAAGTTCAACAGCTGTCCCTTTGCCAATTTTTACTCTTTTTCACCAAGATGACAGCAGAGAGGGTCTAATCCTGATCATCAAGATAAAGAGAAGCTACTGTTACACTCTGGAATGGAGATAAATCTTTGGCACCCAGGTGACTATTTAGACATCCCTTTGTCTTCCTTTGATCAATTTCAGTGATGAGTGATAAATGTATCAGCTATGGCCTGAGGAGAGTATCATGCATTGTGGTTCAAACAATGCATGGATGAGGGTTGGGCTTACTATACTAGATAAGCCAGTTATTCCAGCTGAGGTGCTTGTTGACTGTGAGGGAAAAATAGTACAATTAATTAATGTTTATCAGAGAAGTTGATGAGACTTATTTGCAGCTCTGAGACCAACTGCAACAGTAGGTAGGGGTTTTAGTTTGATCTACTCATTAAGTGATAAATAAGTTTACCTGCAAGGGGGCGCGGGGACTAGGTACAGCTGGTACACAATAGGACAAAATTGTAAAAAGGAAATTCATCCAAATGATGGATGTTAGGGGTTGATCCACGGCAAGTTTCAATGCATTGTTTAGATCTCCCTTCCGGAGAAAACACACGTTCTCTAACCTATTGGTTGTTGCCTATTGACTACTCAATTAATTCATCCCCAGACATGGTCTTCCGTCAAAGATTGATTTTTTGCCTGAATAATGGTTTCCTTTTAAGGGTAGCCTACATCTAGTGATTTGTCCTGTTATAGTATCAAAATCTTCAAATGCTTGTCTGTATGTGGACCTTGTGAAAGATAATTCCACATTCAGAGAATCTTCTTGAGATCAGTTTAGATCTTACATGCAATAACTACTGAATTTTAACTTCTTCTGCCCAATTATACTTTCCTGACTTTCAAGATATTTGTATTTGCTTGGGTAGTTTTGTTTTTGTTTTACCCTAGTAAGCATTCTTTAATGAAATTTCTCTTTGCAAATCTTAGTCTCTGAGGCTATTCCCTGGGGAATTCAATTTAGGACTCTGTTTTTAAGTGACTTAGCATTTAGTAGGGAAACTAGATAAGCAAAGACTTTATCAACAAAGTGGGGAAGTATGGTGTAATGAGCATATCAGTAAAGATCCCAGCAGTCCACATAAGTAAAGACATAGTTTCCTCTGTGCAGGGGATGGGAGTGGGTGGAGATAACAGACTTTACTCTTTCCAAGGTTTACTGGTATTACCAATTTAACTCCTCTCTATAATACTGAGGTCAGTATTTGGAGGTTGAAGAAAAACATAGCTGCTATTAGATTCCATGTGCAGAGCCACAGAGAGTCTCTTGGGTATTTTGGAAGATTTGAAATAACTTTTCACCTGTCATTGAGGTCTTAATTTATACCTCAAGCCTCTGATACATTCATCACCATAAATCTTAGATACCTAGATCTCTTCCATTATCACAGTTGTGGTAATTGAAAGAGACCCAGAAGACTGGGTATCTTTGGAACTAAAATAAAGATGGTAAAAACTGGTTCCATAATTATTTGTTTTGAAATGGGAAATTTCTTTTCCTCAATTTTATATTTAAGAAAGAAAAGGTAAATATTTCCAATTTAGGATTCACAGAACTAAACTCCAGATTTATAAGCTACTTATAATAAAATAATATACAAATTTATAATAAAATAATATACAAATTTATATTTATTATTATAATCCCGTCTTCTAATATCTTAAATTTGTCAAACAAAAACAAACACGAAAATAAAAAAAGAAAAAGAAAAAGAAAGAAAATGAGGAAAATAAAATAAAAGAAAAAACACACATGGCTTGGGATACATTTTGTTTATCACCATTGTTAGATAACTGACTGGAAAATAAATGAGACAGCCATGACATACTTCTTAAAGATTCTTCAGGAGCTACAAATTCTGACCGTAAGGACTGGATATAATTCTTTGAATCAGCAGCTGATATGGAAAAAAGTAAAGAAATTGGATTTGAGGAAGTCAAAAATTTTGTGAGAATAAATAATATGAATGGACGTGTATTATCCACTAATGAAACTACTAACCTCATGTAGCTACTTAATCCGAAATGAGTAGAATAAATTTAAAATTTGGTTCCTCAGTCATGTTAACCATCTTTTAAATGCCTATACTTTTAAAATATGAAAGCAAAGAGACAAAAAGATTATCATAACCAAGTGACATTGCTATTCTGTTAGCATATGTTGTTTTGAAATATAAATCTTAGACCAGACCCTGGTTTCTTGTTTCAGAAATCTTCATCATTTAAGGGTTTCTTAACTTTCAGATCCATTGCTAAAGTCTTTATACGTTCTCTCTGTTTTTAGCCTTAAGGAGTTCAACCTTGGTTTCTGCAGACAAATTAAAAAATAATAGTAATAATAAGAAAAATTTTACAAGAATCTTAGAATAAACATTAGCTGCTGGTTGTATGATACAATAAGAAATGAAAGCTTTATTTTCAATCAGATTGTTGTTGTCTTAGAGATGCAAAATGTAATTTGCTCTTTTTTAAAGTTGATTCTAAGTGCTAAATTTGGGAATATAAGCAATATGTACAAGTGAGGGAAGTTCTGAAAAGTTTAATGTGATATCATCAGCTCATAAGAAATTCAGATAACAGGAAATTCTTGTTAGTTGTTTGATAACAATGGGAGTCCAATAAATAACTGTTAATGAAACTGAAATACTATTCCCAGTGCCTGATAACTTATGTGATTTGCCTCTTCTTTCATTACAATAATTTACATTAACTTAAAACAAAACAAACAAAAAACCAAAACGAAACAAACAAAAAAAAACACTTGAATTATCCTTGAAGCCTGCAGAATTTTCTTCCTAGGTCTTTCAGAATTAAAGTTTCTTTGAAATCCTATGGTTTAGTCCCAAAGTAATAAGCTCTGATCTCCTGTGAGACAAAAGGTCATGTAAATAATTGAAAAAGGCCAGGTGGAAAATATAAAAATTTGAAGAGAATTTGTTTTGTCTAATGGGGCAACCACTACTTGATTCTGCATGTCTCATGTAGAAATGTTGACTCACAGTGGGTGATGCTATTGAATTTAATTTTTCTTCTTCTTCTTTTTTCCTTTTTTTATTACATTAATGACATACTATCAAACTTTGTTACTTTTTAAATGTTGCCATTTGGATAGCTTCAAGCATTCTACAAAAAGAATAAATGAAAGAAACTTTTGAAAAATAAATTTGTTTCAATGTCACAAATGTAAAATATGTTGACATATGAATATTTGTTTCACATAAATATTTTATGTAAAGTGATTGATTCCATTTGTATTACTCCATTGAGTGATGCTGATTATTTCAAATGTTGTTCTATGGGACATGTATCCTAGAACATAGCTAACTATATAGATGAAAGAATCTTCTAATTTTTCACCTGTTTCCACATTTTGTGTTGATAGAATGAGTAACTGAGCTCATGCACTAATTGGCAACCTTTTTTTTTTTTTTGGTACTGGAGATTGAACTCAGTCAGGGGCACTCAACCACTGAGCCACATCCCCAACCCTATTTTATATTTTATTCAGAGACAGGGTCTCACTGAATTGCTTAGTACCTGGACTTTGCTGAGGCTGGCTTTGAACTCCAGATCCTTCTGCCTCAGCCTTCCAAGCCCTTGGGAATATAGCAATGCGCCACTGCACCCAGCTGATTGATTCCATTTTTACCACAGAACACTGTCTTCAATAATTACAGAAAATACAAAAGAGAGAGGCCTATAAACATAAATTAGAGAAGCATAATTTAATCAATGTTTAGATTTTTTTTAATAAATTACATCTCCAATTAACAAAATGTGGATGCATTAAAGTACCTACATATTTTACATGACCTTTTAGTAAAAAAGATAATGTGGAAAAATAAATATTTATGATTTTTTAAGAGTTTGATGGTACCAAAATATTTATAATTTTTTAAGAGTTTGATAGCAAAATATTCATAAATAGCATTTTTCTAAATATATCATCTCCAATTAATGTCCCAGTGCATGCATACACACTGTCAGTTTGCATGTGTTAATGCTCAATGATCAGACTGACTGAATTATGTTGAATTATGTCAAATATGAACATTTAATTTATAATTAAAGTGTGTAAGAACACAAAAATGTATCAAAATGGCTTTTTTATTGGAACAGTGCTTAATGCTAAATACCAAAAAAAATTGTAATTATATAGGCATGTATAAATATAAAATAAATAAATATATGTAATACATAAGATGTTAACTATAATATAAAATATTATATAAATATAAAATATAAAATAAATAAATATATGTAATACATAAGATGTTAACTATAACTTCTTTTGTTTTTTGGTTTTTTTGGTACTGGCAATTGAACTCAGGGGCACTTCACTGAGCCACATCCCCAGCCCTATTTTGTGTTTTATGTAGAGACAGGGTGTCACTGAGTTGCTTAGTGCCTCGCCATTTTTAAGGCTGGCTTTGAACTCTCAATTCTCCTGTCTCAGCCTCCCTAAGTGCTGGGATTACAGGCTTGCACCACCATGCCCAGCTTTAACTATAACTTCTTAATTGAACTGTACTAATTTATATGTTTTTTAAAATTTTTATCAAACCATTTAGTACATTCTTATAAGCTTATCTTTATATAATGTCTATACAAAAATAATCAAACAATTAAAATAGTCAACAAGTATTTTACATAAGTTTGTAGAATGGCAAATAAATCATTATACCTGCTTATTTCACTAATTAGTCTGTTTAGGAACCATAATCTTCTCATAAGTATTTAGTTAGAACTGACATAGACTATAGCCATTATGAAAATTAAGCAAAATGTTCAGATTTATGTCTTATCTCTGACACTGGTATATTTAAATTTTATTTCATTGCTGTTTTCTTCAGTAGAACATATATAGGCCAGTTATGTATGATAGGACAGTATATGCAACATTTTAAACTCTATAAGAGTACAAATCTGTGTTTTGTGGGTTTTGTCTTTGTATTTTCCTGTTAGTAGTCCAAATCACACCAGGGCATGTTGCCATCAGAAACTAACAGAGTGCTCCTTAGCTGTCAGATGGTTCAAACAAACTGACAACAAATTGTTTATTAAACTGCTAGGATTTATGGATCTAAGTCCTGAGGCTCCTGTGTTATATTATTACAAATTCAGCAGTTTTATAAGAATTGAGTTCAAAAACAGGAAGCACATCTGACCTCATTTTCCAATTACCTTTGACATTGAAATGGGATGAACTGACAGCACAGGAAACAGAAATCATATTTGGGTGGTGGATAAGAACATGTAGAGAAAAGACACTGTAGTGCATTTAACGATTTTCAGATTTCTTTTATCTCATCATTTTGAATGCTACATATTCTTCTAAGGAAAAGTAACCAAAATTCTAAGAAAATTTGGGTTATATTTCAAATTTTAGAAACTAAATAGGGTAAGAAAATGAAGAGAAAAGAAACTACGTGACTAATTATTCCAGAATTACATTTTCAGTGCAAAATTTGATGTTCCTTAAAATAGTAGGCAGACATCTGATTGAGAGGAAAAGAAATTTTGCCTTGTAAACTTCAGCATTTGATGTCCAGTGAAAAGACAAAGTAGGCTAACAGCTCAGACTTCTCCGAATGACTTATGACAATGTCAGTTCTATTTTAGAAGTAGATATCACTGTTGTTAAAGTATCTTGAGGCTCTTGAGCCCTTTATTAAAAATACACCAAAAAAAGCCGTGATCGGGGTCACCATTCCCTGTGAACACCAAACAACATAATGACTGCTGGAAACTTCAAACATTTTATCAAGGAAGAAAAACTGAATTACTGTAAAAAAGGAATACTGTGAAGTCTCAGACTAGGAGGAATAATTTTAAATGCTAGAATATCATATTTTGAACCTCAAGTTCTTCACACTTTTGCCAAAGCAGACATGTGAGATTGGTGAACTAATCACACATAGACTATTCTTCATTTACTTTAAAAACTGGGTAATGCTTGATTTCTGTAAGTAACAGTAACATTGTAATCTGGTTAGACTCCTCAAACATCCATACTACAGGTTACTTGCTGTTCACATTATATATGCTCTTCTACCTATAAGGGGCTATGTTGCAATACATTCACTGTAAATTCAAAATATCAGAAGTCAATAATACATTTATTACACCTAATGTACCAAACAACATAACAGTGTGGCATACCTAAACATGCTTATATGAGTCCACAGTTGAGCAAATTGATCTAACACAAAGACTATTTTATAATGACAAATTATTGAATACCTATATTGCAAAAACATTGGCAGGACAGTACAGTACAATACCAATTGTGTACTCATGACTGGTTAGCTGACTAGAGCTATGGCTTGCTGCAGCTTCCCCAGATCTCCAGAGAATATCATGAAGCATTCCGCTAAAAGCAATGCCCTAGCCCAGGAAAAGGTCAAAGTTCAAAATTTGAAATACAGTACCTACTGACACACGTTATTTTTGCATCATTGTAAAGTAAAACAATTTTAAGTTGAACCTTTTTTTTTTGGTACTGGAGACTGAACTCAGGGACACTCAACCACTGAGCCACACCCCCACCCCAGCCCTATTTTGTGTTTTATGTAGAGACAGGGTCTCTGAATTGCTTAGAGCCTCGCCATTGCTGAGGCTGGTTTTGAACTCGTGATTTTCCTATCTCAGCCTCCTTAAGTGCTGGGATTACAGGCTTGCACCACTGCACCTGGCTTAAGTTGAACCATTTTAAGTTGGAGACTATATGTAGGAATTGTATCAGAAAGCTTCAAGGCCATTAATCAAGAGGATGATCTAGTACATTGAAAAAGACAAAGTGAAGTAAAATTCTGAAGGGATGAACGAACACAAGTTGTACTGAGCATCAGATATGGCAGAAGAGAATTTTTGGAAAAGTCTGATAGAAAAAAAGAATAGTTTCCAATTATATTTGTTGTTTTAAGATATAGATAATTAGCACAATAATTAAATATGCCTTATTATTCCATGATAAATACAAATAGAACCATAAATATAAACAGTATTAATTGCTTTAGGTATTAACAATTTTTAAAAACTAGTTTAAAAATGTTTTACTTAGCTTAAGTAAAGCAGAGCTATATGGATCTAAAAAGATTTAGTGAAACCTAATAACATTTATGTAAAAACTGACAGATATTTCTCAAATCTTGTTAATGCAATCTACTATGTCTAAGTATTCACAATATTAAATAAATATCACATTACTAAAATTAATGCAGTGAAATATGAGATAATTCTGTTTTAGAGATCAATTTGACATAACTTAATCCAGATTTCACACTGAAGGTTCTCCTTCTTGTATTAAGCCAGAAACTCAAAAATAGAAGGACCCCTTCTTGGAATGAAATAGTAACAATAATTTCCTTTAGACGTTCTCAAGATATAGGAAACTGGATATAACTGATAAACTGAAATAGAAATAAAAATAAAACCACAATTTCCCTTTTTTTTTCTTTTTAGAAAATAATGAAATTGTTTAGTGAAAATTAAATCAATTATGAAGTAACCTTGTTTGGGATGATAAGAAAATGATTTACTGATTTGTTATAAAAATGGAATATATACAATTCAGTATAACAAATACTTTCAGTATGACTTCAGCATGCCTTCTCTGATTGTATATAATAATATCTGCATATCTTTAGTATGGATTTCACTTAACTAAAATCATTTAAATAAAATCAAATTGGGAGATAAAGTACAAGGACACATTATCAATATACAATTAATGAATATAAGTTCAGTTTTTGAGTAAGATAAAATATCCATAGGGCAAAGAATACTACAAAGATTAAATGTGTATTTAAAAATCACTAGTGAGGCCCTAAGCAACTCAGTGAGACCCTGTCTCTAAATAAAATATTTAAAGAGAAGTCTCAGTGGTTAAGCAATCCTGGGTTCAATCCCCAGTACCAAAGTAAAAAAGAAAAAAACCCTGAATTTTATAGTGTTTTTAAATACACTTTCTTATTCTCCTTCAGAGTTTACTAAGTCCATTTGAATTGAAGGACTTTGAAGTATAATTTTATTATAGCTACAAAATATCTACTCACAAAAGGGAGTTTTAGAGTAAATAGTCTTGAGCCTAAGAACTAAGTGTAGCCATACAATGACATCTTCACACTCTGGAGATTTACATTCACTAATATATTATTTCTAGAAATGGTTTAATCAACCTGAGAGTCTTTATCTATGCTACTTTGTCTTAATTTATATCCTCTAGTGAAAGAGTATAAATTGTCATTCATCTTAAGAAATTTATCCTAAGAAACTGAGACAACTAGAACTCCATATTCACATGCAGGCCTCCATGGGCCTAAGCACGAATGTGCGTGAACACACGCACACGTGCACACACACACACACACACACATACACAGTAGCAACCATATTCTAATATTTTCCTCAATGATCCCCAACTTCTAGTTTTCCAGAAGAAAAATGGCAGTCCAGGCTGTAACAGATGATTATTCATAGAGCTCATATCCTAAAGATCTTCAAAACTAGTGGTACATAAAAGTTAGTGTTCCTTCTCATACCTCCTTCTTCATTGTGGTTAGCAGAAAAAGGTCCATATCTTAATTCCCATAGCCTTTGTTATTTTACATGGCAAATGGAACTTTGCAGATATGATTCATAGAACTTTGAGGTGAGGAACCTATTTAGTATTATCTAGGCCAGCTGAGTGATAGCGCAAGATTCTTTATAAAATGAAGGCAGGATCTAAGTTAGTAGTATCAGGGCAGCAGAAGTTGGCCTAAAGGGAAGGAAACCATGAGTGAAGGCAAATACACAGCTGCTAGAATCTGAACAAGGAAACAATACTTTCCTGACCCCTCCGAAAAGAAAGCAACCTATCAAAATTTTGACTTTAGACTTCTGACCTCAAGAACTCTAAGATAACAAATTCTAGTTATATTGAATCACTAAACTTATGGCAATTTTTATAACAAATAGGAAACTACTAAAGGCAGTAATTACACTAGCTGAGCAGGTACATATAATCTATGAACTAAAAACTCTATTTCCATTTATATCCTTTAGCCGTTAGACTGCTTATCAAAACTACCTGTAAGAAATTTTACAGAATACGTAAACATCAAAACTATGAATATATTGTAAATCCTTTGTGAGAGCATTCTTGCATGCATGGCTACTTTCTGTTTACCAGAACCAGCTGTACCCTGATTTCTGAGAGAAGCCACAGGTGCTGACCATTCCTTGAACTCCCGTGTTCTCGTGGTCTGAGCTTGTTTTGCAGCCTGAGCAGTTTCCACACCTGGGTCTGCAGTTCCACGCCTCCCACGCCCCTCGGGGGGTAGAAAAGATATATAAGCCCAGAGTGCTTACGCGCTTCGAGCCTCTATTTCTTCAGAATTGTTGTTGTGTGTGTGTTTCTTTCATCCGCGGATCCCTTGCCGACTCACTTTGGTCTGGTGCTGGTATCTGGGGGTTCTACCGAGATGGGAAGAAGGGAAGAAACGCTGACAGACACCCCTGGAAGTAGGGGGTGAATTGTTAATAGCGCAGAAAATTAATAGTGCAGAAGATAGTGCAGAAGATGGGCACTACCCTCAGTAGGGAATTGTTGGAAAATCAGATCGAAACTGTTGAAGAAAAAGGGTACGGGGCTAAAAAAGAGTACTATAAGGGCCGCCTTAAAGACTATAGAGCAGTCTAGTCCCTGGTTCCTTCATCCGGGAGGTTTCAATGTTCCAGATTGGGAACAGGTCCGTGCAGACTTACAGAAAAGGCTACACACAGAGGGGCCAGTCTTTTCCCATTATCACCTCCTTTGTATGGAGGCTAATTAAGGACTCTTTCAGTTACCTAAGACCTTTGAATCCACCCAAGAAGCGGTTTCTACTCAGTCCCTTAAAGAAATTGAAACGGAATAGCGAGGAAGGGAAAGGAGAGGAAGATGAGGAATTTTAGGAAGATGAATTGCAGTTGGAAAAGGATATCCAGACATTGCAAGAGAAATTACAGGAGTGGGAATTAAAAGAACAATGTAAGCAGGAACCAAAGTACTCAGTGGGAGGACCACCTCCCTTTAATCCAGGACATGAGTCTAGGAGGCCTACCGGTCCTACGGCGCCCCCAGAGCCTCAATCGGGAGGCGTGGTGTTGCCAGTAATAGAAATATTAGATACAGGGGCCGATGTTTCTGTCATATTTCAAAATCCGTGGCCACCAAAGTGGCCTACTCAAAGGGTTGCAACCGCTTTACAAGGTTTAGGTTATAATTCCAATCCATTACAAAGCTCCAGGTTTATCCCTTGGAAAGATACTGAAGGGTATAACAGACTCCTTCAGACTTACATTCTTTCTGATCTACCTGTTAATTTATGGGGTAGACATTTTGTCTGCCATGAGGGCTGTGCTAACCACGCAGCCGATCCAACAAAGTATTACAGAACAAGGATATGTTCCAGACAAGAAAGTGCTGAGGATGGAAAGGCAGGGATATGAGCTGGGATGGGGTATAGGAAAAAAGATCACCAGGTAGAATGACTCCTCTCACTGCTGAGGATGATATAATAAGACTTGGTAAGGATAGAACAGGACTGAGAAACTTTTAATAAGGGCTACTGCAGCAACAGCCTCAAAAATAGACCCTATACCCATTCAATGGAAAACAGATGATCTTGTGTGGGTAGAGCAGCAGCCCTTAACTAAGGAAAAACTTAAGGCTGCTCAGTCCCTGGTGAAAGAACAATTAAAAGCAGGACATTTAGTTCCATCAACATCCCCCTGGAACACACCTATTTTTTTCATTAAAAAGAAGTCTGGAAAATAGAGACTTTTACAAGATCTGAGGGCTGTCAGTTTAAGTCGCATCCTGTTGTTTTTCCAAAAATAGTGAAGACCATTCCTATCCCCAGGGCACGTTCAGTCTTTACTGATGGGCCATCTAATGGTACTGTATCAGTGTACTCTTCAGGCAAAAGTACCACCAATGATTTCATCCAGGGTCTTCCCAGAAAATTGAACTTCAAGCATTGGCCTGGCACTTCAGATGTTTACCTGTAAGCCTATTAACACTTATACTGACAGTGTGTACATTTCCAAAATCATTCCTTCCCTGGAGACAGGGCTACAGCGGCTAAAATACATGCCGTAGACTCGATGACGGGTAAGCCATGTTCTTTGGTCCCTGCAACCTAGGACAGACTCTAGGAAAAGAGAGGGGGAATTGTGAGAGCATTCTTCTGTGCGTGGCTACTTTGTTTACCAGAACCATCTGTACCCTGATTTCTGAGAGAAGCCACAGGTGCTGACCATTCCTTGAACTCCCGTGTTCTCGTGGTCTGAGCTTGTTTTGCAGTCTGAGCAGTTTCCACACCTGGGTCTGCAGTTCCACGCCTCCCACGCCCCTTGGGGGGTAGAAAAGATATATAAGCCCAGAGTGCTAACAAGCTACGAGCCTCTTTTTCTTCATAATTATTGTTGTGTGTTTCATCTGCTGCTCCCTCGCTGACTCGGTTTCACTTTGGTCCGGCGCAGGCACTGGCAATCCTTCAATATAGCAACAATTAATTCAAAAGTATTCATATAAATGGCATTACCTAAAGAGAAAAATTATATCATTAGTAAACCAAATAACACAGATGTTTCCAGACACTATACCAATATAAAGTCAGGTACAAACAGGCAAACATTGCATGATTTCATTTATTTTAAAAATTCTTAGAAATAAAACAATTTATGATAACTTAGTGTTAGAAGTCATTATAATGAATGCCATGGTGTTCTTGGTGACCATAAAATATCTGATTTTGAGAATATTTCATTTCACAATTTTGATACTGAATTAAAGAATTTCACCAAGCTGTATACACGCTAACTCATGTGATTTTTCTGTATATATTATACTTCAATAAGGAGTTTATCTTTTAACTTAGTTTGACTATACAAAAACCCCCTCTGTAGTCCCCAATTAAAACAATTGAAGGAGTATTCAGTTAAACCAGATTGTCTCAGTTTGGGCACAGCACAATGTAGGAGGCTGTGATAAATACAGGCTGACTGTGCTTTATTTACCTGGTTCAATCATCTATGACTTGTAGAGCCATGGAAACATACACTTACAGAAAGTACTCTGGGTAGGAAAACGTTCCTTACAAGAGAACTGCAGGATGTCTGATTGGAAATGTGATTATGATGTTTCACTTCAAGAACCTTATTGCATAATCACAATATATGAGGGCAATCTAATTTGATGATCTGAGCTATTGAAAGGAACTTTCTAAAGCTTTGCAACCCTAATTAAGGTGATTTGGATGCAATAACTTTAATGTTGATCATTAAGCATGACACTAGATAGTAAACAAGAGACGCAGAGAAGCCCAGAAATCCCTACTGTTATTTCAAAAGCACTGTTTGAAATAACATCATTGGGTTTGAGTTTCTGACAGGAGAAGGTGAGATGGGCGATAGGTAACATTGTCTTTCAGAATAAATTGTCTTGTTTATCTTTGTGTACCTTAATTATTAGTTTTTACATTAATATTCTACATTTTCCTAGATCTTAATAGTCATGTATAAAGTTGTGTAAAATAGAATTAGTTATATAAATAGGAAAAATGATTAATTTCAAATATAATCAAATACATTGCTCATAAAGTCATCAAATTGTTTTATTTATATAAAAGGTAACCCACAGCAAGTTACACTACAATTATGGACTAACATGTAAAATTGAAAGTTTCTTATTTAATAAAAATCAGTTTATTTTCATACTGTTATAGGAAGGAGTCATGATCAATAGGGCCTACCTCATGCTTTTATGAGAAGTAAAGGGGAGCTGGGAGATTCTTAAACTCATTGTGTGCTTGAGTTTAGGTGTCTTGGTGTTATATGATTGGGTACAGATGCTAGGGTTGCTGATTGGTCCTTGTCTTGGAAACAAGAGCTGCTTAGGCAGCTTCAACTTTCTGGAGATGTTTATCTCTGGTTTCCAGCTCAGGATCTTCTGCAACTCAAGATAAAAAGGAGAGGGAGAGGGAAACACCTGACCTGCTTATTCCTGCCCCTATTTCACTATTTTACTTAATAGAATTTTGAAACTTTTAAAATTATTGTAAACTTTAATTGTTTTACAAAAGGCAGAATTACAATAATTATGTTTAAAGATCTTAATTGACTTTATTTGCAATTCTAGGATTGGGCATTACTTCATTCCATAAAAATGGAATAATTATTCCAGTGAAGAGAAAACAACATCTTAGTTTTATGGGAAGACAAAGGTTGAAGAAAGCAGAAACAAACAACAAACTGGTCATCTCAAAGTTACTTTCCTTGTAAGGTACAGGTGGGATGACAGATAATTTAAAAACTAAGTGGTTATCATCAGGTTACTTCAGATTTTTGTTTTGTTTTGTAAAACATTAAAGTTGAAAAATTAATCAATTGAAACTGACCTGCTTGGGAAATGTGACTATTATCTCTCCTGCAGTCTTGAAAGGTTAGATAAGTTAGTTTGGTATTGTAAACTGGAACTTGAGTATGAGTGACTCCACTTTAAATTTTAGTATAGTCTGTTGGCGCTTAGTGCAGGAGTTTAGTCACAAAAATGGCCTATTATGTTGACTCAACAGTTAATATTGATTACTTTCAATATACTTCTCATGAAAGAAAGTAACAGAAGTAAATTTTTGCTTGATTTCAAAATATTGTAAAACCAAGATCTATGTTTAAGTATTTTGAAGAAAATACAAGATTTGGAAACTTTTGATTTTTGACAGGAAGTTTTTATAAAGCTACAAAATTAGAATAATTCATTGATCAGTTTCACCATGTAAATTTGAAGGGAAATAAAGATTCTGTAGGAAAAATAGCAATGCTCTGGACCTTAAGTTCTCTTAATACCTTTAGGACCTTCATATAACTATTCTTGTAATAGCTTATACCTAGGAGTAACAGTGGTCTACTTTATTCTTTGAATATAACCCTTGCTGCTCTGCCACTCAACTTATTTTTAAAATGCACATATTTCCTTCTCTTCCTCTCTCCTTGCTCCTCAATCTCTTCCCTTCCCTAATCTCGGGGGAAATAGGATTAACTTTCTTCCCCATTCTAGGCAGTTATTTGTCCCTGAGTACATATTCACCATAGCAAATAAGTAATCCAGACTTTGGGTGTGATACCGGAACATCTCAGAAGTGACTCTCCCAAATTAACAAGTTAATTACAACTTCAGACAGAGAACATGTGGAATGTAGCCTTTGAGTCACTTATTTAAAAGCCCCCTGTTCCTGCTCATGGGCAGAATCACTACCTTTGAGACAAGAGTCCCCTGTTTCTCCTTTGCTAGCAAAACGATAAACCTCCTTTTTCCTTTTTCTCAAAACCATGTTCTCATTATTGGATTGGCCTCGGAGACAAGGACCGAGCTTTTAGCAACATAAGTATGAATGATATGTTCAATTAACAAATATGTATGGACATTTTATTCTCATTTACAAATCCTAAATTTGTATTTTATTCAATAAGTAATACTTAAACACAAGTAAAAAGAGATTGAATCAGTTCTCCACCACAAATTATTGTAAAATTCAGCAGGATGAGTTAACTCTTCAGGTATTAAGCAACAGATAGTGAAGGTGTGCCGTTCTTGACAAAGGAGTCACACACATGAGCTTCACATTT
The DNA here is from genome assembly GCA_004024805.1 of Geosciurus inauris. Lineage (NCBI taxonomy): Eukaryota > Metazoa > Chordata > Mammalia > Rodentia > Sciuridae > Geosciurus > Geosciurus inauris. Next base: position 361,480 of record PVHX01000176.1, on the reverse strand, counting down.
TTTTTCTCATCCTGCCTTGGGGTATACTCTATGGTACATGAAAATAGAATAAAGGGAAAACCATTTGGCCTCAGAAGAGAAGAAATTGAAATTTTGTGCTCCTTAAGTTGCTTGAACTTATGAGGCAATAAAGAACTGATCTCTAGGGAATATCCAGAAGTCTGCATGACCCTGACCCATGATTGACATGTGTATAGGCAAAGTGAATTTTCATAAAGTCAAACCAAGTGTTTTGTGAGACACTAAAAGCAAAATGGAGATACTAATCATTGGAAATGATGGGATTCTGAATCAACTAGTGTTGACATACTTTACCAAGAAACTTAGTGATTTGAGACCTCTAGATAGGATAAAGTGAACTATAGCATATTGTAAACAATGTTCTAGAATCCAGGAAAAAAACATTATCTGTGACAAATATTATCTGTGACAAATAATACATCAAACTTGAAATGCTCATTATCCTGTCACTAAACAAGCCACCTTCCAAAACAAAATTCAAAAATCAAAAGAATGTCATGAAAATGTTCAGGTTTCATGGGTATACACTTACTGACAAATTCACCAAATTATATATCTTAAATATGTTCATGTCTTATGTTAAACAAGCCCAATGACATGGCTCTAAAACTAAATGGCATAAAATAATGTCCTTGAAGACACAAAGTGACATAAAATTTTTTAAAGTTGAATTGATAGACTGTACAGTAATATAGATCTTGAGACTTCAAAACAGGTATTTTAAATAAGTTTAATTCATGCAAAGATGCATAAAATGAACAGGTGGGGAATCTCAGAAAAGAAAGTGAAAATATATAAATATGCAAATAAACAAGTATAAGTTCAAGACATAAATACAATATACAAAAGGTAATGTTTATTAGATAGCTTTAATAGTGTAATTTAAAATGAAGAAAAAGATCAATGAAGAATGACTTAAAATAACATTTGAAAACAAAGATGGCTGAAAATTCCCTGTATTGATAACTGATCTTCATAAATGCATTAATGTTTAAGTAGGATAGACAGACAAAATAAAGTTGCATGTCAGTTAACATAAAAATCCAAGGGTAAGGGAGGGATCCAAATCAGAGGCCTAGACAGATGCTGCATTCCTAGTCTCTCCAGGACCAGGGATTAAAGCAGTGGGGATACTGTTTAGTTATTAGTTATTAGAGGACCCCAGACAGCTGCATACCCATGTGGGTCTCTAGGCCCCAGCATTTGTACAGGACTTCAGCCACTTACCTGCATAGGACCTGCTCCCATGCAGAACCCCCAGTTCCAGTGCCCACAGACCATGCAGGTCCTCTAGTTGCCTACCCACACAGGACCTCTAGCCCATGCTCCCACAAGAGACCCCTAGCTCCCAGGCAGGACCCCTGGCTGCTACTCCCATGTGGACCTCCATCTACCAGTGTGAAACTCCCCTGTTGGCCTACACCTGGGGACACTGGAAAGGATCTGAAGACAGCCTCTTTTGGATTTTGGAGACAACTTCTTTTGTATTCCACTTTCACACTAAGATCTAACTCTATATCCTCACTTCCTACCTCCCTAAAACCTCATCCTACACTCCACCCCCAGGTTTTTCTAGTTTAGCAGCAGAAACTGTAGGCCCTTTTACAAACCTATTGTTTATATAGTAGATACTAATTGAACTCATAATTTCTGTATATTGTGACAAAGCCATAAATGTCCTATTAGGAGATACTTGGTTTAAAGCTATATATGGTTTGTATCTGGATCTGTTAATATTGATCCCCACTGAAAGAAGAGGTATCGGAAACCTGCAGGGAATCTATAAGCCTATAGGATAAAGACTAACACCTCAAATCCACAGTGCTAAAAGGGAAGACGCAAACAACATAAACAAGGGAAGAAAGTGCTCCAAACAAACCAAGATACTACAATATTAGAATCCGTGGTCAGCACAGCAGAAGAAATGTCAGAAGTTCAGGGCACACATAATTAAAATGTTCTGTGAATTAAAGAATGATATAAAGAGCAAACAGCAAAAGATCATTTTGATAAAGAGATACATAGGCAAATATAGGAAGCAAAAGATTATTTCAATAAGGAGACATGCTGTAAAAAATCAAATCCTCATTGTAAAAGAAACAAATGAAATTAAAAACCCAATAGAAAACATCACCAACAGCTTAGATCAGTTGGAAGACAGAACTTTAGACAATAAAATAAATCTTTAGACAATAAAACTTAATCTTAGAGTTAACCACAAAGTAAAGATGGTAAGAAACCATGAGCAGAATATCCAAGAATTATGGGATAATATGAAAAACTTAAGAATTATTTGGATAGAGGAAAGGATAAATTTCAAACCAAAGGAATAAAAAATCTATTCAATAAAATATCAGTTTCCCAAACATGAACAATGAATTAGAAAATCAAATATAAGAGGCTTACAAGACACCCAATGTACAAAATTACAACAGATCTATACCAATGCACATTATAATGAAAATGCCCAGCATACAGAATAAGGGTAGAATTTTAAAGGCTACAAGAGAAATCAGACTACATATGGGGGGAAACAATTCGAATCTCAGATTTTTCAACCAAGACACTAAAAGTCAGAGATCATGGAACAACATATACCAAGCTCTGAAAGGAAATGGATGCCAACCATGGATCTTATATCTAGTAAAACTGAGCTTCAGATTTGAAACAAAAACCTTCCATGATAAATAAAAGTTCAAAGAACTTACAGCAAGAAAGCCTGCACTACACAGCATTCTGGGCAAAATATTCCATGAGGAGGAAATGATAACCAACAATGAAAATATACAAAGAGATGAACTACACTAAAGGAAAGGCCAATCAAAGGAGAAACCAAGTCAAGGTAAAAACCAAAAATAAACCAAAGTGACCAAGATTACAAATCACATTTCAATAATAACCCTGAATGTGAATGGCCTAAACACATCAATTAAAAAGCATAGACTGACAGACTGGATTTAAAAAACCCAACAATATGCTGCCTTCAAGAGACTCATCTCACTGGAAAAGACATCCACAGACTGAAAGTGAAAGGGTGGGAAAAGTATCACTCACATGGACTGCATAAACAAGCAAGACATTGACAAATTTCTGGAGGCATATGACCTACCCAAACCTCACCAGGAGAACATTTATGATTTAAACAGATCAATTGCAAGCAAGGAAATAAAAGATGCTATCAAAAGCCTACCAACCAAGAAAAGCCTGGGACCAGATGGATTCTCAGCTGAGTTCTACAAGACCTACAAAGAACAACTCCAATACTCCTCAAATTATTCCACAAAATAGAAAAGGCGGGAACCCTTCCAAACTCATTCTATGAGGCTAGCATCACCCTAATACCAAAACCAGACAGAGAAATCAAAGAAAATGTCAGACCAATATCCCTGATGAATATAGATGCAAAATGTCTCAATTTTGGTAAATCACATACAGAAACATATTTAAAAAATAGTGCAGTATGATCAAGTGGGGTTCATTCCAGGGATCCAAGGTTGGTTGAACATATGGAAATCAATAAATGTAATCCATCACATCAATGGACTTAAGAATCATATAATTTTATTAATAGAGAAAGCATTTAACAAAACATAGCACCCTTTCATGTTTAAAACACTAGAAAAACTAGGGATAGTAGGAACATACCTCAACACTGGAAAAGCAATCTATGCTAAACCCAAGGCCAACATCATCCTAAGTGGGGAAAAATTGAAAACATTCCCTCTAAAAACTAAAACAAGACAGGGATGCCCTCTTTACCACTTCTATTCAACATCGTCCTTGAAGCTCTGGCCAGAGCAATTAGACAGATGGAAGAAATTAAAGGAATACCAATAGGAAAAGAAGAACTTAAACTATCATTATTTGCCAATGACATGATTCTATACTTAGAGGATCCAAAAAATTCCACTAGAAAACTTTTAGAATTAATAGATGAATTCATCAAAGTAAAAAGAAAATCAATGCCCATAAATCAAATGCATTTCTATACATCAGTGATGAATCCTCTGAAAGAGAAATCAGGAAAACTACTCTTCACAATAGCCTAAAAAAAAAAAAAAAAACTTGGGAATCAATCTAACAAGAGGGGTGAAAGACCTCTACAATGAAATCTACAGGACACTAAAAGAAATTGAAGACCTTAGAAGATGGAGCTATCTCCCATGCTCTTGGATATGCAGAATCTATATTGTCAAAATGGCCATACTACCCAAAGCACTATACAGATTCAATGTAATTCCAATTAAAATCCCAAAGTCATTCTTTATAGAAATAGATAAAGCAATCATGAAATTCATTTGGAAAAATAAGAGACCCAGAGTAGCCAAAGCAATCCTTAGTAAGAAGAGTGAAGCAGGAGGCATCATAATACAAGACCTTACACTATACTGCAAAGCTATAGTAAAAAAACCAGCATGGTATTGGCACCAAAATAGACATGTAGATCAATTCTTGTCAGAATAGAAGACAGAGACAAACCCACATCAATACAGTAATCTCATACTAGACAAAGATGCCAAAAACATACACTAGAGAAGATAGCCTCTTCAACAAATGGTACTGGGAAAACTGGAAATCCATATGTAGCAAAACTAAATGCCTTTCTCACCATGCACAAAAATTAACTCAAAATGGATCAAGGACCTAGGAATTAGACCAGAGACACTGTGCATAATATAGGAAAAAGTAAGCCTAAACCTTCATCACATCAGATTAGGCCCAGACTTATTTAACAAGACTCCTAAGGCACAAGAAGAAAAATCAAAAATCAATAAATGGGATGGATTCAAACTAAAAAGTTTCTCAATGAGATGAACAGACAGCCTACATTCTGGGAGAAAATTTTTGCAACAGCACAACAGAGCACTAATCTCTAGGATATATAAAGAACACAAAACACTTAACACCATAAAAACAAACAACCCAGTCAATAAATGGGCTAAGGAGCTGAACAGAAATTTCTCAGAAGATGTACGATAGATCAGAAAACATGTGAAAAAATGTTTAACATCTCTAGCAATTAGAGAAATGCAAATTAAAACTACTCTAAGATTTCATCTCACTCCAGTCAGAATGGCAGTTATCAAGAATACAAGCAACAATAAGTGCTGGCGAGAATGTGGGGGAAAAGGCACATTCAAACATCACTGATTGGTTGCACCAATCTGCAGTCCTATCTGGAAAGCAGTATAGAGATTCCTTAGGAAACTTGGAATGGAACCAACATTTGACCCAGCTAACCCACTCCTTGTTCTACACCCTAAAGCCTTAAAAACAGCATACTATAGTAACACAGCCACTTCAATGTTTATAGAAACAAAACTGCAATTGTCAAACTGTGGAAACAACCTAGATGTCCATCAATAGATGAATGGATAGAGAAACTGTGGTATATATACACAATGAAATATTACTCAGCAATAAGAGAATAAAATTATGGCACTTACAAGTAAATGGATCAAGTTGGAGAACATCATGCTAAGTAAGCCAATCCCAAACAGCCAAAGGCCGAATGTTTTCTCTAGTTAGTATATGCTGATACATAATGGGGGTGGGGATTGTGGGCATGGGAGAAACAGAGGAACTTTGGATAGGGCAAAAGGGAAGTGGAGGAAGGGAGGGGGCATAGGGATAGCAAAGATGATGGAATGACATGAACATCATCACTACCCTAGGAACATGTGTGAAGAAACGAATGGTGTGACTCTACCTTATTTACAACCAGAGAAATGGAAAATTGTGTTCCATATGTGTACTATGACTTGAAATGTATTTGTTTTAAAAAATAAAAATTTTAAAATCCAAAGGTAAGAAGTAAAGCTTAGAAGTATCCAGCAAAAAGAATTCACATTACATAGAGATTAGTGCTTTCAAAAATGACTCCTCAAAAACCGTGTAGGCAAGAAGAAAAGGTGGTGGCATTTTCAAAATCCTGAAAGGAATACAATAACAACACTTACAACAATCTATGTAGAAATCAATATCCAGCAAGAATATTCTTTACAGAATAAGTAAAACTAGCATATTTTCTGATGGTTCAAAGATGAATTTGTCCCTAGTAAATCTGCACTATTACAAAAGTGTTGAAATCAGTTCTTCTTGCTGCAGGAAATGTATTTTTTTTGGTACTGGAGATTGAACTCAGGGGCACTCGACTATTGAGCCATATTCCAAGCCCTATTTTGTGTTTTATGTAGAGACAGGGTCTCACTGAGTTGCTTAGCACCTCGCCATTGCTGAGGCTGGCTTTGAAATCCCGATTCTCCTGTCTCAGCCTCCCTAAATGCTGGGATTACAGGCTTGTGCCACCGTGCCTGGCTGGGAATGTATTAACAATTTTCATGAAATGGAATAATATGAAACACAAAAATAGTATGAAACAACAATAAGATGCATATTGTACCCCAAAGATCCGTGTGACCAATAGCATATGGCAGAAGAGATAGTGTGTCATTGGAGTGTGAAACACTGGACAGTCTTTTGAGCTCTCGTTCTCTTCCCCTTAGTTCCCTCTTTCATACCATATCCTTTGGAAGAGGACAAAAAAAGTCCCTGGGACACTGAGATGGCTTTTGTAAAAGCCCACATAGTGAGGGACAGAAGCTTCTGCACATCAGTCAGAAGAAATCAAGGTCTGTCAACATTCTTGTTAATAAGTTTTGAAGAAGATTCTTCAGCCCACTTGAAACTTAAGATGCTTGTATCCCTATCTCCCAAACTGGATTCTTTTGAAAAATCCTGAGCCACAGTTACCAGTGAAGTTTCTCTCACATTCCTGATCCTAGAAATCCTGTGAGATAATCTTTGTTGCTTTTTAATTGCTACCTTCAAAAGTAATTTATTGTGTAAGACTATTAATACATGGCGATGCATTTGACTACACCTATAATATGGACTAGTTTAATAAAAGTTACAAACTACCAAAACTTATTCAACAAAAAGTAGATAAACTATATATCCTTTTTTGTATTAAAGAAATTAAAGAATCAAAAAACAAACTGAAATACTGCATTTTAAACTGAAACACATCAACATCAGACATCCAAATGAATGGGTTACAACTAACCAGTGCTGAAAAAGAACTTTTTCTTTCTATTCTTCTATTAGAAAAGAAGGAAGGCCTTCAATCAATAACCAAATCTTCTATCTTAAGAAATGGGAAAGAAAGAGCACAAGAAAATAAACAATAAAAAGAACTCATAGAAACAAATGCTATAGGAAAATTAATGAAATCAAAGTTAATATTTAAGATCAGTAAAATTGATAATCTTGTTTGACTAAGGAATATCAGAAATGACAGAAGGGACACCTACAGACATTAACATGAATAACTTATCAGTATTAAAGCATTTGTTTATAGACATTTTACATTTTTACCTAATTCAGAAATCTAGCAAGCACAGTAACTGTTGAATAATAGGCACTTCCTTCAACAATTATCACTACTCATATGAATTCTTGAATCAATATTTCTAAGGCAAAGTTTATTACTCTTCTCACTTTATAAAAATGCAAGCACATGTTTCAACAAAATTAGTGACAAGAAATTTTCACTGCTATAGAAGTAAATAATCATGATAATTACAATATGACAAAATGAGCATTTCTCATATCACTAAATCATAGGACTGCCAGAAACTGGTTCATTTCATCAGCATCTATGCAGCTTATCAAACTACTGGTATGATATGTAGGAAATCAATACATTTATGTTGTATAAAGAATATTTTTCAGAGTGAAGGTTTAAATGATTGTCTAGATTTTTATAAAGAATATTTCTAATTTGTCAAAGTAAAATACTTCTCAGGTTATTGTCTTAAAGTTTAAGAAAAGTGTTAAACTTCAATTAAAAATACAAAACAATTTATGTATACTAAAATAGTTTAATTTTTCTATTCTTACAAGAATGTTTTTTTGTAGAATCACATCATATATGCAGTCATACATGAAGCTAGGGCTATGATGTCCACCTTATTCCACCATCTTTACTGTCCCCATGCCCCCTTCTTTTTCCCTCCCCTTTGATCAAGCTTCCTCCATTCTTCCCATGTCCCCTCAGTTGGATCTATGAAAGCACATTTATGATGTGGTCTTTGGTTTCTTCCAATTTTTAATGATCAGGTACATGGGCAATATTCTCATTTGTTTTCTTTATATGATACCATGTTTTCCAAATTTAGATGTGTTGATATCCATTGCACTAGTGCACATTCCTGAGAGAATCTTGAAGACATGCCTCAACTTTTATGTTTGATTTACTTTGAATTTTTAAAACTGAATTGGATGGATATCTTAGGAATCCTATCAAATACATAGTAATCTCTTAACATTAATTCTTTGTTTAAGGGTACCTTTTGATTTAGAGCCATTATTACCACTTTTATTTTTACATGGGAGCATATTCTTTTCTATACAATCTTTGCGTTTTCCTTTGAGCAGCATTGCTATCCTTACTAGCACTTTCTATATTAATAATCTGTATTTTGCTACTGGGGAATAACATTCAATCTGTAACTATGACCAATAACTCATATCAGTGTCAAAAATATTTCTTAATTACCTGATGTTATATTGTAAAAGAGGTTATTACAATGGTTTTAATAATTTTACTTTATATTTTAGTCATGCAGGTTAAGCTTATTTGAAATTCAACATGGAGAAGTATGTTAAAATATATTTTGTGCCTTGAGTTTGAGGGATAAATTTGTGAAGTATCAATATTAATACTGAGGAATATAAACAGAATATCTGTAATTACTCTTAACTAGCTCTTAAAGGCTTATCAAATCAAAAGCTTTTATATAGTGTTTTAAATTATTACACTACTGTAAATCTTGAGGATAAATTGCTGCATGGTTCTTTCTTATAAGATAGTCAAATATATCTTTATTTCTATTATAGGAGGAATGGAAGACCACTAAAAAGATTTAAGAAAACAAAAATATTGAATGTGTACTTTAAAAATTATTTCTATGGCTCCTTAGTAAAGAATGGATTATAAAAATAACAAAAGAAAGAAAATCAGTGGCTCAGTTTTTCTAGCTGTCCAGGAATAAGAATAATGGTAACTTTGGGAGAGGGCACTTGTTTTTAAGGTGAGGTCCGTGGACTTTGTAAGGAATACGATGAAACACTTCACTGCTTGGCGAATAGAAGCTTCTTTAATAACTTTTTATACTAGGCCTCAAAATATAAACAGTTGTGTCAAAAGCATATAAAAATGCTTAAACCAAAGGAACTTTAAAAAAAATTAATGTAAAGAAAATAAAAAAGAGAAGGAATGGGACCAAGTCCAGAAGTCAGAGTTTAACAGTATATTCACAGATTTAATTGCAATGCAACCTTTGTTCAGGATTTGGCAGCATAAATTACAAAGACAAATTTGAAGATGCCATAAAGCATGTATTTTCTTAAGAAATTTCTGACAGGTCTGGTTTCTAAGCTGTTTTACCTTACATTTATTTTCCTCTAGAATACTTCCTACACATGTATGTTTTCTTGTTTGCTTATGGTCTCTCCAGCTACTAATCCATATGCTCCATGAGGGTAAAGAATTTATAACACTTGTCAACTACTGTGTCCTAGTGATAGTGTCACATGAAGTTCATCCATAAACACACATTGACTGCATGAATAAATGTTAATTTCTCAGAGTACAGAATGCTTTTTTGTGGCACTGACACACTGCTATTTTCCAATTTTGCACATTTTTATTGGTGTGATTATCTATTATGTACTTATTACAGCCAATACTTGGGAAAGTTCCAAAGCAATATGAACCATGGTTAGTTTTGTTCCACTGTATCATTTATCTCTCATCCAGCACTTTACACAATAACTAGCAGTTTTAAGAGATCCAACAAAGTTTTCTCAAAGGTCTCTATTTTAAGGGAGACAGAAGTAGATAACATCTTATATGCATGATTTTGAAGAACTGAACTTAGCAGATGTTGTTCAAAGGCAACTCTTCAGTGTTACATAGTTGGTAGAGAAAAATCAATATCAAGTTATACATTTGCTTATTAAATTTTTCTTTTTAAAACCTAAAATACTGAGTAGATCAATAAACAGATTTTAGTACAAATTGAGGTATAGGCAGGTTGTCCATTGAGCAGTATATTTAGCCACTAATTACTGACTGAAAAGAGTTTGACCTAAGAAGCCCCTTGGGATTCTATGGTTTTGTTGCTCAATTATTGGTAGATTCAAGAAATATCTTGGTGTTGGTTTTTTTGAGATTATAAAAACTTTTGTGTTTTGATCAAACTTTTATCTATTAACCCAATTGCAAATAAGAAAAATGAAAGGTATGCTGTACACTGGCTCATCTTTTCCTCATTGTACATTCTTTTATGTAAATACAAGTCTCTGACCTTTGCAATTTTTTCTTTATAAATTATTTGCTCATTATTTCTCCTTCACATTTGAAATAAAATTTTGTGAGATACAGAAGTTTAACTTGGTGGATTAATTTATCTCTCATCATTTTAAATATTTCATTCCTTTCTCTTAATGATGTGGCATCTGAGGAGAAATCAAGTATAATTCCTATTTTTATTACTCTACATATAAGGCTTTTTTTCTGCATTTTTCATGTATTTTTTTTCCTCTCATTTGAAATGACATGTCAGGTATATAAATATACCTAAGTAAAATGATTTTCTTTTTGCATTTATACTGATCACTGTTCTGAGATTACTTTATTTGTGATTTCATGTCTGAGATTCGTTTAATGAAATTTTCAGTCAGTAATGTTTCAAGTATTTCTTTTCTTACTCTTCTCATTGTAGAATTTCTATTATATAAACATTAAAAACTTTAAAGGACATTGAAAGTGAAAAATTGTAACACTTTCTGACTTAAAATGTAAAAATCCTAAAACTGCTTTATATAATCTTATCATTTTACAGATGCACTAACAAGTATCTATAGAGCAGTGTTTCTTGTGTGTGGTCATGTTTTTTGCTTTGATAGACATTTGAGAAATTAATGAAACTATCACTCATACAGTTTAATAGCAATGTTATGGAGCTGAAAGGCCTCTCTACCTGTCACAAGATTGCTAATGGAAGAAACAATAACACAAACCTCAGTGTATAAATCTCTAACCCTTTACTCAATATACTGTTCTCACATGATACCAACTTATGTAGAGTTAAAACTTCTTGCCTTTGGACCAACATTTTTCCTTTTACAGAAATTATTTTTATTATAAAATTTGTACATGTACTTCCCACACAAATATACCCCTACATTTAATAGTGTATTTGGTACAATTTCTGGATATTAGTGACTAAAAATTGCTGAATAAACAACAATGCTAATGAAACAGGCACTGAATTTAAGTAAAATTGAACAGCACTTAAATTAATGTCTAAATACTAATAAACACTCTAAAATAAAATACATATTTTATACACACACGTATACATATACAATAGTTGCATGGAGTGAGATGGGTTGCCCAAGAAGTAAACACCTAGATATTAGCAGTGAAAAGTTGGTTGGGCTTACCACATCTGTGGAAGGAAAAGGAGAAAATGAATGGAATTACCAGGTTTTGATGGTGATCTGATGAATTTCCTATTTTATAGAGCACATGAGGCTTCAGACCATGATATGAATCTGATTAAATCTGTACAAACATAGTGAATTTGAATAAAATGTCCCTTTAAAGAGGAATCTACAGAGTATGCCCCATGTCCCCCATCTGTATTCTGAGTACATCATAGTATGTTCTATAAAAATACCCTTGAAAGTTTTACTCAGAACCAAAACTTCTAAAAAATGTTATAAGCATTGATAATCACTAATAAACTATAACTCTTCTTTTCATACAAATAGGTATCTGTAAAAAAAAAAAAAAACTTAAACATCTTTTGGGCTATTTTCTTTCAAAAGTTCTTTGCTTTTTGTAGTACATAAATGTCATCTTGAAAATATTTTCACATGCCTTCTAATAAACGTAATGTGAATGCCAAATAAGAAACATGGAAAGGTAAAGATAATTAAATCTCTAACATCCATCCTGGTTCACCAGAACCTCAGACACTCAGTAAGATAACCACAATTTAATGTCAAACCTTCATCCTGAAAAATAATGGCATATAACTGACAGAACAACTCAAGAGAACAAATGTAACTGACCATCACTCAATCATATTCTCAATTTTCTATCAAACAACCTATACCCCTTCAAATTTTATCTGAAGCAACAAATAGTTATATAATCTTTAAAAATATATGACAAAATACTTCTTAAATATAACAACCAAAGTTTTTAAAAGTGATATTTCATGGATTTTTTTCATTTTCATTTTTTTTATTTTACTAGTATCAGGGATTGAACCCAGGGCCTGTGTATGTCTACCACGGAGTTATATCCCCAGTCCTTGAGGCTTTTATTCATCTTCATTATAGCTCAGTAAATGACCTCAAACTGTAAGTCAGTCGCTGAGTATACTCCATGGTATAAAAGCTTCCCTGTTTCAGTTTGTTTTTTTATTGGTGTCATTGATCTATTCAGTAATTCAAATTTTAAAAAAATTTAATAAGCAAAAAATATATTTTAATTTAGCTGTTTGTATTAAGCAACTGTTCATTGTTGGGACCAAAATATCTGACAGGAATAACTTAGAGGAGGAAAGATTTACTATGTCTCATCATTTCAGAGGTTCAGTATGTGGTCAGTTGGCTCCAAAGCAGAAACATCACAGCTGAAATGCATGGTGGAGGAAAATGGCTTGCCTTTTGATATCTGGCAAGCAAAGAGAAAAACACAGCAGGAAACATGGAGAAGATAAACCCTCATGGGGCATGCCCCGGGTGATAAACTAGGTCCCACCTCCCAGTAGTCTATTCATCTATGGATGGATTAATCCATTTGACAGATTAATAACTAATTTGAGATTAGTCAAATGGATGAATCCACTAATGAGGTCAGAGTCTTTATAATCCAGTCATTGCTTGCAATCCCTACTTCTGAATCTTGCAGCATTAGGGACCATGCTTTCAACCTATGAGCTTTTGGGGGGATCAAACTGTAGCACTTTTCCCTACCTCAAACTAAGCAGCAAGAGCTGCCCTTAAAGAATATCTGTCAAGTCCAGTTCTCCCAGAACCATGCATAAAGGGTGATGGTCCACTTCTGCTCACCTTCATATAGTCCAGGGAGTCACTTAATTTACCAAGGATTTGTTGAACCTCTTGCATATACAAGCTGTTATAAAATGTTATGGCTACACTTTACATGTTTAGTTTTCTGTGATTACATTTAAATTTTCTACAAATAGTAAATTATTCTCATCATTAAAATCTGATAAATGGGTATCACAATTGATAATTCTTATTTTTCAGTCAAAGATTTTGATCTTACAATTAGATTTTGATCTAGAAGAAATTTAAAATTAAGGATGCTATGCTTTTCTTGTTACTGTATTTGATTTATTTTATAGTAAAAATAAACTGCTACCTTTATTAAACAGTTTATATCATCCACGAAGTATTTGAGAGGCCTATGACATATCTCCAAAAAGTTAATAAAATATCTACAAAAAATACTGATTAAAATATTCCATTTGAGTTAAAATAGCAATAAAGAACATTGTGGAACAATATGGAATTTTTATGACATTGTTTAGGGAAGAAGACAGGAGATTGAGAAAATTTTTTATATATCAGCTAAAATATTCCTTTTAACATATGGTAGTTGTAGATTATTTTCACAGTCCACAGATCTGTGAGTATGACAGTAAACATATGCTTGAGCTCTAAGCATCTCAAATGGAAATATTCATAATTTGAAATAATTTCTAGCACTGATCAAAAACTGCTTTACTTATCTATTAACAAGCCGTCTGTTACTAATATAATTACACTGCATATTTATGATACTTGGCATTTATATTAAAGGAGAGGGGAAAGAAATTAGGAGACAGTTAAACCAACAGAGAAAATGAAGAAAGCACATACCCAAAATGCCACAGCATGCAAACTGTAAAAAGGGAATAAATATATCTTTAAATGTTATACTTAAAAAGATCAGTTCTATTAATTTTAATTACCTTAAAATCTTTACACATATCAGTAATTATAACTTATAATTGTCTTATAGTGTGTTCTTTCTACTAGAATACAAATTCTGTGAGGACACTGCCTCTGGCTTTTTGATGTACCTTTATCATTTAACCCAGTGGCTGGTGTGAATTAAGAACTCAATAAATATTGGTTGAGTGCAATGGAAAAATATATAAATGAGTAAAAATTTGCCTGTACCAGAGAGATTAAGGAAAATTTTCAAGAGAAGAAATTTTAACTAGATCTGGGGGAGTCAGAAAGAAGATTCTGCAATGTATGGAAAATAGTTGCACACTAATGTCCAGGAACACTAGTACTTAAAATATGCTAAGGTATAATGCAAGCCATGTTAGTGGAGGAAACAGACATGATCACAGCCACTACCTGATGAGATAATGTAATGTTAAAGAAGAGCTGTATATTTTTTGCCCTTCATCTCTAGCATGTAGAGAAATGCAAATTAAAACCACATTGAGATTTCACCTTACTCCAGTCAAAATGGCAATTATCAAGAAGACTAGTAACAATAAATGTTGGTGAGGATGTGGGGAAAAAGGTACACTCATACACTGCTAATGGGACTGCAAATTGGTGAAACCACTATGGAAAGTAGTGTAGAGTTTCCTCAAAAAACTAGGAATGGAACCACCATTTGATCAAGTTATACCACTTCTCAGGATATATACAAAAGAATTTAAGCATACCACAGTGATGCAGCCACATCAATATTTATTGTAGCTCAATTAACAATAGCTAAACTATGGAACCAAACTAGATGGCCTTCAATAGATGACTGGATAAAGAAAATGTGGTATATGTACACAATGAAGTATGACTTTGATATTTGCCAATAAATGGATCTGGAGAGCATTGTGCTAAGTGAAATAAGACAACCCTAAAAAAAACAAATGTTTTCTGACACGTGGATGCTAACACAGAACAAGGTGTGGGGGAGGGGGAAATATTTGTTCAGTAGATTAAACAAAGAGCAATGAAGAGAAGGGGGGTGGATAGGAATAGGAAAGACAATGGAATGAATTTTTATATGTATATATGCATAATATATATATTTATATATACATATGAATACACTACAATTTATCTCTACATCATGTATATCCACAAGACTGAGATCCTAATTAAAATAAGACACATTCTATGTTTTAATAAATGTCAAAATTCACTCTACTATCATGTATAACTAAAAAGAACTAATAAAAATGTAATATATGAAAATACTGTTCCTTAATTCATCTCTTATAGGCACAGCCATAATACAGAGATTAAGCCTATGTCTTCTGTACAATTTGTATTCATTAACGGAGTGCCATGTCTTCATTGCAAAGGGAAAGGCAGAGGGTATGGCTACTTTTAGTGGGCATGTTTGTGTTTTGTTTTCTTTGCTTCAGAGGCCATATGTTTTATAAAATTTGACTCATGTTGTCACAAGACTAAAGTCTATTCAAATGCTCCATCCTTTTTGAAACAATGATTGTTCTGAGACTGAACATTTGATCCAGACCATAATGAGGTTTATATGAGAAGTTCTGTCCACATTAACAAGAAATGGCCCTTTCTTCTTCCCTGAGAATGTTAGTGTGACAATCTTGGCAAGCCATAGGAGAACCAATCACTTTAGGACAGCCATGTTTAAACCTTCCTGGTAATGTGCTATGGTTTGTCTATGAGGTGTCCCCCCCAAAAGCTTTTGTTAATGCAGGCAGTGAAATTGCTACTGCTGGTTATCGATGAGTTCTGCTCCTCCACGTGTTGAAGTTTGACATTAGAGAAGCACACTAAGGCAAGCATTTAAGCAGGGTTTATTTAAAAGGGGTAGCATAGACTTCTCCCAAAAGGGAGCAGGGGGCCATAGCTGGTATCCTGTGATCCCAAAAAGTACACAGGTGGAATGATTTGGGCAGGAAGGGGTGTGTAATTAACAACTCCCTGTAGGGAGAGAGAATTCCTAGGACAGGTTACCTTAGCAACAGGTTGGAGCAGGGGCAAGTTATTTTGATAAGAGTGGAGGAGGGGCACTGGAGGCATTAGCATTTCAATCCCTCTCAGACTTTTCCAGACCCAGATTGTCCTCCTTGATCTGATCTGACTGGATTTACTTATCTACACTGACTGCCTGTCTAATTCTGGCTTCAAAATGATTAGATTACATGAACCAAACCTAATCAGTGAATTAATCCACTTTACATACGAATAATTTGAATGAAATACTTGGTGACAAATGTGATTGGCCCACTTCCTTCAGCCACACACTCTCCAATGAGGATAGGCCTTTGGGGTTTATATTTTGACCCTGGCAGCTTGCTTGCTCTGTCTGCTTTCTGGTTATCAAGAGGCGCCAGCAGCATTCCTTGGCATTACTTATAACTCAGAACGATAGTCTGCTGACCATGGACTCAATCCATAAAACCATAAGCCAAAATAAACTTTTCCTCCTCTAAGTTGTTCTAATCAGGTATTTTAGTCATAGTGAAGAAAGTCTAACCAACACGTATGAAGCTAGAATTTCTTCTTTTGGAATTCTCAATTCTATGAGCTAACACATTCCTTTCTGACTACTTTGGATTATTTCCAACTAAAAGAAAAAATCCACATATTTATCTTTATTATCCTATGATATGCAAGGATAATAAAAACAAGTATATTTTCTTAAGTGTATATACAACTTGAAATCCAGTCACACACACAGTATATATAGTGATAAATCCTGATCATCATACAAAATCTCATGCAAATAATTGAAAATTTATTTTACTTTGATTTGTCTTTGTTTTCCTAGTTCATAGGACCTGCTTAGCAAATATTATGGTTACACATTTTGTATTTTCTTCAAAGTCCTACAATTTTAATTTTACATGGTAAAAAGTATTTCATTTCTAAAATTATCAAATTTTACTGTGTTTAGAACTAAATGCTAATTAACATTGAAAGTAAGTGGAAATAAGATGGTATCCACTAACACACACTGTAAAAGCAATGTGATGTTATTTCAAAAAATTTAGCATTTATATTTTTAAAAATCACATGCATTTTTATATTTTATTTTCATATAGAGTAAAATTGGAAAACGGTTGGAGGTGTCTGCTTCATAAAAGGCATGTGTAGCCAGGCACAGTAGCACACGTCTGTAATCCCAGTGGTTTGGGAGGCTGAGGCAAGAGGATATCAAGTTGAAAGCCAGCCTTAGCAACGGCCAAGTGCCAAGCAACTCAGTGAGAACCTGTCTTTAAAGAAAATAGATAATAGGACTGGGGATGTGGCTCAGTGGTTGAGTGCTCCTGAGCTCAATCCTCGGTAATCACCCCCTCAAAAAAGGCATGTGTAAAAATGTAAAGTGTTTTGCTATCAATGATTCTGTTCAATACAAGTAAATTATTTTCATTTTTAAATTCTTGAAAATTTGGGGGAAATATTTCTTTCAGTATAATTTTCTTTACTTTGAGTATATGCAAAATGATTTGAGACAGTTTCATATATATCTTAATATATCTTTTGTTACATAATTATATTTTGGCTGCTTATTGAGAAAGACATTTGAAATTATTCTTTAAAATTTTGAATACATTGTTTTACATTTGGACCTAATATCGTATCCTATACTAGTGAACATGTCTTTTATCATTTTTTATCTAAATTAATGGTATTTCTCCCCCTTAAGGTATGATTGTTTTCCTAAATGTTCAAAATTAATGTCTAAAAGTACAGATTTCCCTTTTATTTCTGAAGGATTCTAATGTCATTGTTTTGAGTATTCACTACACTCTTCTGTGTGATCTGTTTTCTATTAGGCAAGTGTTGCAACTCCTGAGAGTTTTCCTGATTTATAACTTGTTTTCTCATAAGCTACATCTCTATATGCCTTTGTAATATCCTCTCAGAATATTCTTCAGCTTTATCTTCTAGCTCACTAAAGTGTTCCTTAACTGGGTCTATTATATATTCATACTATCATCCTATGTATTGAGTGATCCCTGATCACTTTTCATTTTTATGGTATTGTAGTATCCAGTATACTTTTGAGTTACTCTGTTGATGTTAGCTATTCTTGCTGTGACATGGTTCTATACAGTCTACCTATTAACTCTATTTCCTGCAAGTTCTCTGATTTTATTCTTTAATGCTGCTGCTTTCTACCAATAGCTGGTAATTCTTTGTTATGTGCTGACTATAACTGAGTTTGGCTTGTTAATTCTATGTTCAGAGTGCAGCTGATCTGAGTTATGTGTGTGGCACCCATGTGATTTGGTCATTGTCTGCCATAAAAATGGAAGAGAGTCATTGCATATAACCAAGAGAGATGTTTCATTCTGTGCATAAACATTGCCAGCAGTTATGCAGCTTTCCAGCATCTAACATAAAAATCTCATGTCCTCTGTCCTAATTGTAATCAAATCTCCATCTTATCCCATTCCTGCTGCCTGTCTCAAAGAGAATGAGGAAGGATAGGCATGAATAGGCCATGCTTCAATTCTCTACTATAATGATCTTCTACTCTCAATGTGATTATATGCTATGTAGCAGGCCTCTGAATGTAGAAAAATGCTAAATTAGGAATAAAATCAGAAGTCATGATGTCATATAATTTAAGGGATTAGTTGTTTCACAAGAGAGAAGTTAGTGTCAACATTTCAGAACATATTTAAAAATAAACGTTGGAAATGACTCTTTATATTTTCAGTGTATATGCACAGTGTCTCTTTCCATAGAATATTAACACGTATAGTGGAAAACAGTGTTGATTGGAGTGAGTCAAGAAGTTAGAATAAAAATTTGCTAAATAAATCAAGTCATCAAGTATAGTATAGTTTTTTCAAAACATTGACTGAAAGAGAAAAGAGTAACTTAAATATAGAACTAGAGATTCAGTGAGCATTTTCTATTCTTTATCTAGCATTCATTTTTATTACAACAAAACTCCAAGTTTTCTTTAAGGCATTTGTGGCAAATACCAAGAATGACTTCACATACTTAAACTTATATGATTCCCTCTCCTTTGAGTGTAGGTGGAAACTGTGGATATGATGGGATATCTCTCCTTTGTGGTTATGTTATACGTCACAGCCAATCTTAAGACAGATCATTCAGGTGGGAAGAATATAATCACATACCTTTTAAAACCAGAGAATGTTCTCCAACTGGTAGCGGAAAAGTATGTCAGATTCAAAGTGTGAAATGATTGATAATTCACTACTAGTTTCAAGAGGCAGGAAAACTTTTAAAGAGAATATGTTGCCCCAAGGCACTGAGAGATTTTATATTCAAAACAGAGCAAGAAAACTCGGATCCAGAACCATAAGTGCAAGGAACTGCATTTGCCCAAAACCTGAACAAGCTTGATAGTTATTATTTTATGGGGCCTCCAAGATATGAGTTCAGCCTGGCCGGTATATTGATGTTGGCTGTGTAATACACTAAGATAAGCTTACTGAGATTACCAAGAATTCTGACCTAAAGACCTGTAAGATAATAAGTAGATACTATTTTAAGTCACTAAGTACTTGGTATTCTATTATTTAGCTATAGAAACTAATATATTAGCAATGTTCCTGGGAAAAATGTCTATCATTCCAAGAACTCTTCACTTAGTGGTGAATATGATTTAAATATTCCATAAATCTGAAGTAGAAGTCTTCTTGAGAGTTCTGTAGACATTTTTATTTTCTAAATAATAGTCTTTATCGTCTTTTTATTGCCTTTTCATCCTTAAAATGCAAAAGTAGGAATGGGTTGTGTGGGAGCCATCTTGTGATTATGAAGGAACAAGTATCTGGATAAAAACTTATTAGAAGCAAGTAGAATTTTGTAGACACTACTTGAAGTATAAAACGGTGGCATTTGAATGAGATTTTGAATAGTTTCAGGTTCATAATAGTTTATAGGCATTCTTTTTAATATCATTAATCTCTAATGAAGCAGTTTTTTTCCCCCCAGTAATTCTATAGAAATAGTAAGGAAATGGAAGCAAAGCCTTAGAATTAGAAAGTTGATTCATTATTGAGTTTTGTTTTATTTTACTTATTTCTGGAAGGATTCCACTAAAATAGCATAAAAGGAGTGTTTTCATCTATGTTCTTCCATGTTGTGCTATGTCAGTACTTCGTTAATTTTATTGTCATATTCTTTTATATGGATATCTCACATTTCATAAATTTGTCAGTTATGGGTTGTTAGATGTGCCCAGTTTTTAAAATATTGCTATACACATACATGTACAAGATTTGAATGAACATTTTTTATTAAGTATACATAGAATGGACTTCCTGGGCCATATGGTACCTAAATGAATGATCAAAATATTTTTGAAGCAGTTATAACATTTTATAGTGCCACTACCACAAAGGTTCCAATACATACAATTTTCACCAGCACTTGTTATGTCCTTTTAGGCTATAGTTACCCTAGTGAAGTAATTTAGTATATTATTATGGTTTTTATTTGCATATTTCTAATAAAAGCTTTTAGAGTTTTGTATATTTTTTTGAAATATCTATTCAGAAATTTTGTACATTTTTTAAAATATTTTTTGAGTTAAGAATTTTGCATACAATTCCTTATCAAATATGTGATTTGTAAATGCATTCTACAAATCTGCAGACTTTTTCATTTTCTTGATTGGTATCATTTGTAGGACAAAGTTTTTATTTTGAAGTCCATGTAGATTTTTTTCACTTTCATTTTTGTTGTCATATCAAAAAATATAAGAGTTCCTTCTAAGTTTTTGTTTTTCTAAGAGTTTTATAGTTTTAGCTTTAATATTTAGATAGATGAGCCATTCTGAGTTAATATCTGTGTGATGGAATGGAGGAATACAACTTCATTATTTTTCATGTAGTTATCTATTTGTTATGTTTATAGTTTTGAGCAAACAACAGACACTCTGACAGAAAAACCCTGAAAGAAGTGTTGATTCAGTAGTTTTTAACAAACTTCTCAGATGATTCACATGCACACTGAATTTGAGAATGACAAGATTAGAATTATTTATTAAGCAAAATAAATTTCTATAAAATAAAAGTGTGATTCAGAGTATAAGGGGTGGTAGGAAGATAGTTTTATTGAAAAGGTGTTGGATTTTCTTTTTGCAACATGGAGCAGAACTTTGTGATGACGAGGGTCAATATGTGACCATGGAGAGGTTACCCTAAAGTTAAATGCAAGTATGTCATTGAAATTGAGGTCAAGAAAGTGTGAGGCCTGTTTCTACTGTGTAAATGGACTCTAATGACAAATTTCACAGAAGACCTCATGTTATTTATAAATATTTAATTCAGCATAAAGAATCATGCAAGTCAAAGTAACAGTGTTGCTTTGATGTTTGTAGGCTGTATCAGCACTAGAATATAAATGATATGAAGAATCAGATATTAACTACTTATTCATTTGTCTTCAGTGGTGAGGTTTTAGCAACTTCATGATGAGATCTATTAGCAATGTCGCTGGAAGTGACTCACTCTGCTCAGCAGGCTGTAATGGCAAACTATTTTTGATAACTACATTAGTATTTGGACATTCCATTCAGGCAGGCATATGGCAGAAAATAAAATCACAAATGAAAAATATCAGTAACTAACACCATTAGTAAACACAGAAGATGGAAAGGCCAAAAATAAAATCACTTTCTATTCTTTCTTGGGCTTTCTAGCAATTGAAGAAAAAAAGGAAGCAAGTTAAATGCAAATTAAATATTACTTTTATAACTATTAGACAACACAGGAGAATCTGGCCTGTTTTTCAGAAAAGCAGAAACTTGGAATAGATTCACCTTTCCTATCTCAGTCTGCTTCAGAGCTCTAACAAAATACTATATATGGAATGGCTTCCACAACAAAATTTTTTTCATACAATTCTGCAGGATGAGAAGTCCAAGATGAATGAATGTTTCAGTAGATTCTGTGTCTGGTAAGGAATTCTTCCCGGCTTGCAGACAGATACCTTTCTAATTGTGTGCTTATGAACTTTCTTTGTGTGCTCATGGAAAGAGATAGCTGCATATTTGTTTTCATCTCCAATATCATCTCATTGATAGTACTTCAATGTATTCTAGAAGGACACACACATTCAATGTAATACACAGTCCTTGGCAATAACGGATCTGCATTGCAACTGTACTGGTAAGCTAACTGTGGAACTGAGAATACCAAAATAACATGTTTTCAGCTCGTTGGGCCTAATTTCAAAATAAAGACAAACAAAGAGAACGACTTACAGATACTGAGTTGCTTTTCAAAATCCATCTTTCTGAGACCTAATGAATGGACACAGTAAGGGAAAAAATGTTAGACCTATAAAGATCCTTACTCCTGGATAGAATAACCAGGAGTGAAACTAAACCAAATAATATATCACAGATTTTGGATACCTTAACTCTTTGGCTTTGATAATTAATCTTACAAAATCAAGCTTATAGGCAACACTTTGGGTAAAATATTAGCAGTCTACTTCAGAAAATTTTAATTTTCATATGCTTCTGTCCCTAATACCAATACTGTTCATCTACAACAGAGATGATTTGGAAGACTCAGAATGGGATTTTTAACTTTGAAGATGGAGAACTGAGGCCAGTGAATGGAGAGTTTCTATAAGCTGGAATGGACAAGGAAATGGATGCTTTCTTATAGACTCCAGAAGGAATGCAATACTGTCAACAACTTGATTTTAGTCCATTTCAGACTCCTGACATTTAGAACTTTAAAATAATAAATTGATGTTTTTCTAAAGCACTAAATTTGTGTTAATTTGTTAAAACTCAATAGTTACATAAGATAATGTGAGAATTTTAGCAGAATATTTACTGCTTTTTCTTAAATTTATTGCCTAGATATCTGGCATAGTACCATAAAGTAACAGCCAACACATAGAGCAGCTAGTTGAGTACTTAGAACCCTGCAATTCAAAGAGTTGTTTAGACAGCAACAGGACTATTCTTAGGACATTCCTAGAAATGCAAAGCCCAGATCTCACTCAAGACCTAACTGAATGAGATTCTGCTTATGAGTAGGTTCCCAAGGCAATTCATATTTACATAAGATTTAGAAACACTGGTTCAATGCATCTCACATTCAGAATTAGAGAATTTTCTTTTGTTTCTCATTTAAGGTGCTTGCTCTAGGGGCGAACATGCATGCTTTCAGCACGATCCATGGAGCTGCTAAGATCCGCTGAGCTCCTTAGTGCTTCAGAGGATCTGGCCTGAATCAGGCACCAAGGGACTCTTTGCAGGCTCCCCTGACCCACTGCCAAGGATCATCAAGGCTGCCTTCTCCTATGCCATTGTGATCAGCACTTATGAGTTTGGCAAAAGCTTCTTCCAGAGGCTCAATCAGGAAAAGCTTCTGGGCCATTAATTGAGGCCAAGAGATGGACTCCAGCTTTTTTGTGGATATGGGGCAGGAGGAGACTGAGTAAGGCGCTTTTTCTCAGCACTAAGAGGAGGGCCTTGCTTCCCGTTTCTCCCAAAGTGAAGCCCCAGGCAGGGCTACCCAACAAACCCTGGGCCCCCGGGTCTTCCTTATATCCAACTTGCTTCTTATTGCTGCCCCTTTCCAAGATTATCACTTCCCTACCCCTAAGTTCAAGACCAAATCTGATAATTAAAAAAAAAAAAATGCTTTATAGTATGTCTTCACATGAATGTCATTTTGAACTTATCTCCTCTTCAAAAAATCCTCAGTGTTGACAAAATTTATTGACTATTAATATCACACTGGAATCTGAAACTGGGTGATATCTTTAAATCTTTCTTTGTTACTTCTTTTATTTAAAAAAACATATTAGAATCCTTTTAGATGAAAGCAACCCTTATTTAAATCAACTGATTTTAAGTTTTTATCTAAAAACACTTCAATTTAAAGTATCACCAATGTTCTATTTTTTATGTTTTATTAAATTATCAAACATGATGTATAGGCTTTTTAAATTACAATTATACACCTGTTGCGTACAAAAATATTTGAAAATGGAAAACTGTATGAGGTAGGAAATAAAACTAGGTGTCTTCCTCAACATATTTTATATTATATATTATAAACTAATATTCAAGTGCCCAAACAAAAGAAACCAGAAAGACATTCTGTTACTTTAAAAAGTAATAGCCATAGAGATTGTTAATGATTAATTTTACCTGTTTTTCTTTTTTATATTTAGGAAGATATGGATAAATAATTTTTCTCAGCCTGAGATAAACCCAGGCCAAACTTTATTTCATGAGAAGAAGTTAACCATGTTTATTTAAACGTTATTGATATAGAAGACTTTTATGATAAATTGATATGTAAAACTGATGTCCTAAAGGAGCAGGCAAACTATTTTTAAACATATACACATTCTCACACATGCATTTACACATACATACAAACACATTTATAGATACTCATTTTATGAATGACAGAAATCTTAATAAATAAATTGCAGATGACTTTTTAACCCTGTGTTTGTGTGTATCCTTACTACACAAAGTGTAAATGAATTATTTCTATGGCCAGAAATTAAAAGTTAAATTATTTTGTTTCATTTTCATACATATTTATATGGATTTTTTTAAAAAAAATTAGTTGTAGATGAGTACAATATTTTATTTGTATGTTGTGCTGAGGATCGAACCTTGTGTCTCACACGTGCTAGGCAAGTGCTCTACCACTGAGCTACAACCCCAGCCCCTATATGGAAAAAATTTTAAGTCAGAATTCACAAATACTTATCAACATTATATGCAGCAGTTTTATCTCTTTGCCTTTGTAAAAATTATTTTGTAATAAAGAATAACATAAAAACATGTTTTACTGCACTTTCAAACAAATATACATTTATTATTTTTCACAAAATCCAAGGCTTATGAAATACAAAAGTCAAATCAAATAGGATAATTACTTAATTTTAAATCATTAATAGTGTGGGAAATGGTTATACTTATATTTTAAAAATACATGAACTTTTTTTCTAAATGAGAATTCATATAAATATGACTCCATTTATAACAAATAACAATGATATGGTTTTTAATGTAGAAATATTCAAAGTATATTTGTATGTTATACTTAACTTTGTTAGGAAAGCATTACAAACTTCCTAATCACAATTTTTTTATTGATGTATATATAAATTCATATCTACCTTCCAATTGATTAATTGATTAACCTCTTTCTCAATGCACATATATAGTTTTTATGTAGGCAATTATATGTTAAAGTAGAAATAAGAGATCAACAAAATATAAGGTTCCGATCTCTTGACTTGAAATGAGATACGGAGGATATCAAATTCCTGCTTTGAATTTTGATTGACTGATTTTAAAAAGAATGTGAAATTAGAATAGTCTGATTCCTGCATTGGTCAAAGGAACAGAATAGAATTCTATATTTTATGCATTGTGGAAATGACAAATAATGAATATGAAGTGTTTAGCAAAATGCTTGACACAAAGTATATCCGATTTTACTTAAGTTTGTGTCCAATTCTAAAGTTCTGTTGTTCAGAAATCAAGATTCTCTTCATTTCCTTCCTTCTGTATTTAATGAGAACACAGTACAACATGTCTACAAATTATTCCGCTGTGCTCTTTCCCTTCCCCTCTCAGGTCACTGAAGGTACAGCACTTAATTCAGCTGTTAACCATTTTAACCTGAGGGGGTTATTGAAAATAAATCCTCTTTAGAAGGCTTTCTAAGGTCCACTGATGATTTCAAAATAGCTTGAGAATCAATCAGATTAGCTAAAACATTTTCTACTCAGACATCTATTAGAAAGCTGGTGTCTGTATAATAATTCTTTGACACTGTGAACCTCTATCATTTCAGATCTACAAAATGCATACCAAAAATTAATACAGAAAGGCAGATTTGTCCTAAACAGTGAAGATATTTTCTGAAAATTATCATTTCTACCTAGCATTAAATTAAAATGCATAAAAACTTTCTTTGAAAATTACTAGTTGATGTTTTATGAATTTCCTTCTCCCCACCTCCCTTTATTGCTCATATAAATACAAACATATATGATATATCCAACATATAACTCATATGTCACATATTATATATGATATGTAACTGAAGGATTATAGAAGTGAGTAATGACTGGAAATTTAAAATATGGTTTAAATTATATCGGACACCATTGTTATCAGACTCATATCAGCTGAGTCTGATAGCAATTAGTTGTTAACTTTGAAGAGTCGTTCAACCTGTTTGGACTGCATTTTCTTCATCTAGAAATCAACTGTTAGTATTGTACTAGGTCTAAAATGCTATGTACTATATCTTTGCGATATCTGTGCCCATGGAGTTCAGCTTTTCTCAGGCATAAAGTATATCTCATTTACTCCCCTTGATAGAGAAGTAAATGCTCCTAGAAGTTTCCCTTTATGTAATTATCTTCCAATGAATGATAATATGAAAATGATTCAATTTTATAAATTTAATGAAATTTTGAATGGAAATTTTCAAGATCAAGAGGTACAACAGATCCAGGCTCAGTTGAGGCAGGAGGATCACAAATTCAAAGCCAGCATCAGCAACAATGAGGTGCAAAGAAACTCAGTGAGACTCTGTCTCTAAATAAAATACAAAATAGGGCTGAAGATTTGGCTCAGTGGTGGAGTGCCCCTGGGTTCAATTCCTGGTAACCCCTCTCCCTCAAAAAAGGAGATACTACAAAATACTTTAAATAATACATAAAGCACATACATCCAAATTCTAAGATACTTTTAAAGATTAAAAATTTAACACAATTAGCTTTCCTCAAGCTTATTCTCATATGCAAGCATATGTGCTCTCATGTAAGTTAAGAACAAAATTTTGTTGCTAAAACAAAATGAGAAATTGAAGCCTTTATGTATTCACAATATCTACTCTGAATAACTTGTTTTCACTTATAATAGGTTCCCAATAAACATTGGTTGGGCTAAAGTAACACTAAAATGTTAACCTCCAAAGACAAACACCAGAAATATGCTATGTGTCAGTTTTGAAAGAAATTGGTTTTGCATAATTTTCAAAATGTCTAAAAGTACTGATCTTTCTACTGAACAATGTAAAGCTGAGGGGATCTTGTTCCACCAATGACAGTGGCAAATGAGCAGCTGACTACATTTCAAAAGATACTTCTCTCAAGTACTCCTTATCATAGAAAATTAAGAATATCATTGAGATGGTTTCCAAACCAAGAATTTTAAGGGAAATTACCACCTGGACTGTTTTGAGATAAAAGACTATGTCCATAATATTAACATATAATGTCAACCCTCATTAAACATTCCTGAGTCTTGATTGGCACTAAGTAATATAATTTCTAGCATATAAATTACATTTTATTTTTGTGTGTAAATGTTTATATGTATTATATATACTAAATGTTATAATTGTCTTATTGGGCTAACACTAAAATATGACATTTTGTATGCTTCAAGAAAAGAAACAAAAAAATGAACCTGAGTTTGAAAGTTGAATTGTCTAATCAAGATTTAAGTTCTGCTGTTAAATTACATTGTCAACCTTGTAATAAATTCTGATTAAGAATTTACACCTTTGTGAACAGATTAGCAGAACTAATTGATTTTGATCTGTTAACTCCAATTTGCAGTTTAAAAAGGTGTAACCTCACTCAGATGTATGATTTGAAGCTCTTATGCTGGAATTAATGAATTTTCCATCTGATCTTATTTTCAGATGATTTTGGTGAATTACATGTATTCTCTAAGTGGAAATTATTTGCTTTAATTCCTGGCATTCCATGTATTTCTATGAATGTCCCCATTTTTAATCTTCAAACATATGAAGCAATAATTTTATCTCATTTATGATTTCTCTCCCAGCAGCTTCTACTTCCATGTAATTATGAGCAGAACTTATCCTATGTCTTTATCATCTCATCCTCCTCCTGGACTTTGCCTGCAGTGATAGACATATGGTTGGAATGTTCTAATTTAGTTAACAAACCATATTGCACATAACAATCATTTATCAAAGAAGCTGCTAGAGACTCTGGAAAAAGGCAGCCACAACAATTATAAATTATCACTTGTAATTATATTTTAATTTTCTAACAATCATAGTTTGTAGAAATTCATGACAATGAGATCCTATTCAAAATAAATGTTATCTGAGTGTGGGCTCTGCCTCCTGGCTCTTATTTTATGTAGTTTATTAAAACCAGGCATCAAATTAATTAAAAAGTTTAGGCTACTTGATAAACAGTATGATCCTATATCATACAACACATAGGCAAAGTCAACTTATTTTAACATCATACTAATTAACTTTTTGTTTACACAGATGCTAATAAAACTGAGTTAAATGAGCCCTCAAATAATTCCAGTATTTATAGAAAGAAATATTTGCCATTTTAATTGGGATCATGAAAAATTTTTGTCATTTCCATTAAAATTACCAATAACTTAACCTCCTTCAAAATCTATAAGATGTCAAAACTTTAAAAATCTCCTAAGTTTTCATTTTTCTTTATACTACATCCACTCACAAAGGTATTTAATCTCATCAAGATCTCTAGTTTTCACTACTTTAATTCACATTGACTATCCCTTATTTATTTATACATTTTCTACATGGATCATCTAAGACCCTAGGTATGTGTGAAAATCAGTCAAAGTAATAAAGACTTTGTTTATTACTCATTGTGTGTGTTTTTTAGCCACTTTGATTCCCTGGTTGATTCTGTAACCATTCTTTTGCATGTACCCTCAAATCCTTGTCCTCTTCATTCTTCAAGTCTGGGATATGGTCAGATGACTAAGACATTGCCTTGGGCAGAAATTTTAAGGAGAAATTAAAAAAAAACTTATCAAGATAAATAGTACTTAATGCAACATTTAAAAATCAAAATTAATGCAAAAATGTGCTCCAAGTAAAATATGAAAGTATAAATTCAGGCAGGATTAATATTTTTTCTTCTGTCTCAGGTTGTCAACATGACTCAGGTAGGCACTCCTACTGATCTGTCTGCCAAAATCATGTATCTTTCCATTATCTGCTAATTTCATTCTATTCCAATGGATTCTCAATTCTTTGCCTTTTTCATATGCAAGACTAAGTATAATATGGGAAAGAATAGAAACTGCAGTCAGTCTTATTGGACTTCATGTTTCTTTGCTGTATATTTTTACTTTATTTTATAAATACCTAAGGTCTTATTTAATCCATGTATAAAATGTTGATTGCATAAGAGATAATCAACTTGAATTAAGTAAGTCATTATAAAATGTGGCAACCTACTCTTAAAAATGCACACTCTCTTTTAGGGGACATCTCCATTATATCCAACAATGTCAGCTAACACTGCCATTTTTAACAAAGTTGAAATCAGACATTCACTTATTTGTTTAAAGTCGGACTTCACTACTAAATTTCAAGTAATGGTTCAGTTTATTTCTTTTCTGCTAGGTATGTTATTCCAAATATATAGCATAGTGTCTTTTAAATAGTAGTCAAATAAAACAAATAAAAATTTTTTTTCTATGATCATTGTTTGAATGAATGCTCTAAAACTTGTGTTCACTGATTTGATTTCCTCCAACATTCTAAGAGAAGATCTAGGATAAAGTATTAAAACCAAGTAATTTATTAAAAGATTTTGCAGCATGTATAGCATGATAGGTTTATGCCTGGACTTTCAGGATATTTTAACAATCATAGAGCTTATTATTCTATTAGGTTAATGTGTCAGAAATAGAATTCTCATTATCTCCTGTTATGCTTTAAATACATAACCTATAGTTGAACAATCATTTATTTTAACATATCTTGAAACATGAAATAAAATGTTAGATTCTTAAAATGACAAAATATATACTTTTTAGAAAAAGGTCAGGAGAATACTTAATAGCTAATCATTAAAGCTATTTGCATACTTTTGGCAAAACAACTGTTGAACAGAAATGAAAAATATAATTTTTAGAAACCAGGATGTAAAAAGATTAGTTTACCTAGAATCCACCACTTCTTTGCTATATGACTTTCATAAGCGTCAGAATTCTCATCTGTATAATTTTGTACAACTCATGGCTATTTAAAAGCAAAAACTAAAAAAAGTCCTTTCTAAACTCATTGATACAATACAAATATTTATCTTTATATATTTTTTTACATATAAGATGATTATTTTGGTCTAAATGAATTTTGGGCATTAAAATTTACTTTTAATACTGTACTGAATATGTCTCATATTGCGATTATGCATTTTTTGTTAAGACTAAATCCACCAGACTTAGGCAATTTACAACATATTTGTAGCATTTGTCTTTCAGGAAACTATTGTCCTTTCTCTTTGAAGCAGCAATTGTGCCTCCACTAAATTATGGGGAGTGATTTTTCTCTTCCCAGAGGTTTCATTGTTTCAGAAAGTCTATCAAAATTCATCTCAGGTGTCTGCAATCCAGTATGTGTTTCATCTTTAGTCATGATGTCATGCTTCAAAGGACAGCATAATAGGAATGTAGTTACTCCATGACAGCTAACAGCCTTGCTAAGAAAATCTTAGCCCTAGAAAAACATAAAAGTACTAAGTCTAAGATGTGATCAAGTTAAGCTCTCCTCACACCCAGACTGATTCACAAAAAGCAGAGTCTGAGGTTACTGGGCTATAAAGTAACAATGCTGTTGTTAGGTGATCGTGGAGCTATCTTTGATTTCCCAAAAAATACATTTTATCAAATCTACTGGATTTAGTGACAGAGACAAGAGTTGGTATCTGAGATATGGTGTTCTCATGTGAAATTAACACAACATTTAGTGAACATGAAAACTTTCAATAATTATTTTTTATAGAATTTTAATTAAGACATCATATGAAGCATTAAGAGTAGAAGCTCTCAAAATATTTTTTCAAATATTTTGAATACATAAACAAATGTGATTTATCTATAAACTGATTTGATATCCATTATATGATAGTCTAGATAAATAAAAAAACTTCCAAATTTTTCCAACAGAGCCCTAAATTTAACTACTATGAGTTTTATAAATGAACACTTTCTTGGTATAATCTGCCTATAACTCCAAAATTATAAATTTGTATTTTATTAATTTTTCATACTACATTTACTCTTATATACAAGAAAACTGTGGAGTTTGCTGTACTTTAAAATAAATACTAGTAAACTCAAATGTTGACAGTCTTACAATCAAAATTAAATTACACTTGAAAAATCAGTAAAAATTTATTTTTCTCCTTAAATATGCATCTGAGGAATGTAATTAAAATGAAAACCTAGGTGTGGTGGTGCAGGCTATTAATCCCAGTGGCTCAGGAGGCTGTGGCAGGAACATCACAAGTTCAAAGCCAGTCTCAGCAGCTTAGTGATGCCCTAAGCAACTTAGCAAGGCCCTGTATCTAATAAATAAATAAATAAATATATAAAAATGGGTGGGGATGTCGCTCAGGGGTAAAGTGCTCCTGAGTTCAATCCCTGATACCAAAATAAATTAGATTAAAAAAATCAAAGACATTCGGCACCAGGGTTAATGTTAAGAACATTTGTGTAATATGAATATACTGAGGAAGAGAAAAGTATGGGGACTCTCAAGCACCGACTTCTTGGCTACTGATAAATTTCCATGTAAAAAACAATTTTTTGAACATTAGTCTCCTACATAACAGTGAATTTTATTCCTTATTAAAACCTTATTAAAAATCCTAGTAATTATTAAGAAGAGATTTTATAACTTATTAGAATCCCATTCTTGTGGTTCTACATGCTGTGGAGTTTCACTGGCTGTGTATTCATATATGAACATAGGAAAGTTATATCTGATTCTACTGTCTTTCCTATTCTCATTCCCTAGACTTTCCCTTCATTCCCCATTGGGTAATACAATGCACTTCTATTCTTCCCTTCCCCCATTGTGTATTAGCATCCAAAATACATTCACTTTCATGTATATCTAAAAAGAACAGATCAAAATGCAAATTAAAGGAAATGCAAATTTACTTATAAAAGAGATTTCATCACTCTAAATTTGTCCATCATATATTTATACATTAGCCATTTCTTTAGATTAGAATGGAGAAATTATGGCCATATGTGTGACCATAAGAAGACATACATATATATGGTGGGACATAACAAAGAAACCAATATTAGCCATTTCTTTAGATTAGAATGGAGAAATTATGGCCGTATGTATGTCCATAAGAAGACACACATATATATGGTGGGAAATAAAGAAACCAATGTTCTGAATATATTCATTTAAACACTTAAGTATTTGTTTTATTTTCTGTCCCAGGAAGACATTAATTTCTATGCTAACATGAAGTTTGTGGTATACATTCACTATATATTTGAATATGACTTATTGAATTCCATATTAATCATCTCTTTTGTATTCAAATTCAATCACTTTTTATGAATACAAATGTAAAAAATGTTTACAAAGGAAAGAAAAATCATATACCTCATAGGCTAGTATAACAATTTTAACCTCTAAATTATCCAAAGGTAGCATAAAATAAATTTAAATGCATCAGAAGAACTGCAGTAAAGAAAAAGGAAGTTACATTTTTGGATATAAATTAAAATCTATGAAGAAAACCATATATTCATACCTTAAAATTTAACTTGTCATTTTTAGCACAAAATATGAATGTCAAAAATTGTCTTTCTGACTGATTTTCATGAGTGGTTGGTGAAATAAGAATTGTGTACTGGATGAAGAACCTGCCATGCAGTTCTGCCACTTTCAAGTATCACCAATTAAAACATTGGCTTTCCCTATGGATTCTAGTGAGTACAATGGCATTGATATGAACAAAGTGAATGTGCCCAATGAATTAGGCAAGAAATATAATTTTACCTGTCTACAATTCTATTTCTAGAATAGTATAGTTGATAATTGAGTCCTTTAGTTTGCCCCATCTTCCTTGATGAGACTAATGGATACATACTGGTATCAAAGGATGCTAACTTTCTAAACATTACAAAAAATGTTATTTTTTTGAATTTTTTATCTTTATTATAGAGTCTAGGCTAGCAAATTTTAGAAATATCACTTATAAAACATTTGAAAAATCAGAAATTTGATTAAGATGGTATTATTTATGCCAATGATAAAATATTTAGAATAATTCAGCTATTCTGAAAAACTTATTTGTTCATATGGCTTCAGAGAGCAAAACTGAAAATATTTTTTAGTAAAATGAATAAATAATTTGGCAGACAGGGAGGTTTCCATGCATATGCCACAGAACTTTCTAGCTTACACTGTCTGACTTTGAAACAACTGTTTCCTTGTTATTAGAATGTTCCACTAAGATATCAACATTGAGGATATGAGTGACAGTTTTTTCAGTGGTGAATATGAAGGATTTCATGGATTGAAGATATTTTGCACTAAAGCAATATTTATGATTATATGAAAGTTCATTGTGAAAATTTAATATTTGCTATTCATTATAATGTCAAATACAAGCTATGTCAATATCATACCTTACATGATTTTATACAGCAATTACAAAGAGATCATGACAAGTTTGTGGGAGTGGAGAATGAGGTAATTATGTAAATGTCTTTGAACGTCATGAAGGATAATGATAAAATATATACCTGTAAATAAACTACATAATTTAAGCCTTTCACCAACACAGATGAAGCATACATTCCCCTCTTACTAGAAATATACTTGATCTTCATTTTGATTCCTTCTTTGTTATTCTTTCATGTTGCATTTGCAGCATTCTTAGAATAGTCAAGGATGGTCCTTACTCTGGACACTACACTTAGAAAGAATTTCATTATTATAAATCTGAAGGCAATATGTTTTTAAAGAATGAATGCCCATTCATTCAGTGCTGGCTATGGGGGGTCGGGCCTCCGCAGGGTCCTGAGGTGGGATGAGTGGTGTCGGCAAAAATAGCACCAATGAGACACAGAGACCAGGTTTGGTGCAGCTGTATCTAAGTTCAGACCAGCGCTTTATTTATAGTGATTTATAGCCATAGATTAAAAGAAAAGAAAAGGAGGTTACAATTCATCATGATTTAATAATAAACACAGAGTGGTCATCTATAATTGTCCCGGATAACTACATCAGTATCAAAGGATTTTTAAATCTTAGAGACTGTAACTATAAGGGTCCTCATGTCCTGTTCTTAAGATTAATATCAAACTAGAGATCACTAAGCTTCCTATTGTATTCCCCCAAAATAAGATGAAGCTAACAAAGGTATATTTAACTATGAGTGTAGCATAAGACTAATAGACCATTGTGGTAACTACACTTAAAATCATAGCTGTTGGCGCACATGTGGTCAATGGCTTCTGCTCATGTCCAGAATTGCCCAAAGCTGCAGGTTAAGTCAACTATTACATACATCATTAAAATATCATTCTCTGAACTTTCCCTGATCCCTATTTTGTAGCAACCATTGTTTATATAATTTGAGTTCAGTTTCTCTGGGCAGGCATCAAGGCCTTTGTTTAAGACTCTCTCATGTAAACAAGGAACTACAATTAACATGTTTTCTATTAACCCAAACCGTTCTTTCTCTATTAATGTAGGCTCCTGAGTATGGTGGGGGAGGGTCCAGTCCTAAGTTACCTGGACACCTGCCGTCTTCTGCCTTTACCCATGTCAAATATCACTGGATTTTACTATAGGGGGAATCCATTTCTGTCAGGGCCTGTGAGAAGGCTTGACCAGCATTTGAGCTTTAGGCATGGGACTAGATGGAGCCACAATTTCCCATAGCTCACTTGATAAGTTGCCAAAGCAGCCTTCTACAGCCAGGCCTGAGAGTACTTCCAAATGTAATTGGGGAAACTGGGCCCAAATGTTCTGGATGACATATCTAAAGTGAAACTATCATCAGGGGAATTTCTAGAATTACCTCTAAGAAACATCATATCAGTAGTACTATCCTGATGGGGATTTTCTTGTTTATTCTCCTGGGTGGTCAAATGATTCTCCTTAATTACAAGAGACTTTAGGGGAGCAGGATTGACTGATCCTGTCTTTCTGGGAATTGGAATAGTGACACAAGCAAGCACAATTAATTCTGTCAAACTAAGAAGGGGCATCCCAACAAGAAATATATTGAGGAGTGCATCTCTTCACCCTGATCCATTGCAGGCACCAGAACTTTGTCAGTGTCTTGAGGATTTTGGGCTACAGCAGCTGGCAAAGTAAGAGACATAACTAAAATCCATTCTTGTGACTAGCCCTGTTCAGCTCCTGTAAAGATACTTCTCTAAATTCCTTAAGTCCTTGAGGAAAAAAGAAAAAAGTACCTGCTATAAATATCAAGTTACACAAGGTACATAGAACATAGAGATTACTTCTGAGTGTAAGGACTTGAATGATTGACAGAATTAATTGGGGAAAAACAGGATTTAGTGAATATATCAAAGAGCATGAATAGCAAAATTTCTTCCATGAGGCATTTTCTAGAGTGTCAAGCACTCTTTTCTTTCTCTGAGTCACTTAAGTAGAATATAGGAAGTAGTGTTATATTCACAAGAGATTCATGTTTTGCAATTTTGAACGTTCATATCAATTGTTTTTATGGATACATACAGGTTCATATCAATTGTTTTTATGAATAGATACAGGGTGATGATAGAAATAGATTGAGAAACAGAAACACACTCAAATATAGATTAGTGAACAAGTGGCATCGATAATATTTAATACTGATTATTTGTATTACTGGAAGCATCTAAATATTGTTCTAAGATATGACAACATTTTTATATGAACTATGATCTCTTCATATAGTTTCAGTGGCTTAATAACTCTTTATCCTGTGCTTCTGGAAAGAAGTTGAATATTGAGTTTCTTATTTTATTCACCATCATGTCTCTGAATCTGTTTCTTATTTTCCATCTCCTCATCTCTACAAAATGAATTCTGGACATCTGAATTATAACTTTGTGTGTGTATCTCAGATATTGAATCTAGTGTCACTTAAACACTGAAACATATTCCCAGCCCTTTTTTTATTTTGAGACAGGGTCTCACTAAGCCCTTAGGCTCTTGTCATCCTCCTGCCTCAGCCTCCAGAGTCAATGGACTTATGACTGTGTGCCATCATATTCTGACTATTAGATTCTTAACATCAGTAATATGTTGAGATTTTTTATATCTAAAAGCAGTTATTGTCATTTGTCTAAGTGTATTTTTGTGATAGTATTTTATTCATTGGTAATTTTATTTTTAAGTTAAGAAATATTTTATATGTATTCCTTTTACAATATCTAGCAAAACCAAGAACTGACTTTATTATAGACTTTCTTATTTTTCTATTTTCTATTGACTTTTCATAATGTACCTTTTTACTTGTTATTACTAAAATTTTTTAAAAATATACTTTTCATTGAATTTTTCTGTGAACCTCCAAGGATCTAATTGGTAGCGCATTATGTTAGAGTAAATTTGAACTTATTTCTATCATGTGTAGATAGGAGCTATCAATCCAGTTTCATTTTAATTCCTTGCTTTGTAATCCATGCTTTTGCAAAATGGAATAAATTGGATCTCTATGCCTGTGTGACAACAGGTTCACTCTTAGTTGCAAATTACCACAAGAGAATTGACTTGTTTTCTTCCTACGTTTCAGAATGCTATTTAGGTTTCTAATTATTTTTTGAAGATTAGCATGTGATTCATCATCTTAAGACATGTAAAAATTCCAAAAAATGATAGATTCACCCCTTCAATTATTTTCTATCACATAGTTTACATTTATTGCTTAACAACCTTAAACTATTGTGATTAAAGGTAGATAAACATATTTTGATAAGTTACATTTTAACATATTACTGCTATAAATAATAATGTATTAATGTGTATGACAAACACATTGATATCAGTAGATTATCAGCCTTATATTTCTCTAACATGAGAAGCTACTGAATTTTCAAAAAGACTCAAATTTGCACAAATTAAAATTAAAGAATTTATTTTCCTATCATTCTATATAATTTCCAAGAGTTAGGGTCTTCCAATTTCAACTTTTCTTAATTCCTTATTAAGATATATATTTCATACATGTTTCTCATTCACAAATACTTTCTCCATAGCACTGATAATAGTATACGACATATAGAAAATCAATAGATCACTTGCCATTTATTAAAGATGGTAGCAGAAATAATAAATATATATTACACAGAGGCATAAGAAAAATGTCACAAAAAACATACTGAAGAGTGCTACATAACATGAATTTTTCTTTTTTGTATTTAAAATGGGAAGAGGGCCACACTTAGCTGGGCGCGGGGGTGCACGCCTGTAATCCCTGCACTTTAGGAATCTGAGACAGGAGAATTGCGAGTTCAAAGCCAGCCTCAGCAACAGCGAGGCACTAAGCAACTCAAACTCAGTGAGACCCTGTCTCTACATTTAAAAAAAAAAAAAAAAAAACACAAAAAATACAGGGCTTGGGATGTGGCTCAGTGGTCGAGTACCCCTGAGTTCAATCCCCAGTACCCCTCCCCCTAAAAATAGAGCCACACTTGGATTGGCATTTAGAGGTCAAATAAGAATGAATGTTTGAAATCTGAGAGGTCTGATGGAGTGAAGAAAGAACCTGGGGAAAAGCAAAAACAATAACAGCAAAAGTCACTGTTTTAGGGGAAATATACCAGAAATGTGGTTTACAACCTGATGGAATTATATTCCCTACTGGTAAACTAAAAAAATCCTATATGCTCATGACTTCAACTTGATTTTGAATACATAACTTGCATTCCCTACTACCAATCTTGAGAGAACTAGGAAAACTTTCTAGGATTTCTTTGGATATCAAATTAGAAACAAGAAATCAAGAAAACATCATAATCAACTAATAAGTGCAAGCTATGTTTAAAGTCATGATTAAGTAGGTTCTAAAACAACTGCTGGGTAACTGCACATTTATATAATTGTGCACCTATTATATGCAAATTTGAAGCTTGAATTATGTTGTAATACAAATCTGGAGTTACAAGTATGAGAAGCAACCACCTGATCTGTTCTCTAGTTTCAATGTACCATAGAAATTATGATTTCTGATTTTCCTTGTCCTCCATGCATATAAGTAATGATTAGTGGAAAACTATACACAGAAATAACTATATTTAGTAGTGTGGATGAGCCTCTAAAATATTGTGAAATTTTATACTCAATTATCATTTATCTGCCTGAATGTTTCTTCCAAACCTATGATGAATTTCTTTCTGTATTGCATCACTTTTACACTGTATTTAAAGATGTTGTCTATGGCTATCTTCCAAAATCAGTGGTTCTGAACAAACTCTTTAAAAAGATTTTAATAAAGTAGGTATTTCTTTAAAGATAAAATTAAAATAATATTGATAAAAGGAGGCATTCATGTGGA
The DNA here is from genome assembly GCA_004024805.1 of Geosciurus inauris. Classification (NCBI taxonomy): domain Eukaryota; kingdom Metazoa; phylum Chordata; class Mammalia; order Rodentia; family Sciuridae; genus Geosciurus; species Geosciurus inauris. The sequence continues at coordinate 323,044 of PVHX01000176.1, read as the reverse complement.
AAATATAAATATTTAGCATCATTCTTACCTCCATATGAGCTGCATACAACTGAATCATTATATATATCTATATATAGATATATATAATGCCTGTTTTGCTGAGAATGGAGTTATCCAAACTCCAAAGGATCACTTCATAAATAATAATATGAAGCAAAATCAATGAATACCATTGAATCAAAGTGAAATCAAGTACAGCACTTAAGGTGCCATTGAATATACTAAGGTGTTAGTTTTGGGGGGCACTGAGGGATGGCTGCTATTATCTCAGTATGTGTGAGGAAATAAAGACAAGTGACTGATAAAGGGAATCCTGCTGTCACAATGAATTCAGAAGATCTTCCCAGAACAAAAGTTACCTTGCAACTTGTCCCCATGTACTCTAAGTAGCCTAGTCTCTTTCAGATTGGCAATATCGGCTCCACATCTGGACAGCTCACACACAACCAGTGATGTGCTCTCCCTCCTGAGGAGCTGGCATTCTCTCTGAGCCTTTTTCCAAGTTCCCTGACTCAGTGCTTATTTGCTTTGTAGAAGGCATCTTTGAATTTACTTTTGCAACACAAAAGTAAAACTGTAGAGAATCATGCTGAGCTTCGCTTAGTGAGAAGCTTGAAGTACATAGGGTACTTTTTGTATCCCAAGATAAACAGCATGTTCTCAAACAAAACTACTAAAACGCTACTGACAGGTAACTGCCTTATATCTCGCCTGCAATAAAAACTATACACTCTGAGTAGTACCCTAGCATTAACAGGCCTTTATGTTAAAAGGACCATTTCCAATTTTTCTTATTCTTTGGTAGCTTATGAGAGCTATAAGTGAATTATATATTGGATGTAGTAAAATAATTTTTTCTGTTTACCCTCTTTATGTGCTGGGTCTTCAAATTATCTTGAGTTACAAGATTTAATTAAAGTTTGATAACTTTTACTACCATGCTATTAATTAGAAAATAAAAATATAATTATTTTATATTGATAAATGACAACATTTTAATTTTTTACTTTTTTTGAGTTCTTCGATTAACACTCACTATTGGAGAAAGATATATGAGGTCTTTTCTGGACCATAAATCATTAAAATCTTCCTAAAACATACTTGGAACACTACTTTGCAAATTGAGGCTGAGAAATCCCTGGAAGACCCTAAGTACTTTTCAGGGGAATCCACTAGGCAGTTTTGATATTTGGTCATTACAAATCTTTGTTGTGCCTTTTAATATTTTTATTAATTATACATAATAGCTGGGTTCATCCTGACAAACTCATACATGCATGAAAATCAATTCCAGTTCATGATCCTTCTCTTTTCCCTCCTTCATCCTCTCCTCTTCCATTCTTCTTCCTGTACTCTACTGGACAGCCTCATCTAATTCATTTGTATTTGATTGCTTCTTTGTTACCTTATCCTTCTCTCCCACTTTCTTTTATTTTACTCTAGCTTCTGCAAATGAGAGAAAACATTTGACCTCTGAGTTTCTGAGTCTGGCTTATTTCACATAGCATGATATTCTCCATTTCCATTCATTTATTGGACATATATATATACACACACACACACACACACATACACAGAACAATTTCTTAATTTGATCTATTGACAGACTTCTGGGTTGATTCCATAATTTAGCTACTGTGAACTGTGCTGCTATAAACATTGATGTAACTGTCAGTATAGTATGCTGATTTTAGATCTTTGGGGAAAACACACAGTGTAATGGCAGGGTCATATGGTGGTTTCATCTGTAGGTTTTTGAAGATATTTCATTGGTCTATTTTGATGCCAATATCATGCTGTTTTTGTTACTATAGCCCTATAGTATAATTTTAGATCAGGTATTGTGATGCCTCCTGCTTTGCTTTTTTTCATAGCATTGTTTTGACTATTTGGGGTCTCTTATTCTTCCAAATAAACTTAAGAATTTTTTTTCTAATTCTGTGAAGAATTTTTTTATTATTATTTTTTTTGGTACTGGGATTGAACTCAGGGGCACTCGACCACTGAGCCACATCCCCAGCCCTATTTTGTGTTTTATGTAGAGACAGGGTCTCACTGAGTTGCTTAGCACCTCGCCATTGCTGAGGCTGGCTTTGAACTCGTGATTTTCCTGTCTCCGCCTCCCTAAGTGCTGGGATTACAGGTTTGAGCCACCACGCCTGGCTGAATTTTATTAGTATTTTTATTAATTCTACATATCCAAGAACATGGGATGTCTTTCCATCTTCTAAGGTCGTCTTCCATTTTCTTCAGCGTTCTATAGTTTTCATTGTAGAGCTCATTGATTTAATTCCCAAGTACCTAATAATTTTTGAGGTTAATGTGAATGGGTTGGTTTTCTTGATTTCTTCAGTTGAATCACTGCTGAAGTATAAGAAAGCTATTTTTTATGGGTGTGATCCTGAATCCTGATACTTTGCTAAATTCACTTATAAGCTCCAAAAATCTTTTGGCAAAATTTTTGGATCTTCTAGATATAGGAACATATTATTGGCAAACAAATATGGTTTCACTTCTTATTTTCTTGTTTGTATCCCTTTGATTTCCTGTTCTTGCCTGATTGCTCTGGATAATGTTTTGAGGACTATATTGAATAGGAGTGATGAGAGTGGGTGGCCTTGTCTTTTTCCTGAATTTAGTATGACATTGACATTGGGTTTGTCATAAATGGCATTTATGGTTGAGGTAAATTCCTTCAATCACTAGTTTCTGCAGCATTTTTAATATGAATGGGTGTTGGATTTTATCAAAGACTTCATTTGCATCTATTGGCATAGTCAAGTGATTTTTGTCCTTGATTCTGTTTAAGTTTGCTACTGTTTTCTAGTTTTTTTAAAGATATAAAGGTAGCTCATTAATTGAAGTTATTCTTTTTTTGATGTAGGCAAATGCCAATATTTGTACCTATAGGTATAAATTTTCCTTTTATAACAAAATTTACTGCATCTCATAAATTTTGATATGTAATAGTTTGTTTTGATTCCTTTTCAATTGTTTTCCTATTGTATTGTTCTTTTTGACTCATTGGTTTTTTAAGGATGTTCTATTTCTGTTTGTTAATTACCTAGTTTCCCTTTTGTTAAAGATATCTAGTTTCATTTTATTATTTTAAGAGAAGATAGCTTGTTTGATTCATTAAAATCTACAGAGATATGTTTTGTGAAATGCATATTCTGCTGTTGGATAGTCTGTTGTGTATGTATATTAGGACTAGTTGTCATTTAGCTGTGCAAGTTTGCTATTTCTTAGTGATTTTTTTATCCTGATGTTCTTTCTATTAAGAAGGTCATGTAGATGTCTCCAGCCATAATTATATACTTACCTATTTCTCCCTTCAATTCTGTTAATATTTGCTTTATATACATACATATATAAATATTAGGCCTCTGATTTTGATACATGTATACTTATAAATGTTATATTTTCATGATGAATTGACATTTTATCAATGTATGAAACTTTTATTTGTCTCTTATGGTTACTATTTGCATGGAATATATCTTTCCATTTATTTACTGTAATCTATTTGTTTATTTGATTCTAAAGTGATTCTGTTTCAGACAACAGAATTGGATCATTTTAAACAAATGCTTCCAATTGCTATACCTTTATTGAAATTTTAGCTTTTTATATTCAAAATAATTGTTGATAAAGAAGAAATTACTCCTACATTTGCATTCTGTTTCATACATATATCCTAAATTAATTTTTGTCCTTTATTTCTTCCATTGCATTCTTCTATTATATTTAGTTGATTTTTTTTTTCAGATTCTCTTCTAAGTTTTTTTTTCTTTTTTTTTTTTTTGTAGTTACCATAGGGGTTATATTTTACATCATGAATTTAGAAAAATATTCCTTGACTAAGTACCAGCTTAACTGCAATAGCATACAAACAGTCCTTGATATAACTCTATCCTTTCACCTCTGTGTTGTTATCATTATAAATTACATCCTAATACATTATGTGCCTAATAACATAGATTTACAATAATTTCTTATTCTCTTGTTTAAAAATCTATGGAAAATAACAAGTGGAGTTGTAAATAAAATTATAACTTCCTGAATTTTTATTTGTCTATACATTTACCTTGATATCTTGATTTCTACATATCTTGATTTGCTAGATATCTTGATTTCTTCTTTATGACCTGGAGTTACTATCTGGTGTCTTTCCATTTCAACCAGAATTGTTCACTTTAGCATTTCCTTTTAGGACAGTTCTATTGGAAATAAATTCCTTCAACTTATTTTCACCATTTACTATGACAGTTTTGTTAGAAATAGAATTCTTTGTTTAGATTTTTTATTATTCTTTGAACATATTATGCCATCCAGTGTCTTCTGATATTCATTATTACTGATTAATAATTTACTATAAATGTTGCATATTCATTATATATATATATATATATACATACACACACAATTTTTATTCTCACTTTCAAGATTTTCTGATTCTGGCTTTTGTTAGTTTGAACGTAACGATTCTAGGTGGGATCTTTAAGTTTACCTTATTCAGAGTATTTTAAACTTGTTGAATAGATAGAATCGTGTCTTTTTTTCAAAGTTGTGAAAGTTTTGGTCATTATTTTTTAAAAATAATTGTTCTTCTCCCCTTTCTCTATTTCTCTGGGAAGCCCATAATATTTGTCAGTTAGCTTGATGGTACTTCACAATCCCCCTTCATTTTTTTCATCCTTTTTTCTTTGTACTCTTCAGATTTGATAATTTCAATTATATTTCCTTCATATTCACTGATTCTCCTATTGCTCCAATCTGTTCTTGTGCTTTTCTTCTGAATTATTTTTAAAAATTCAGTTATGATTTTCTTCAACTCTAGAATTTATTTTATTCCCTTTTCTATTTTCTATCACTTTATCGATATTCTCATTTTGTTATGTTATTTTCCAGATTTCATTTACTTCTTTGTCCAGGTTTTCACTTAGCATCTTGAACATATTTTAGATTGTTGTTTAAAATTTGCCTAGTAACTCCAGTGTTTTACTGGTGAATTTGTCTTGATCCTTTCATAAGTCCATAACTTCCTGTTATGATGTTCCCTGTCTCTTATGATTTGAAATCAGTATTGAATAATTTGTAATTTCAATGCACTTTTATAGAAAATGTCAAACTCATTTCTCTCATTTCCGAGTTTGCTTTCTCTCCTTTTATTATAATATCAAATATTTTAGCAATCCATTTTAAGAGGTTTTCTTTAGTTATTATTTCAAATATGTTGTTTATCCAAGTAGTATTGTCACTATAATCTCTGCTACTTATGTTTAAAAAGAGATTTTGAAAGCAAATTCTGTAATTTCAGCTTAATAAAAATCAAAACTACCGCAATGAATAGATCCGTTTTTGATTACCTAATGTGATTTTGTATTCCTTTAACACTTTACAAATATTGCATTCAATTTTTAAATGCTTTTATTAGAGCACTATTGTTTTTCACAGCTTTCCACAAAATAAAATGCCTTCTTCAGTGCTTAGTAAGAAGTTGTTAAAATATTTGAAGAAAATAGTGATGTGGAGAGTTTTCAGCAACTCAACATCTTTATAAAAAATAATTTCCTTATTTTAATCAGTTATACATCACAGCAGAATACTCTTCAAATCATTGTACACAAAAGGAGCACAATTTTTCATATCTCTGGTTGTACGCAAAGTAGGATCACAACATGCAATCATACATGTACCTAGAGTAATGATGTATGTCATATTCCACTATCCTTCCTATCCCTCTGCCCCTTCCCTTCCTCACCCTCCCCTTTGGCAAATCCAAATTTCCTCCACTCATTCCATGGCCCCCTTCCTATTGTGGATTAGCATCCACTTACCAGAAAAAATATTTGGCCTTTGGTTTTTTGAGATTAGCTTACTTTGCTTGGCATGATATACTTCAACTCTATCCATTTACTTGCAAATGCCATAATTTTATTCTCTTTCATTGCTGAGTAATATTCCATTGTGTATATATACCAGTTTCTTTCATCTGTTGAAGGGCATATAGGTTGATTCCACAGTTTGGCTATTGTGAGTTGAGTTGCTATAAACACTGAAGTGGCTGTGTCACTGTAGTATGCTGATTTTAAGTCCTTTGAGTATAGATCCAGGAGTGGAATAGCTAGGTCAGTGGTTCCATTCCAACTTTTCTAAGGAATCTCCATACTGCTTTCCAGATTGACTGCACCAATTGCCAGTCCTACCAACAATGTATAAGTGTGCCTTTCCCCTACATCCTTGCCAACACTTATTATTGCTCGTATTCTTGATAACTGTCATTCTGACTGGCGTGAGATGAAATCTTAGAGTAGTTTTGATTTGCATTTCTCTAATTACTACAGATGTTGAACATTTTCTCATGTATTTGTTATCCATTGTATATCTTCTGAAAAGTGTCTGTTTAGCTTCTTAGTCCATTTATTGATTGGGTTGTTTGTTTTTCTGGTGTTAAGTTTTGTGCGTTCTTTATGTATCCTGGAGGATATTGCTTTATCTGATGTGCGTGTGGTAAGAATTTGCTCCCCAAATGTAGGCTCTCTTCACCTCATTGATTGTTTCTTTTGCTGAGAAGAAGCTTTTTAGTTTGAATCCATCCCATTTATTGATTCTTGATTTTATTTCTTGCACTTTACGAGTCTTGTTAAGGAAGTCAGGGCCTAATCTGACATGATAAAGATTTAGGTTTATTTTTTCTTTTATTAGGTGTGATGTTTCTGGTCTAATTCCTAGATCCTTGATCCAGGTTGTCATCCATTCAACTTCTATATATATCCAAACCAAATGATAATTGTGTAGGAGCCCTCAGGGACCATCTTCATCATTAAAATTACTAAACGGACGGAGTAAATGACAACTACATCATTAAGAGTCTCCTGGGAAACTAAGATTGAGTTAGCTTACCGTTTTGTACTTCAAGATCTTAAAGATCTTAAAGATTAAAGAGTGTGAGCTCCAATTATATGTGTTTGCTAAATATTGCAGATAATCATTAAAACCCTTAGTTGTCCATGTACACATTAAAAAGTTTCTTTTTTAAAAAAATTGGTTTTTTATTTTATTCATGTGTTATTTATATGTGGTGCTGAGGCTCGAACCCAGTGCCTCACGCATGCTAGACAAGCGCTGTACCACTGAGCTACAGCCCCAGCCCCTAAAAAGTTTCTTAAATATTTTATTTGAAAAATTTTCATTTTAAGAAGGTATTTTCAATGAAAACAACCCTGTTTTAGGGTAGGAAAAACAGGATAAAATTAATCTAAGTAAAGGTCTTTCTACTTTAACAATCAACAAATTAATGTGTTTCAATTTGCTTGTAGGAAAATACTTTGAAGAAAGTGGAGAATGATAAGTTGTAGTTGATATACTTTTATGTAAAAAAGGAAATTTATGCCGGGTATGGTGGCCCATGCCTATAATTCCAGTGGCTCAGGAGGCTGAGGCAAGAGGATTGTGAATTCAAAGTCAGTCTCAGCAATGGCAAGGTGCTAAGCAACTCAGACCCCATCTCTACATAAAACCCAAAATAAGGCTGGGGATGTGGCTGTGTGTTTGAGTGCCCCTGAGTTCAATCCCCAATACCAGAAAAAAAAGAAACTCACTTGAACCAAACATAAAACACATACATATCATGCATATTAATAAATTTATAAATTATGTGGCACATTAGAGTCTCTTAAGGTAAAATTAGAATTTTTTTAAAGTTTGAGAATTATTTATAACAAATTAATTAGCTTTTCAACTTACCCATGTTTAAGTTGTAAACACACATACTCATTGGGGATCTTGAAGTCCACTGATTAAAATCGATGTTTGATGTAGTCATCATCCTAGTTGGTATACACACAGGCATAAAACACATATACACTCAATTACTCATTCATTTTCTCATCTGATTGGCTCAGAAATATTTCCATACACTATGTATGAAATAAAAACAACAAAATGTTAGAATGAAAAAAAACATCTATGGCTCACAATATTTTTAATTTTTTCCCATTAAATTTAGCACTTAATATGCAATTATATGATGTCATTTGAGTTGTGCTATGGAGATATATATCAGTCTGTGAATTGTTTGCTACTGACTCATTATAAGGTGAGTACATAAACTGAAAGTAAAACTTTGGCTACTTTTATAGTCATGTGTATAATCGATGACATAGTAATTCCATTCCTTAAGCACTGATTTCTTGTGTATCACACAGGGATATCATCAATTGTTGTTCTATCTCCAAATGGAAACTAATATGTGTGTGTGTGATCTGTGTGCATTAGCAGAATAAATTAATATATTTTGATATACTCTTAACATTATAACACATGATAATAAATGAAGTATATGCCTGGATTTCAGAAACACATTGGTAAATTAAAGAGCAGGTGAATGAAAATATCTATGCTATGATCATATTCATATAAAGTTTGGAAACAGAAGTGAGGGATACTTCAATTAATGATGTATATTTTTTAAATTGTAAGAAAAAACTTGGAAAAACTAAATAAAAATTTGAGGAGGATGATTGCCTTTAGGTGAAAGGGGATCATATTTTCATAAGGCTTCTTGTAACTATAAATGATACTTATTTCCTAATTGTTTCTACATAGCCATCTTCTTTAAAACATTTTAAATGAATGTGCTAAACTAAAAACAATGACTGTGAGTTGGTGATCTAGATCTCAGCTTCCTAAAGTTAATTGAGTTTATAGATATCCTGGTTACCATGTTAAAATTACCTTTTGATTCAATAGGTTCAAGGTATAATATAATATGCAGTTTAAATGCATTCGCAGGGTAAGCCTATGTATTCTGTACAAATCCACACCTGGAATAGAAAGAATCTTGATCCCCTGAAACAAATGACTAGACAAAAATGGACAAGACAGAGATGGATAGATACAGTATAGGTAAATAAGCAGATATTGAAAATCAAATAAATATAAAATACAAATAAATGGATATGGTCTCAGTTAAATCTTAATTTTAGCTTAATATTTGTGTACATTTTCTTGCAAAGAGGATGGAATTTCAAATTAAAATATGTTGAATCCCACATTTTTGTTGTGAAAATGTTTTAAAATTAAACTCTTTGCCTCAACTTACTAATGAGGAATATGATACCTATTTCTTAGAGACCCTGGGAAAAGTAGGTATGATTTTTCAGAAAGCATTTGACATAATTCCTGCTATATAATGTCATGGTGTGATATATTACATTAAACATTCATGATATTTTAAAAAATTATCATTTATAATTTTTCATTATCTTTTTGTATTTCATAAAAAAAACCAGAAAATTTTATTATGTTGAATTAATACACTTTGCAATCTTGTATACTAGAATTCCCCTGAGAGTTCTAGAATTTAATCCTTCATGTCCATTTTGTCTAACAGTTGAATCCTCATCACATATCTAAAAATGTAGTATGGAACCATGCTTATAATGATGTAAATGAATTTCCTAAAACCCTCCCAAAGGCTGCAGGTGGTTTAGGTAAATTATAAGCAGTCCTTGTTTTGAAACATTCTGATATGTACAAATTTCAGATACCATGACTTGGTTAAATAAAACAATTCCCCAATAATGTTATGCATATTTCATTTGCCATGGTACGTTATTATACAGTAATTATATAGAGTACAAACTTAGCTATTTCTGCTCACAAGTACATCACTAACTACATAATAGTAGATGGGCACTGTGATCAGCAACAAATCATCACTGCCACGTCTGTCCAAAATGGCTGTCCTTGCAGCTGTTGTTCAGTTCACACGCAAACAGGAAACCACAGTTTTACTGCCCTCTTGTCTCACAATGTAAATTCATCTTTATCTTTTTATCAAATGGGTAATTCAAGTTGCAATTTGCAAACAAATATGAAAGTACAGCAAAGAAATTAAAAGTGATTATACTGGAAAAGCCATCTAATTCAAATAGAAATGGAGTTTTAGAGAAAATATCTGACTGGGAATGTTGATACTGTTGCCTTTCCCAAGATTCTTGAGGAACAGTAAAAATGAATTCATCAACATGAATGAGGAAAGTGATGGTGACAAAAACAATGAAGTTGTCCTAAGGAAAATAACATCAGCAAGACTTCACATTTAAAGGAGTCAGTTGTTTTACTGCATTTACCAACAAAGGATAAAAACGTGGGCAAGCACTCCAAAGTTAAAAATGAGTAAGAATATTTATTTGCCAATACACAGAGAAGATGGTTAGTCCATGTGTTATGGTTTGGATATGAGAAGTCCCCAAAAGTTCCTGTATTAATAAAGAAATGTTCAGAAGTGCAATGATTAGGTTGTGGGAATTGCCATCTACTCAGCCCATCCTAGTTTGAATGGACTGATTGGTGGTAAACATACGTGTGTGGGACATGGCTGGAGCAGGTAGGTCAGTAGGGTGTGCCCGGGAAGGATTAGTCTTCCTTTCCTAGCACTGTTAAAATTCTTCTCAATAATTAAAAGACATGTTGATGTTTTAAATAAAAATGAAAATACATCATATATGAAAAATATTTTAATTCATAAAAGATATTGAGAGATTTTGATGTTTAAATAACTTTTGGAGGTTCTGGAAATGTCATTTTTCTCACTGATATTTACATCATTTCCCAGATTTTCAGCGCTCAGTCCTTTCTACGGTCTCATACTACTATACAAAAAGGACCCCTCTAGATCAGCCCTGAAGATAATTCTCAGAATAGTAAGAAGTACAAGTTTGTACTTGTTACTATTTTTATAAGCTCTATTATGTATATATTTTCTTTCAATTGACTATGACGCTTTTTGTAATTAAACATATAGCTATGTTTTCAAACAAAATAATATGGTTTAGTACATTTCTTGAATTTTTTTGATTTTGATTATTTTTGTGTTCATTTATTTTGTTCTAACCGTCGATTCCACTGTAGTGCTAATATTAATAGTTCATGCAATTTTATAGGAATAATTTGTATATCTTTAGTAATGTTCACAGATGTTTAATTAGCTTCTGTAGAACTACATGCTTATTAAAAATATTAGTGATTCACTTGCAAATCCCTTAGAACATTCAAATAATATGTTAAAAATCTCAAAATAGTTTCAAAATTTATAAAATCCAAGAAGAAATTAAAGCTGCAAAAAATGAACATATGTTTAAAGCATATTGCACTTATCTAATTTGCATGCATTTGTTAACCTAAATAAGGGGAAATTATGTATTCTATGAGAAATAAGTCTACAAAGTATTCCATGAACAATGCAGACACAAAATAAAACATAGCCCTATGTTTCAAATAATCAAATATCCATGACACTAAGATATGAATACTATAATATTCCATGTATTTTGTTTGGTTGCAGTTCAGGACCACCATTTTTTGATAGGAAAATAGAAGTTCATTTATGTATTTTCTGTTGCCTTGTTATTACTCTTTCTTTACACTGGTAAGTGTGCTTTTTAAAAATTTTTAACAACTATATTGATATATAATTCACATGCCATATAATTCACCCATTTAAATTTACCCTTCAGTTTTTTTTTTTACATTTAAGCACTCAACTATCACCACAATGAATTTTAGAAAAAATTCATTAATTCAAAAAGAAAACATGTACCCACTAGCAATCATTCCCTACTCACTTCCATTCCCCCTTGGCTTAAGCAATAACTGACTTTATCTCTATGGATTTGCTTACCCTGAACATTTCATATAAAGGAAATTAGACAGTATATGGGATTTTATGAGTGGTTTCTTTCACATAGCTAGCTGAGACAGGAGAATCGCGAGTTCAAAGCCAGCCTCAGCAATGGCAAGGTGCTAAGCAACTCAGTGAGACCCTGTCTCTACATAAAATACAAAATAGGGCTGGAGATATGGCTCAGTGGTCGAGTGCCCCTGAGTTCAATCCCCAGTACCAAAAAAAAAAAAGTAAAGTATGTTTTTTTTTTTTTCAGTTTTAGTAGTATAATGTCTTTTTACTTTCTAATTATGACCCATGTTCCTTTTTCTATTCATTTTTCTATTATTTGTTTCTTTTTTCTATTTGAATTTCTACCACTCATTTACGGCTGTCATTTCAGATTTTGTTTCTTGCAATATCTCTTCATATGTTAGAAAATGCACAAAAAGATGATTGCCCCCTTACCACCATACCTTCCTCCCTCCTTACCACAGCATCCTCAGCCCCCATTCTCCATCATAATATTTTTCTTTTTCCTTTTAACTATTAAAAGATATATGGCAATCTCTAGAATATAAAAATTGGTTGAAGTAAATTATCACCTATTTTGAGATAGACTATCTGTCTCAGGTTTTAATACCATGTATATTGGATTTCAGAAGTTTTATGAGTAATTAGCTCCAGAAAGTTTCAGAGATCATAGCTTAACAACACAAAATCATCAATTAACTCACAAAAACACACAACTGTAAGGGTTTACATTGAAAGAGAACGTATACTCCCAATAGGAAGCTCGAATTCAGGATTACCCTATTCTTGAATTTTGAAATGTATAATAGTCCTTTACTCAAGTCAAACAATATAATAATGAAATCAATTTTCATACTATATTTTAAAAAGTATGTTTATTTTACTTTATCAGGTTATTATTTTGGTATAGTATTTTAGAATCCTTTATTTAATTTGGACTTTCTCCATATAATGACCATATAATAATAAACATATTCAATTTTTAAAAGATATATAGGAACTTAATTGATTTTCCCAAGGTGCGTTAATTTTTAATGATATAGTAGGACAAAATCTAATATCCACATGCTAGAACACACACAGAAACAGAAAAGCATGACAAAACAGAAATCCTTAAAATTTAGTGTTTAGTTCTTTATTTTAAAAATTATCTTATTTGTTTTTGAATATTTTTTATGACATTCTATTTTATAATCAAAAACTAAATACAAATTTTTGAATAATATAAAGTAATTCTTGTAATATGGGTACCCTAAAAAATTAGTTTTAATTATTTGCTTGGTATTTCCTAAATGATGATAGAACCAATCTGGCAATTCTAACATTACATTCAAGAAATGGGATGTATATACCTACAGATATTTCAAAAGCTTAAATTCTTTCACTAATGTATTTCTTTGGAAATTTCTTTTGAAACTGCCTCTGTGACCATTTTCCTCCAATAAAAACCAAAACCAAAACAAAAAATGAAAAAAAAAATGTGTTAGTGAAGGATTGGAAGATCATCCCAAATGTGGGGGTCAACTTTATGTTGAGGGAGCCCCAAGACCAAAAGACTCCCGCAGTGTTATGGACCTTGGGTTTGAACGAAGGCTGAAGTGAGGTATGAGTGGAAAGTATAGAGTATTGAATCAGAGTGGTGACAGTGTGCGTTAACCTTCAAGCAGACCTCACTAGGCACTGGAAAATATTTCTGTTCAAGGTCTTAGATAAGGAAGTGATGTCTAGGGATTAGAATACATATGTGTGAAACAGCAGGACAGCCCGGAGGAGTTTGAATGTTGTCTACAATTACCTTTAGTGACTGCAATGTCCTGACTGTGTACCAAATCTGCTGGTAGATAGGGCAGCCATCAAGGCTGATAAGTAAAGCCTTAATCAGGCCTGAGAAAGCATAGACACATCTTTAATCAGGTGCTGGATTTATTAAGAACATTGATGTGTAAATTCATTTTGAGTAGATCTATATTATTGTAATTTGGACTTAGCATAGTTTCTGGCATTTAGTAGTTATGTAATGGATATTTCTTTAAAAAATAGTATTTTTAATGAAAACTTTAAGGTTTTTCTTTTCATTTATGACTTAAAGAACATCAACTCAGCTGTATGGTTTTGACAAAATATAGCATAAGTAAAATTGAAATTACGAATTTAATTTTAAGTTCTCCATTAGAGAATGCTGAGTTATTATTCCTAGTACTTTAGTTTACTTAAACAATATTTATGGTTTATATAAGCTGCAATTTTTCTTCTTAGCTCTATTGTTAGCAGTTCTTTTCTCTTTTTATTAATGCTAGATTATCGGTATATCAGTATATCAAGATGCTTAAGAAACAGTTTTATTATTCACAAGAACTATACAATCTTAATATGAAACATACATTTTTCAGTGATTTAAAATTATATAGTACTAGTGAGAACGTTATCAGGAACAGAAGAACAGAATAACAAAAAATATCATATATAGTTGAATACTTGATAATGTTAACTTATTTAATATTTTTTGATATTTTTTCTTTATGCAAATTTGCATCTTTATTTTGTTAAATTATTGGCTATTTGGACATTGTCTACTGAAATTGTGTTTATTACCTTAAAAATAAAAGTGAATTATTTTATGAGTTAAGGTTTTACTATATCACAAATGCCACACAAAGCAAGAAAACTGAGAAGTGTGTGGACAGGGTCAAGAGAAATCAACGAAGGTTTGTTTCTTCTTTGTATACCATTGGAACATTATAAACAGGCGTATCAGAGTGACATATGTGGAAGACATATGGTTAGACACAGATGAGAACCATTACTGAACTTAAGAGGGAAGGAGTATGAATAGGAAACTGTTACCTTAATGTACAGAGGGCAGAGGCAGTCTGAAAGGAACTGTAGCTTTTTCTAAAAGAATGCAGCCAGGTCACTGCTGCCTGTTAAAACGGGGCCTAGGGAAATAAAATCTTGACCTCTCTGATATCCCTCCACTTTCCTCCAGTTTCTAATATCCAGATGGTATATCCTCCTCCCACTGTCCATTGGCCAATTGAGAATGTTTGGAAAAACATTTAAAAGAATAGCTGCTATAAAAATCACTTCTACACTCAGCATGGTCCTAAACTGATACGATAGTTCTTGTTTTTTACCTCATTGCATGTTATCCTGATGCTCTGTCACAACTTCAGTTGGATGAAATTTTTCCTAGGAAGGTAAAAAGTGCTTTATTCCTTCACAATCTAAATATTTGGAGATATTATCTTTATTAGGATAAAGTAATTTTCCCATAAGGAGAATTGCACAGGGGATTCCCAATGAATTCTTGGGGTACATCCATAGTCCTTAATCTCATTGACTGATAACATCACATTTCCCCTCAATGATGAAATCATTTGTGGGTTTTGGTGGGAAAATTCCTTTCTTGGACACCGTAATCTCTAAACACATTGAACCCAGAGTCAAAGGAAAGGGAAATAAAAATCTGTTTATTATTTACATTCATGAGAGAGATGTCTGACATCTTAACCTAGGTCTTAACCTGTTATCAATGGATAAGAGGACAAAATCTCAAATATTCTGCTGGTTTAGGTATGCACACTTACTACAGAAATTCCTCCCACCTGACAAAGTGTTTTCTATGGTTGAGTCTTCAGTAAGCTATGGAGCAACTAATTTTGGATAATGGACTAAATGATATTCCATTTTTGTGTAATTTATTTCATAGTGTAGGATGCACGCAGAATTTTTCCTGGATAGAAAGAAAATGCTGAGTGGACAACCTGCAAGTTTTCAACCAGTCAGAGTAAGAATATCTATATCTGGAATATGAATCTAACTTTGAAGAGAAAATTACTACCACTCCATAATGAAAAAAAAATGTAGACTTTATTGCACTTGCTACCTGCTAGCAGGTCCTTATTGTGCCATATGACAGTTCAAGGTAGGCCTCTGGTATTGACATATATAGCCTGCTCAGTAGTAAAAGTAGCTAGATTAGTCCTAGTAAGAGAAATTCCATTTGCTTTTTATTTTGTAAAACTTTTTTAGGGCAGTCTCAGGTTCACAGAAAAATCAAGTAAAAAGAACAAACCTTTCCCATATGCCCACTGAGCTCACATATACATAGCTTCCCCTAGGGTCAACAACCACTCACGAGAAAATACTTATTTTTTCCAGAGGTTGAGATCAAACATGAAGCCTTGTGCATGCTAGGCAAGTGCTCTACCACACAATGTATACTTGTTATCTTTGATGAATCTACACTGATATATCATAATCACTTAAAGTCAATAATTTACATTAGGGTTTACTCTTGTTGTCATAAATGCTATGTATTTGGACAATGTCCATTTATCTACCATTGTGATATTGTACAGAGTATTCTCACTGCCCCCCAAATCCTGTGTTCTACCATTTTATTTCCCACTTCCCCTTCACCACTAGTAACCACTGATCTCTTTTCTGCTTCCATCATTTCCCTTTTCCTAGAATGTCATATACTTGGCATAATATATAGTATGCATTCCTTTAGGATTGGCTTATTTTACTTAATAAAATGCATTTCAAGTTCCTCTATCTCTTTTCTTGGGTTAATAACATTTCTTTTAGTACTGAATAATATTTTATTGATTGGATGCATCAAAATTTATTTGTTGATTCACCTAGTGAAGGACACTATACTTATTCTCAGTTTTGGCAAATATAATAAAGCAGCTATAAACATCTATGTGTAGGCTCTTTTGTAGATATAAATTTTCAAATCTTTGGAGCACAATTTATGAAACATATATTAAGATATGTTTAGTTTTATAAAAATTCACCAAACTATTTTACAAAATGGCTATACCATATTTCATTTCTAAAGGCAATCTAGTTGCTGTACATCTTCACCAGAACTTATTATCAGTGGTCTGGAATTTGGCCATACTAATAGGTACATAGTGGCATCTTGTTATTGTTTTAATTTGCATTTCTCTGATGGCATATAATATGGAACATCTTCTTATATGTTTATTTGCCATTTGTCTATGTTTTGCGGGTCAAATGAAATTCCATTCTTTTGAATTCATGTT
This sequence comes from Geosciurus inauris, assembly GCA_004024805.1. Classification (NCBI taxonomy): domain Eukaryota; kingdom Metazoa; phylum Chordata; class Mammalia; order Rodentia; family Sciuridae; genus Geosciurus; species Geosciurus inauris. The sequence continues at coordinate 306,283 of PVHX01000176.1, read as the reverse complement.
TAAATTCATGCTTTGCCACCATGAATAGTTCTTACCTGAACTTATTGAGCTTGCTTCTGACTGACATCTGAAAGGCTATATCCAACTGTTTATGTTCACATTTATGTGATATCTTTTAGTGAGAGATATAAATGTTTTCATACTCTTACCCATTCTGAGAGGAATATGTAGATACATCCTCTGTCACTAATGTTTCATTCTTATTATTTCCCAATTTACTGCTCAACTAATTACCCATAGTGCATGAATCTGTCCTGAAGTCTCAATCTCCAACTTCTTTTACATACAAAGACATCCACTTATGCCACCAGGCTCCTTGCCTATTAAGAAAATATACTATGAATGAAGCATCTAAAAATACTATACACATTTTTACAGGGTGGAGATTAAAGTAAAATATATCAAATATTCTTTAAGAATCAATGAGATCTTATGATAAACCTAACAATCCATAAAATAAATTTGTAGAATTGGAAAAAAAAAACACATACTCCCAAATAAAGGACTAATAATAAGTAGAAAAGTAAACAAAATGTAATTGCTGGAAATATTTGCAGATGATATATAAATTGTCTATAAAGTGAAAGTAAATCAAATTAATAAACTATACATTTAATGAGATGATTCAGTAATTAGGCTTGATACCCAATCAATAAATGGGCCAAAGAGCTGAACACAAACTTCACAGAAGAAGATATACAATCCATCAACAGACATATGAAAAAATCCTCAACATCTCTAGCAATCAGAGAAATGCAAATCAAAACTACCCTAAGATGAAATCAGATGCCAGTCAGAATGGCAATTATCAAGAATACAAACAATAATAAGTGTTGGTGAGGTTGTGGGGAAAAAGGCACGCTCATACATTGCTGGTGGAACTGCAAATTGGTACAACCAATCTGGAAAGCAGTATGGAGATTCCTTAGAAAACTTGGAATGGAACCACCATTTGAGCCTGCCATCCCTCTCTTGGGTCTATACCCAGAAGACTTAAAAACAGCAAACTACAGTGCTGCAGCCACTTCAATGTTTATAGCAGCTCAATTCACAATAGCTAAACTGTGGAACCAACCTAGAAGCCCTTTGACAGATGAATGGATAAAGAAACTGTGGTATATATACACAATGGAATATTACTCAGTAATAAGACAGAATAAAATTATGGCATTTGCAGGTAAATGGATGGAGTTGGAGAATATCATGCTAAGTGAAGTAAGCCAATCTCAGAAAACCAAATGCCGAATGTACTCATTGATAAGTGGATGCTGATCCATAATGTGGGGAAGGACATGTGAACAATGGAGGAACTTTGTTCACAGGTGTGTAAGTGGGGAGGGGGGGATGGGGACAGTAAAAGTGGTGGAATATGATGGTCATCATAGCACTAACTTTATGTATGACTGCATATATGTTGTGATTCTATATCACTTACAACCAGAGAAATGAAATGTTATCCTGTATCTGTGTACAATGAATCAAATTGCATTCTGTTATCATGTAAGCCTAAATAGAACAAATAAATAAATATGAAAAACATAAAATAGAATAAATTAAGCAAACTAATAATGTAAGATCCTTAAAATGATAAAGGGGACCTACAATAAAGCTACAATGAACACCAAAAAAAAAATGAATAACACATGAATATACAAGTATACTCATACAAAAACATATATAAAGAAATAATAATTTAGTGTGCTATTTAAATGCATGATTTGGGAGTTGGAAAATCAGGATTTATTCTTTTCCTTGCCACAGTGTTATTTTACTATACCAAGAAGAAATAAAAATTATTACAAATCTTCAAAGATTTGTGGAAGTATAAGAGAAAATCATGCTAAAATTATATGTATTTTGCACTTAATGTAAATTCATCAAATACAAAGATATAACATTAACAAAGTGATTTTATTTTTTTAAATTTTTGGGGGGTACCAGGTGTTAAACTCAGTGGCACTCTACTGAACCACATTCCCAGTCCTATTTTGTGTTTTATGTAGAGACAGGGTCTCACTGAAGCTTAGTGCCTTGCCATTGCTGAGGCTGGCTTTAAACTCTCAATCCTCCTGCCTTTGCCTTAGGAGCCACTAGGATTACAGGCATGTGCTACCACACCCAACAACAAAGTGATTTTATATATACTCTGAACCTAGGTGTGGTGGCGCATTCTTCTAATACCAGTAACATAGGAGGCTGAGGCAAGAGAATTCCAAGTTCAAGGCCAGCCTCAGGAACTTAACAAGGCCGTAAGTAACTTGCGAGATCCTGTTTAAATGTAAAATATAGAAAGGATCAGGGATGTAGCTCACTTGTGAAGCACCCCAAACCTCAGTAACTTACTATCTAAATAAATATTATTAGGTGTTCATATTAATATAAGACTGTCAATTATCATTAAATTGAAGAGTGCATTTAATAAAATTCTGTTCAAGATTATCCCTGCCACACTACAGTTATGTTGCTTGAAATGTAGATAGGCAAATGTTTTATTCATACTTTTCAAAAATAAAGTTACATTTCTTTCTTATGCCATTAAGGAAACTGGATCAGAGCTGGACAAAATATTGATATTAAAGAACTAAAATATATACACATATGGATATCTGATATCTATATACTAAAAATATCTGATACTATGAAGTAACCTTATAAAATATATATGAAATATAATTTCATATGATACTAACAAATTTTGCTGTGTAAAACTGAATTTTTTCTTACATTAAAAATTTAAATGTTAAATAAAATTAAAAATAGTAAAATGAAAAAGTATGTGAATCATATGAATCTCCTAATCAAACTAACTCATTAACATGGAAACAGCATTTCAGAACAGGAAAAATAGAAAACAATAAATAAATAGAATGAACAATAAAAATAGGCAACTCAGGACAGAAACATAAATATGTGACTGAAATATACACACAATTGTTGACCTTATTTGTAGAAAAATAAGTACTAAAAATATAATGTAAATTTTAGATAATGTTTATTATCTATAAATTAGTCAAGATTTAAAAGATTAATTATTCTAATATTTAAGGCTGTACATTTTCATATAGTAAGCTTATAAATTGGCCCAATAAAATTTCCTATTATAAGTCAAAATCATAAATATGTGTTACAAGGGATTTCATATCTAGGAATTTACACTTAGGAGATTATGAAGGATATGAATGCAGATTTAACAAATATTATCATTGTGTAGTTTTTAAAATAACTTAAAATTTTTGCATCCTGTTAAATAATAATCTTCAATAACTTTAAGGTTCATATAATTTAATTAGTTTTCTACAGAAAAGTATGTAAAAGATGTAATACATATTCATACACACATTTATGCATTTTTTTGTACTTAATATGGAATTCAACTTCTTTCCTGTTTTTCTGTTCAGTGTGTATGTTATTGTGTGTGTGAGTGTATGTGCATTGATAATAATCAGTGCATTATCTATTTAGGCAAGAATTTGAGGAGAAAAGCTGATATGTTTACAAAGGTTTATTTCTACACACTTTAAAGTTTCCTCTTTAAAACTATTTATACAGTTCACTATGTAGTGAATATTTTAGAAAAGTACAAATGTCCAAATATAAGGAAATTTTTTATTTAAATAAATACAAAGTAAACATATGATATAATATAAAGAATCCCTGGCAAATAATTGTATTAAAACCTTGAACAATCTAGAGAAACATTGTGATTAGATTGTTATACGAAAAGCAATCTTCAGTATGAATTATGAAGTATAAATCATATATTTATCTAAGAGAAGGAGAGTGTGTTACAATATTTAGAATGGAATCTGCCAAATTCTAGTGCTATTTCACAATAGTAAGAATGCAAGTGATGCTTATTTTTAGTACAGTATTATAATCATTTTATGGGTTTAACTTTCATCATTGTATAGAATATTTTATGGCAATATAAGAGCAGGGCCAATGAAATTTGGTTAAGCTAATCAATAAAATGGCTAATGGAGGCCAATATCATGTCTGTAATACTGCAGAATCTATGGATAAGTGGAACTTAGGTAAACTAGTACCAGCTGAAATCTAACAATCTATGTGTGCTAGCTAAACTGCACTCTTCCAAACAGTGCATGCTAATTAATGAATTAATTAATTTTTCAAAACTAGTCTAATAAGCTAATGATAGTTTTCTATTTATTATGACACTGAAAATTAGGAATCACAGAAAAGTCATTTGCTCATATATTCACTGGTAATAAGTGACAGAAAGGATAAACCTAGCTCATCTGACTCCAGAGCCCATGCTTCTAAAGGAATGCTTTTTCCATTTAAGGTTAGATTTTTGCAGTAATCTAAAACGTATAAGCAAACTTAGATTATTGTAGCAGCATTTAATGTACACACAACACATCTTTTTAGAAACCATAATTGTGTAAATTTTATTTGGTTTGAAATGTTCCTCATGTCGAATTAAAAAGGTTTCAGATTGATTCTATGTGAAGTCCTATCATTAACATTTACACCATGTCTTTTTTTTTCTAAATGGAAGTTAAATAAGAGTGAACTTTAAGTTCTATTTTCCAATTAAACCAAACCAAATGCCAACTCCAAAATAAGAACACTGCCAAAAATGTAAAACTGTTTTCCATGGGAAATTTCAGTTCTCTCACTAAAATATAAGGAAAAGGTATCCCCTTAAAACCATTCCATTGCATAAACTAGTTTTTAGAGAATACTGACTAGTTGCAGAGACATGTGCCTTTCAAAGAAAAAATTTTTTTAAAAGTATATTCTCTAAGTTCAAACTAAGTTCAGATAAATGAATGCCTGTCATTGAAAGAGCTTCCTGGTGTCAGGCCTGGCTGTTTTGGGGACTGTGCTGGAGATCAAGCTGTGCTACATATTGGGAGCCCTGCCAAATGAATGACATTTCCTGGGAACCTAGGTGGAATTTTAAGAAGTTTCCTTGTCCTTCCTAAACAGTTTAAGTTAAATGGTGTTTAAAAAGAAAAAGACAGTCATCCTGTTGGGGATACTAGAGAATAAAGCCAACAAATCCTTAAACTTAACTGACCAGAAAATAAGTGGTGTGACCAGAAGTAATACATTCCCAGATTGTGTGTATTTTTACTTTTTGTCTTAAATTTTTTGTTTGTTTTCATTTGAAAGAAATATTTTATGCCTTTGAAAATTCATATTTTAGAAAAGCACAAGAATAAATATTTTATATGGCACACAGACTTGACTGGATTAGGTCTTAAACTCACTAGAAATATACAGAAATGCAATAGAGACTAAAATATTTTATATACAAAAACAGCAAACGAAAATAATGAAAATAGAGGAAGAAACTCATGTGAAAGCAGTGATTTACCACTGGCATACGTGATTTGAAAACAGAAGTTTTGCAATGACTCGGGCCAGAGATGTTATCTCATAAATAAGCAAGACAGAATCTCACTTAAACTTGAACTTCAGACTAGAAAGAACTGACTTACTGATTGCACTGTTGTTTTAGCAATTGTTCATAAGTTTCTATGTTTAAAGAAGAAATGAGTCTCTGTAAGGAAGATGCATGCTGAGTCTTAATGCAAAACTATTTTTTAAATAAAATAAGCTGCACATTATATAAGACAAATGAGTGATCTAATATGTAACTAGATGTAACAAATTATGTGCAAAGTATGTTCACTAAAATAATGGTAGAATTCTCATTAAAAATTTGAAAAAAAAAATCTTTGAACTAAAATTTTATGTCCAGGTCTGTGATTGTTAAAGAAATAAGGATTATAAACTGATATTTTCAAATAAATAGTTGTTGAATATCATTCATGGCTTCTCAACAAATGAGTTATTAAAGCATATAAATCCAGGATCAAATAGAAAGTTTAGCAAATACAAAAGAAAGATATATTTTGATGAATATAATTAATGCTTGACCATATAAATATAGAAAATATTATTTAAGGTTGAAATCATATTGAACCTCAAATTCCATACAGCTTAGTAGGAAGGAAGGAAATTATGTTAAATCATTCCAAAACACCTGTATTTTTTCATAAGGATATAGAAATAATAATTACATTATGATTTTGAAACAAAGTATGCATGTTAAAATATAAAAGGTGTCTGCTAAAAATATTATAAATGTGTATATCTTTCAAAATATAAATAACAACCAACTGATACACTTCAGGAGAAAAAAAAGGAATAAAAAAAACAAAGTTTTCACCTTCCCATTCCTTGGTTGTATTTCTTTTGCTCTAGCCATATTCAACTATTTCTTATGCTCCCCAAATAATGTTCTTTATACTTTCTCAAAGCTTGCTAACACTTGCTCTACCTGACTTGTTTAACTTCAACAAAATCTTGTTTATTTTCATAAAATATTATTTATGAAGAAAAGTAGGATGTTAGAAATGAGTGCTCAAAGAAAACCTATAAAAGAAAAACAAACTCAAGCCCAAACCAAACCAAACCAAACAAATAAAATTATCATGTAGAAATGACAAATATATGTATAAAAAGTTTTGGAAAACAATATGATATTTTCTTAGAAGAAATAAAAATAGACCTACATTCTGGGAAATATGCATAGTTTCAAGACACAATATCATCGTGCTGGGAAGCCCATTCTAATCCAAGTGAGTCCACAAGTAAATTCACAAGAAAATATTTCTGAAATTTTTAGGTATGATAAAATGGTCAAGAATAGCCAGAGTGATTTTGAAAGACAAATAGGAAAACAACTGGGGATAAAAATCTCTTTCCATGTTTTAAAATTCTTTCCCAATAAGGCATGCACATAATATAGCAAATTGGATGGAAATTTAATATTTGTAATGGATGATATTAACATTATTACACATTTATTTATAATAGAAATACTTTATAATTTAAAATTATAGGATTTTTGAGAAAACCATTTAATTGTTTATGCACTTTTATAGATTATTAGTGATTACACATTAGATGATTTAAAAACCCTTTAAACTCATCAAAATACTTTCTCATTTTAAATCTACTGATTGAACTGTGGTTGTTTACCCATATCACTTAAGTTCAGTATGCTTATTTAATGAAATAAGTAATTCACTCTCCATGTAATTTATTTGAATAGATAATGGGCAATTATATTTGAAAAGTCAATGTGAAGGTTTCCAAATCACCATATTCTTACCATCCTCTGTATTTTCTTAACTTTTAGAGAATATTAAAGAGAAAGTGACATGTCGCTAAATCAGAAACTAAAGTAGAATTTCAGGTGCATAAATTTAAAAAAAATGTTTGGAAGATTAGCTTTCAAAATATTGTGTATTTCATTGAAAGTATTATTCAATGCCTTCAGAAGACACCCCAACATCTGTGTATGCTGTGGAATTGCAGTGTCTGTGTCTGTATTTCTGTCTTTGAGAGCTTCCTCTAACAGGGTGAACTCAGCTCTCCAGGAGTGCTATTATTGTGGTTGAGATTAACTCTGTTGTCACATGGAAGCATCATGTCATGTAAATTTCTACCACACAAGTGAAGGCTTGTCTCTCTTTCATCCTCTCCTCTTTCTCTGGTGGATAATTCTGGATCTCAGAATCTATCTCCTCTATTATATAGTTCATTCTTCTCTGTTTCACTCACTTTTCAAACTTAAGAAGAGCTTCCGAGTAGCCATCTTTTTAAACTGATCGTTTCTTTTATTATTCTTCCCTAAGCAATAAAATTAGTAAATTAAAGAAAATGTTGTAAGACTAGTGGTGTGGAGAGAACTACTACATATGTGGGAAACACGAAAAAGAAGTTTGACAGATGGGAGTGAAAGATGGAGGTAGTCATTCCGAAAAGACCTACTGAGTTCTCTACTCAGTAAGAAATAGACTAAAGCTTTCTGGTTTAGAAATTTTCTTGTCTGTGGATTTCAGTTACCATTATTTCGCAGTGGCTGGCCAGATATCTCTGTATATATTCTAGTCTTCAGAAACCCATTCCTATGTGTCTGCTTCCCTATAACTACCACCTACGTAAGTCAACCCTTCCTTCAAATTCCAGAGGTGATTTCACAAACCCAAGTACAGGTAGTCACAAATGTTTTTTAATAAATTTAAAATTTACTGTCAATTTTAATTCTCTCATCACTGAAATAAACAAGTAAAATTTGTTGAACATATGGAAAATGAAAAATACAAAATGTTCCACTAATAAACATGAAAATTTACATAAAATACTTCTATTTACAAATATATGCAGAAATGGAGTGACTTTTTATGTCCTTGAAGTACCAAGATTTTGAATTTAAAATCAACCTTTAATGGGCATCCAACTCAACATAATTCACATTTTAAAAAATAACTTGTCAATTATTTTGTCATTCCTGTCATTGCACTATATTTATGTCAACTAAATCATAGCAAAGAATTGTGTCTATGAGCAATCATTTTGTCATCCATAAGTTTCTTCTGAACTATACTACTGAAGCATTAACTGTAATTAGGTCTTGCAGTTTAGGGAAAGGTCAAGTGAAGTACATGGCAGCTGATGGTTTAGGGTTCAGAACACACATTGCCATAGGATTAGAACTAAAGAGGAGATATAGGCTCATACATAAAATATGGATACATACTGTTCATCTCTTTGAGTAACTTTCCCCTTTCATTCCAGAGACACAGCATGTGTATGGGTAGGATGGAGAGGAATATTTCCAAATTGATTATATCAGTCACCAAAAATAAATAACATTCCCACTCACATACACAGATATTAATTGGCTCAACTTTAATGACTTTCACTATGTACATGTGTATAGAAACATCATTTTCTGCATCTCAAGAACTAGTTCAATCACCCAATCTTGTCTCTCCAATGTTGTTTTTTATGTATCTGCTCCTTACAATTTGTTTGGTTTATAGTCCCCTAATCCAGCTTTCTGTGAAGTTTGGATTCCCATTTCTGCCAGCAAATACATTTAGACCTATTATATAGAGAATCATAAATCTCATGTTGGCAAATATGGACAATAACTTTTCTAAAAGAGTTTGAATTCTGATGCCCAAACCTTACCAGTACCATGTTTCCTGCTCTCCAGATTCTCAGTCTAGGGAAAGGGACTGGGCAATTTTCTGTTTTATTCCATAGCCTTGCTTGATAATGGGAGTTGCAAAGCCTGTTTTCTAGACTTTCTTCTACAGACAGAATTAATAGTTACTAAAGGAGGTGAAGAAAGTGTTTGGAGGAATAACGATGGGACTTGTAGGGGAAGATGGGAAAAGCAGAGGTCCTAAGTTGGTCCATGTGGATTAGTGGAGACAGGTTTTATAATGGCTGTGGAAAAAGAAATTTTAAAAATAGTGTCATTGTGTTAGATATTTATTGAGGATGAATTTTGGGAGGTGATTGGTAAAGGTTTAGAATAAACTTGTTGTCGACTCTACCCATAGTAGATAGTTTCTTAGATCTTTATGCATTTTTCAAATTACTGTCTTTGGTTCAAATGGAAAGAAAATGAACCCCACCATGTTGCTTGCATCCTTATTGCCCGTTTACACTCCCAGATCACTGATGTAGCTTCCAGTGACACTTAACACATGTTAAGTGTCTGGAGAAAATGACTTTCTTAAAAGTGATGTTGTGGTTGACTCTTCACAGCATTTCTTTAAAGCACCTCTTGAAGGCTTTTGCTTATGTTAAATCCCACTTGTTGCTATACAGAGTATGTTTATAAATAACTTACCTTCAATATCTGTAGAAGAGGTAAATTTCCAGCTCTGCCTAGCAGCCCGAAAAATGTTTTCAATGCTGAACTATAAGCTTCTATTAACCATCTCCATGAATACATGAAACATATACATATTTATTACTTCTAAACATCATTCTGTGCATGTAAGTATCTTTTTTTATAAATCAGATGTTTTAGCTGCAGGCAGAAAAAATGTTTTAACATATTGGCTAATCTTGCATTTACAATTACAGAAAAAACTAATTCCCAGCTATGCCAATCCTGAGCCAAAACAACACTGATGAACTATTTGGTTGTAAATATAAGTCAGTTAGTGTGTAAGTGCATATGGTTATATATGTGTATGCTTGTGTATTTTATATACCCGGATATGTGCACATGTGTGTACTGCAGGTAAAAATGGGACAGACATCCAGGCGTGGTGGTGCACACCTGTAATCCTAAGGGCTCGGGATTAAAATTTGTTTAGTTTAAAGCCAGCAAAAGCTAGGTGCTAAGCAACTCAGTGAGACCTGTCTCTAAATAAAAATACAAAATAATGGCTGTGGCTGTGGATGTGGCTCTGTGGTCGAGTGCCCTGAGTTCAATCCCGGGTAACACTCCCCCTACATAAAAAGGGACGGAGAGAAGGATAAATAGAATTAGAAAAGGAAAGGATGTAATATTGAGTTATTTTGTTTGTATACTTCAATACAATATAAATTTTAAGTTTTATGAGTTTGGAGGCATATAATTTATCATCCAATCGGGGGTATTATGGAAAATGAAAGTAAGTGCCATTAAGAATCATACCAAGAGAATAGGTACAAACCAGTATTATCTTTGGCCAAACATGATGTGAACGCACACACCTATTACAGATAATGCATATTAACAAGTATTTGCGCTAAGCCTTTCTATTTTCAGCTGCTGCTTTTAGGGTCAACATCATGTACTTGCTGGATCTGGCATTGCATCATTCTGTGGAAAGCCCCTACAAGCATAACACATGGCCTGCCATAGCTGAATTCATGTTTGTTATTCATTAACTTTGTTGTTAAACTAATTTGATACCCCTGAAGTAGTAATAGCTCATTAAAACCAGGTATTTGAAAGAACCTACATATATAGATTATGTAGATTCATAATATTGAGTGGCTTGGGCTTCCATTCAGTATAGTTTGGAAGATGCTTCAAATAACCTCTGCCTGTTAAAAGAAAATAAAAGCTAGGCAGTAATCTAAAAACAAAATTACTAAATGCAATGAACACAGTGCCTTCTTTAAATGCTTTGCTTTTTCACAGTGCTAGTTTATGGAGTACTAAATTGACATTAAATATTTTGAATGTTCAAAGAGTAGACAATCTGAACTTTCTAGAAAGAGCTAAGTGGAATAGATTGGACTTGAACATCTGGTTCTAAAAGATAAAGATCATTGGGGCCAATAAGAAGAGGAGAGGGCTTGTGTGATCAATACTGCCAGTTGTTGAAGTCTTTCTCAATCTTACAATTTAAGTGGTAGAAGATAATAGGGACAGAAACAAAATAATTCTATAAATATAGAGATTGCTATTATTTTATCAATAGGATTAAATTGCACCAAATTCTACTGCTGAGTCTTGGATGCTTTTTCACCTGAAAGTAGTTCTCATCTACATGTTTGTATAGTCAATTCTATTGCTCAATATAAGCCTAAAGATTTTTCAGTTAAAGTTACATTACACACTTGCACATACAGCATATTTTATACATATAGGTGTATGTTCATATATATGTATATAGGTCTGTTAGGCATATACACACATATATATGAGAATTTTTCTTAGTTGAGTGAAATAATAGCTATTGCTCTCATGTACTTTTACTTTGGTATATTCAGGAGATAAATAGACAAGTAAAGCTTGTATTCATGTGCATAAATAAAGAATGCATTAGCTATTTGTTCAAATATGATAAAGAGCTCTTATCTGAAATTAATTATCTTTTCATCATCTCTCTGTTTGACCTCTACAAAACACTCAACTATATAGTGTCTGAGGCTATAATTAGATTAGGCTGTCAAATATTTTTAGATGAATGGATGGTAGATGCAGGACTGAATTGATGGGTGATAGATGGATAAAAGCATCACATTTTTTCACCATCTTATGAAGAATTCATCATGTGACTTGCATGAACACTGTGCACTTTGTAGATTTTGTTTTGCAGTCTCTGGTGTTACATGTCTTCTCTAATTTCAATTTGCTTTCCAGATCAAGCAGTGTTATGCATGTAGTAGGATGTGAATAACTTGTCTATTCAATTTATACTGCTTCCAAATTTGAGATAATATGACCCAGAGGTTAATATCAATATGATAAGATGATTACATCAACTCCAAGAAACTAATACTTTTTCAGTCTTCAAATTTTCCAGTTGATTTGATCTCTATTTTGTAAATGATCCTGATTTGTTTCAGCATTCCTTCTAACCCTTTCTGGGAAGTGTACATCTGCTTCTGACATCTGTCTTCTATCTTCCTTTGTAAATTATGAAGTGATGCCAACTCCTTTTATCAACAAATTACCCTTAGAAGCATTTAGAGGCTATAATGATTCTTTGATTTCCTTTGATTCTTTATGAATTTGCAAAATGACTTGATGCTTATATTAGCTTTGTTTGTCCTTTCTTTTTTCATATTTAATATTTATTGTTGGCAAGCCCAGATGGTGTACTTTGTTATGTCCTGAAATGTTTCTATTTTTTTTCCATCCTTAATTACAGTAATGTCAGTCTGTAGCATCCCTAGCCTCCAACTGTAGTTGACATTGTGGATTTCACATTTGTTGTATTATTTATTGAACAGACTGTATTTTGACACTGTGAAGTAATCACTTTATAACCTTGCTCCTTTTTTTATGGTTGTCTACATTGATCATTTGCCTTTGCCTTTATATTATTTTAGAATGTCATTTTAAATTTTAGAGATATTTAGATGTAGATATTGCTTCATAGACAGGAAAATGAAGAATGATAAGAAAACAATTTGAGTTTCATGGAAGGAACTTAAGGATTTGTAGAAATGAATATTTACCCTTCTTTAATGTCTGGAGGTGTCCTTGTGTTTTGAAAACTTGATATAGGAAAGTCATATATTTACATCAAAAATTTAAAATTCTGTGCTTGTTAAAATGCATTTCATAAAACATCCTATTAATATACTGATTCACATAACTAAAAGTACCAATAATTTATTTTCATAAGCTTATTTGTCTTTATTATTTTGATCCAGATCACTTTTATGCCTAGCTAATCAATGACAAATTCTGATCACTTGTTTTCCTCAGAAGCTTTTATAAACCTTATAAGAACTGCACATGTCTCTTAAGGTCTTATTTTTGTGTTATATTCCAGACTTCCACAATAGTTTTTCATCTTCAATTCTACTTAAATTTTGTAAGTGATAACTTAGAAATTTCCTTCTGATGAATTTTAATTTCCCACATCAAGAACCACATGAAGAGTATAGTATTTTAATTTCTTCATGTAGGTAGATTTTTTTTCTTTATCATTTTTTAGTATTCTCTTAAAAACTCCCTAAGGAATAAACCTAGAAATAGAAGCCTCCTATTCACATAACAGGCCTGCTCAGGGCAAGGAAGTCAGTACTTTGCCCTTGTATTCAACATCAAACAAGATTACAAAGATTTTTCAACTATTGCACCTGACAGTGTCAGGCACCTTTTTAAAAGACATTTGTAGCAACACTACATACTGCTTTTCTCACAGCTCAGTGAAAGCCTTTTACACGTATCAGAGTGTGCTTTGTGACCTTTTCTTTTCATGTCTGTTTTATCATTTCTTTTTGTAATTTCAATTTAAAACAAAGGATAAACAGTATTCAAAAATTATTACTCTAGGGAAACAAATGGGAAGATGAATTATTTCCAAATTAGTATTTTATTTTTACTTTAACTTAGAATATTATAAAAACACACTACATAAAATGGTTCACATAAACAGCACATGATTAATGAACAATACTATAGGAGATAGTATTCTCTCCCTCTGTCGCTTTGTCTCTGTGTCTCAGTCTCAAGTCTCTCTCTCTCTCTCACACACACACACCACTTTAAAACAATATTTGAGAATATTTCAAAATTAGTGTATTTACTATGAATGAAGAATTCAATCAAAACAAAGATAAAATTGAAAAAACTGATTTTTTCCCCTAATGCTAATATCAAGCTACCTCTAAATAGCTTCAACCCTCTTGTACTAAAGTTTTCCTCAGTTTCTTATATTACCCTCATTACTCCTTATATACTGTTGTATTTTGTGGGAAGATAGAAATTTTAGCCTTGGTATTGCCACTGTTTCTTAGCATATACTGTTTTAAAAGTAATTCTAAAACTATTAATAGAATATGGATGTAGAGATGCTCATTTTTAGGCATGTCTGTTCATATATCAAACTCCCTTTTCCCTTTTAATGGTCTTTGTTCTTAGGTCTCATCTTGTTTGTTCTTTTGTTCTTAGATCTCATTGACTATAGCTATAGCTATGGTAGAATCACCAGACAGCTTGGGTCAGGGATTTATTAGTTCTGAGAACCAATATCATCCTATAAGAAAACTCTGTATTTTTTCCTGCATTCTTCAGTATAAACACAAAGTGTCTTTTTGTAAGCAAATAAGTTTTCACTATCATATTTGTATTTATTTAAAGTCATTTTACTTTTTGGTTGTAATTTATGTAATTCTTCTTGCCTAGGACCAAGGAAATATTTCAGGTATGGTTTGAAACATTTGTATATTTCATTGGTTGTTGTATCCAGATATTGTTAAACAGAAGCTGACACCAAGTATGTTCATCCTCATGGCACATTAATTGATGGTAAAAAAAAGTGAATGCAAATATCTCTTACATATTTCCCAAGATCAGTCAAGATCAATGTTGTTCATCATTTATCATGGACAATTTAGGTCATTACTTTTGCTTTGAGCCTGGCCCTTATATGCATTTTATTTCAGTTTCTTTTGACTCTGAGAATTGAAAGAAAAAAAAAAAAAAAAGGAATCAGACCTAGTCTTTATTTCTAGAAACTCTCAAACTAAAGAATCAGATACATGTGCAAACAGCCACTTGTAAAACATTGAAAAGTAGTGAAGGATACAATCTCAACATACCTCATCACCATGCAAGATCACTAAATTCAGTTGTCTATAGTATAAAACAAGCAGGATAAGCTTTCAGTAGATTAATTTTGTATGATGCGCCCCCTCAGAGAAGGGTGCTTCAGAGAGCCTTGTCCTGACCTATAGAGTCCCTGACCACAATCAAATATTTATCATTTTACTTAGCATGATATTCTCCAATTCTATTTACCAGCAAATGCCATAATTCTGTTCTTCTGTATGGCCGAGTAATATTCCGTTGTGTATCTAAGAGCCAATCCCCTAAAAACAAAAGTCGAATGTTTTTGCTGATATGTGGATGCAAATTCACAATATGGAGTGGGGTAGGGAAGAGCATAAACAATTTGGATAATATAAAGGAGAATGAAGGGATGAAACAGGGAATGGAAATAAGAGGATGAAATGAATTGGACATTACTATCTATGTGCATATATGATTACATGACCAATGCAATTCTATATCATGTACAACCTAAAGAGTGATAAGTTATACTCCATATATTTATAATACGTCAAAATACATTCTATCATGTATAACTAAGTAGAACAAATAATGAAAAAAATTTGCCATTTTAAGCTACTAAATATGATGTGGTTATGTATCCATAGTATGTGAAAAAGTAAGTAATTAAGTTTTGTGGCATTGGAAAATGAGAGTGAAAATGATTATCACTCTCTTCAGTATTTGACAGGGCATGTTCAATTCATTAAAGCAACATACCTAACTTTTCCTTCATGACCTAAGTCATTTTCCTCTACTTCATTTCCCTTTTATACTTCTCAGAACATTCTATTCTAAATGCAACTTTTTTTTTGATTGAAAGTGTAATTTATTTCGGCTGTCTTATTCATCAAGGAAAAGAAAAACAGATTTCAATGTAGTCCATGCATTTAAAATTATTTATTAGAAAATAATTTTCAGCTCCCTTTATTATCATCCTCTCTAACTTTTAGATTTAAATTATTTTTCACTCTTCTCTGCTGTGCTTGACTAATACATTGATTCTGAAATGCAGAGAAACACAAGATCATATACATTAATTTAAAATAGTCTCCTTTCACTTTTCCCTTTCCAATAATACTTAATAGAGAAGTAGTGTGAATTTTAGCAGGACTATTTCCTCTGTAAGTCATTTATCAGGCTTGGAAACCATATTAATACTGCAGCTTTTCCTATAACAGTAATATCTACTCTATTTTAATTAAATTCATCTTATTAAAATAAAATCTATTTGCCTTAGGTCAGGAAAAGTTTTGGTTGAATTTCAATATATTCTATCTTTTCTAAGTCAGATTTGTAATAGATAACTGAAATTAAATATATGAAGGAATATGAAAAAATTGAACTTTAAACTCAACCATATTGTTAAGGATTCATGAGGACTTTAATTTAAATATCATCTTTGATCAGTTTAACATAAAGTTAAATCAAAGGTCATTTCTTTAAAAATGTTTCCAATTCTTTTTTTAAAGATGTATCCTTTGCATACTCTTATTCTGAAATCTTGCCAATAACTTTAAAGAGAAATACTTAATATGATGATAAATGTTTACATGTGACTTTTTAAAGAAAAATAGTAAGGAAAATTTATAAAATAAATAATTTGTATTTTAATATGTAGAAAAGCATTGATCCGACAATAAATTAATATACTTTATAATTTCGAAATTTGTTAAACTAATATAATACCTAATAGGACATATAAACATGTATCTCATAGTAAATACTTATATTACATTAAAATATTATAATATTCAACTTTTCCTTTTGCTATGTATTTTTTAATATTTACATATGAATTTTTAACTTTAAAAATGGATATTTCCTAGATACTCAGGTAGAAAGCTTTTATTATATTAATTACATTATGTAGTTAGAAACAGAAATAAATGTTTGATGCTTTTATGATTTATTCAGCAAGAAAACAAATTCAAAATTTCCAATTAAAAATGAACAGTACTATAAAACCAATGAAATATATTTCAAACGAATTTATTAATGTGTTTTGCCAAAATAAAATTCTACTCAAATCATGGATATAGTACTGACTGCTGTATCACAGATTTATTTAGCCTGATCATGCCTATACTTCCATGTTGTATGTGCTGGCTCAATTACTGTTCATCTTTCTCCACTTATTCAATGAAAAAAATCTTAATGACCTCAATGTTCAAAGATTATATTTGGCCTTCAGTTGCAGCAATGCCATTGTTCTATAATGTTAATAACCTTCTTATTACCTCATAATAATTAAAGTAATACTTCATGTCAAGTGATTAGAATCACAAAATATCTAGAATGTGATTACAAACACACACAAACACCAACAAAAACCTCAGTGTCATATTCCATGATAGCCAACGAGATAGTCAAATACCCATGATACAAGAAGCACATGTTTATTATCATAATTTTAGAAAATATTAAAAAATACTCAATTTCTGCATTACACAGACCTCTAGGATTTCCAGGTACTCCTGAGTCTCTGCTTGAGAAATCTGTCGTTCATCTTATTGCTTTTAATATTTGTTAAAAATAATGAATTTGAGGTCCAACTATAATTTTGAGTGAGACAGGAAAACTAGTATTCAAAGCTCCTTAATATTGAATAAAATTGTGACCAGATAAAATATATTTTCAATTAATGTTACAAAAACTTTTCCTCCTGATGTTTTGAAATTTGAGAAGATATATAAAAGTCTGAGTCTGAAAACTAACAAAAATGATACTGTAATCAATTGCATGTGTATTTTATGAACACCTCTGTTGACCTTAATTTGTTGTATATCCTGAACTTTCTGACACATCACAATTTTAAAGAAAATATATTCTCAAACAACTTTTCCAAGTTCTATTTCTTTCTGTGAAATGTTTCTGATTTTTCTACCACATCTTTAAGCAAAAAAATTATTGCAGCAAAGTCTTTTTCATTTGTGTTCATTCAAATACAAATGGGACAAATGCTTTCTCCAAATTCTGAGGAAAATAATCTAACCCAATATTTGAAAGAATGCTTCTACCATATGCAAAATTCTCCGTGGAATAACAAACAATTCACTTATGCTCTGTGTTGTTGACAGAGCACACAAATTCAGAGAGTAAATACCTGTGAAAAAGAAGATCTGTCCTCAAAAAGATCAAACGTGTGAATGACTCTCTAAACCTTCCAATATGCAAAGGGTTTGGTTATTTTAACTATTGAACAATAGCGCCTAAATATCAAGGGAATATGAATTACCAGTAACAAAAACCAGCAGAATAATACAAAAATTTATACATACAGATATACTGGTAGCAATTATTGTTATTATGAAACTAAATTATATTAAATATATTTTTGCATAATTCAAGTTTATCATTTTCCATACATTATACAATTGATATCTGTAAGAAAATGAATAGTAATATAATTGCTGGAACTATTTTTTAATGATGTAT
Organism: Geosciurus inauris; assembly: GCA_004024805.1. Classification (NCBI taxonomy): domain Eukaryota; kingdom Metazoa; phylum Chordata; class Mammalia; order Rodentia; family Sciuridae; genus Geosciurus; species Geosciurus inauris. The sequence goes on along the minus strand of PVHX01000176.1, from coordinate 287,991 downwards.
AAAAGGATATACTACATTAAATCAAATTACCATTCAAAGAAAAATATCTCTAATCATTTACCTTAATTCCTGACTGGATAAAAGAAGATAAGGAGATTCAAATTCTGATGATTGACACTAAGAATGATTCTGAAATATTTGTCAAATATCACAATTTTGGGCACCTGGAACACAGGCATACTTACATAAACAGGATGATCAAGTACAGGGAGCAGTAGTGAAGTACGTGGATTTGGCTACAATACCATATAGAAGCTGTGTGAATTTAAACAAATTACTTTTGTTTGAATTTCTTCATATGTAAAACAGAAAAGTATTTCCTAATTAAAGAATACTTGGAAAATTTAATTATCCAAGATATATAAAAATACTTAGAATAGTGCATGCTATTTAATACATGATTACTTAATACTTTGCTTCTATTAACAGAAATAAAAATTCTATGAATTACATTTGATAACTTCTAGTAATTATAAGCATTGAGTTGTGAAAGAAAATCAACTTTATTGAAGCTTTTTCCTTAAAGAGTCTTTTAATATGCAACTGGATTTTAAGAGTTCTGAGTGAACCTATCTTGTAAACTGCAATCTATTATATTTATTTTGTATAATAATTCTAAAGCTATGATGTTAAATTAAGTTTTCACATCATAAAAACATTTCTTTACCATAGATGTCCTACTGCTTGCTAGTACTTATATTCTAATGGTAACATATCCTACTTTCATAACTGCTCTGAAATAGAATATCAAAGAATAAGCATTTAAGGTGAAAGAAATGATGCTCATGATTATACTTAATGCCATACTTTGCCCTGAATTTTTTTCGAAGAAAGGGAGTTATAACTGTTCCACTGTGGCTGATTAGTCTTTATATAAAATTAAAATTCCTGTGACTGGCTATGGATAATCTCTATTGTATTTTCTATGTGCAATAAAGGTTGTATGCTGTAAAAGTGTGTAATATTTCAGAAATAAAATTCTTGCATGTATGAGGTTTTCACTGACCTTGACTTTATTCGTGGAAGAAAATAATCATCTACATGTTTCTGAGAAGAGTTAATATAATGAGTCAGAAGCAGTACTATCCGGGAGGAATTAGAATCCAGATTATATTAATCACTGTCTTCATCCTCTCAACTTTGTGATGCAGAATTCAAGGACAAAAATTAAGGCCAAGGATTAAAGCAGAGACAATATGGCAAAAGTGGTAAAATGCATTTCCTAAAATCTATTATAATTCATTTTAAATCAAACCATGATTTAAATACATTTTAACTACAGTATACCTAGGGCTTCCAAAAAAAAAAAAAAGAGTAAGTTTAAGAGGAAATTTTAAATTACACAGTCATAATTTATAATTAAATTCCCAAACTGGCTGGCTTTATGAAGAATAAATCTTTTAAAACAAATATATATTTTGAATCAATTAATAAACTGGGATTTCAATTTTATTTTTCAATTTGATTTCACCAGTATTACAGATATAAGATAGTTGTCATTGAGTGACAGTTTAGTAGAAAACTTTAAAAAGTGTCAGTTTAAATTCAACATGAAAAGTTCATTTTGTGACTCAAAGGCATTTATCACTTTAATATTTACTAACTTCAAAGCAGATTACAGAATGATTTTCAAAGTTAGCATGTAAACAAATACCTCATTTTTGAAAAAAAACTGTCTAACAATCCTCAAAATATTCTTCTTGAAAGTATTACTACCACTTTTTCTAAGGAGGACACATTTGGGGATTAGTGGGCCTGAATTTAGGCAAAATTTATCCCAAAGAGAGCACACCTCACACCTATACTCCATGAGAGACCTCACCTACTTTGATATTTCAGGTGCTAATAATAAATATTACATATAATCATCCAAAGTTTCCAAACTAATAGGTTTTCATTATGAAATAAAATGAAAATGCTAGCTACTTAACACATGCTAGCTACTTACTTTATTATACAGAAATAATGTCTGTTTTGTAGGTCGTTTGCAACGTAGCTCCTATTTACTACTTTTCCATATAAAAACCATATGAGAAATTTTGTTCATGAAGTTATTTCTCTTTATTTCACAAGGGAGAATCATTGATATGTAATTGGAAATTTACCACAAACACAGTATCATTTTAATTATAGTAACCCCAATTTTATTTTATTATACATTCCCTCAATCTCTGTGTCTTCTCTTCTTACCTCCTCTTTAAGTTACAACTTTGCACCATGAGGTTGGCATTCTCTCACTACTCATAATTTTCAAAATAAAATAATTTTGGCATTTCAATTTTATGACATGGATTAGGACATGATTAGTTATCGATGTTATGTTTCTATAGATGAAAATATAATCTTTACTATTGTGATAAGGGTTACAGTATCAATAGAAAAACTATTTCTTAAAAAATGTATAAGTCATGAAACTCCATGTTTCTTTTTTCTTAAAAGGGAGCTGATACATGGTTTTCATTACAAAGGTACAGGTTATCAGATTTCAACTATTATCTGGCAAAATAGTCACTGATTGTCCTTCCAGAAAGAAACTTACAGGTTGAGCATTTCTAAAACCATTTCTAAATAGTCGTATATATTATTTTTGGATTGGAATTGCAGAAATTGTAAAATAATATCAATGTACACATATGAATACAAAGCAACACAGACATATGTGATATTCTGTGGTTGTATGTTTTAAATTAAATAATTAACTTTATTATTTTCTTTAGTGCAACCAGGAATTTATAGAAATACAGATTTTTAAATCTAATGTGAATTCTTTATGTATAAATTATAAGCTTGTTACCCAGGTGACAGTGTCATCTATACTCAGTAAAGCAATTTAGATTCACTGTAATTTGTATAGCAATGTCAATTTATTTGTTTGATATTCAAATGTGATGCTATGCTCAGCTTGAAATACTATTTTTATATTTTCCCATCAGCCATTTCTGGATGTGGCTTCTTATTCTTGTACATAAGTTATAATCCTCCATTATTTAGTTTTAAATGAATAATTCATAGAATTCAAAACTCTACTTACAAAACTGAAACCATAGATGACTATTTCTCTCTATATTTATGTTGTCTATATATAGAAATATAATAGTTTTTATAATATAAAAATAAATTGTATGTCACCTTTAATTTATATAAAATATAACTATAAATAGCACCAACAATAAAATGATAGTCAATTTTTATAAACTCTGAAATAAATAATCTCTTTTTGCCCTTTTTTTCTGCCTTTGCAAGTCTGAGACATCTAGGGATTAAAGTATACAGATAAGAGAGCTTTGAAAAACACTGTCCTTATTAACATCTAATTTTTGACCTTGAAGTTCTCACCTATTCTCTATATAAATTCTGTGCCCCATGAGAGTATACTATTATATTATCATTGGCATACTTTAATACAAGAACAGTAAAAATGTAGTCTTAAAAATTAAATAATACACTTTCCATTTTGATGCCAGTATTGCCCAACATAATATTTTAATGATTTTGATTGCTGCAAGTATTTTTTAAGATAATTTACAGCAATAAACTGTCAGGTGTTTATGAATTATTCTGAGATAAAAAGTTTACATAAGGCTAATATGTTCAAAGATGAAATAAGATGAAATTTTTAGAAATATGAAATTGTATTTTCAAAGCATAAGCAATTAAATATTTAATAATTATTTTTTACTGTTTTCTTCTACAAATATCTAAGGTCCCAAAATGGAAGGCAAGATAAGGCACATTACATGTGCAGTGATGTGAAAAATTAAATGTCAATCATATTTTTATAGATGTGCTAATTCAGTTTCTATCATTTATGATTTTTAACAAAAAGCTTCCCAAAGTATTTCATTAATAATCTCACCTTATTTTCTCATGGAATAAAATGTGTTCTCTTATTTATTTTACTTCATTTAATTTACTATTATTTATTTTTAATTCATATTCTTTAAAAATTGATCTTAATACACCAAAAGCAATCCCAATACCTTCTTCTTATTAATTTCTTAATTTACGTGTTTCTTATCATTGAGATCTGAAAGTTTCCTGAAGGCAAGATCTCAATCTTAAGTCAGTTAAATGATTGGCTCTCAATTGAATGAATATTTTAAAATTATTTAATGTGATACATGCAACATATTCAACATGAGGTTTTGGCCTTCTATACTGGGTTGCTGTCATTAGTATCTATTGAAAGGCATTATTTATTGCCCAGATTCATGCAGCATATGAATTAAAATATAGACATCTTTTTTTTCAGTTTCTCTGCTTTTAAATGCTTTACTTAAGGTTGCATAAATACTAGCAAGCTTTTCAAACATTTATTTGAGTACATGAAAAACTACACAAAGTTCAAGGATATTCCTATACCTATAGAACCCCTTCTGAAGACAAATTTCTCAGTGGAGCATTTTGTTTGATTTTATAACTTTTACTGTTGCTCTCATGAAATAATTTCTACTCTCAAATATCTGTTTCTATGTTCTATCTAAATAGATAAACTAACATTGCTAATAGAGAATAGAACTACTAAAATGAATTTTGACCTTAATTATAGGTATATGAGACTATCTTGACATACATACACATATTTCAAAAAATTACTATATATTTCCAAATAGAAAATTTGCAAGTACTTCAAGTGTCCAAAAGCAAACACATCATCACACTTCTTGCAACTTGCTTCTTTCTATTGTCTTATAAATGTTGGGCTATTTGGAAGACAATAATCTATTTTAGAGATTTTAATTAGGACAAAGTCCAAACTGTAAATCTTCTGGAAATATTGACTTGATTCTAAGGCTCATATTTATGCAGTGTGTACAAATATAAGTTCACTTATGCTAATCCACTGCCTAAGTAAAAAGAGAAAGTAAACACTAATTTTTTATTTTATAAGGTTTATTTATAATGGCAATTTTTAAAAGAATTCTCATATTAAAAAACATCATTTTATGTTTAGTAATCAGTAGAATTAATAATCCTCTATTATTTACTTACCATATGTAAAAAAATTATTATATACATCTAATTTTCCTGTTTTCTTTCTCCTTCTCTCAATCAATCATTGGTGTCAACTTATTACTTCTAATACATAAAAAGAATGCAGTCATTTAAACACTTTAATAACAACTGAATCTGTCAACTGGATTATTCATCCCCAAAGAGCTCTCTGACTCTTGTCCTTTCTTTGGTTGGTTTCTGTCCAAATATCAAAAATCTTTTGACCCTTCTACCAAAACAACACTCATATCAAACATATTGTTTTATTTCATTTACTTCATAAGGCCTATCACAACTGATTTGTGTATCTGTTGCTGTCTCTTCCAAGAGTTAGAAAACTATAAGATTATGTTTTGCACTTCCTTGGTATGTTACTTAGTTTTCTTCAGTATGATAAAATACCTGAGAGAATTAAGGGAGAAAAGTTTTATTTTGGCTCACAGTTTCAGATATTTCAGTCCATGATTGACTGGCTCCAATGATTTGGGGCTGAGGAGAGACAGAACATCATGGCAGAAGGGCATAGCAAATGAAAGCTCTTTGCCTAATTACAGCCATAAAGCAGAGAAGAAGAGAGAGAAAGAGAAATAAGGGAATGGATTTGGCATAAGATGTAAACTTCTAGAGCACTCCCCCTATAACTCATTACCTCCAAATAGGCCCTGCGTTCCACAGTTCATCTCTCAATAATGCCACCAATTACAAATCTAAAAATGAACTAATTCAATGATGAGGTCAGAACCCTCATAATACAATCATTCTCCAAAAGTCCCACCTCTGAACATTGCTGCATTGGACACCAAGACTTCATCCCATGAGCCTTTTCAGGACATTCCAGAGCTAAGGCCAAACCATAATACTTGGTTTCTATTTTATCCTTAATATTTAAAATGTAGCTGGCAGACAGAAGTGTCCAGCAAATACTGTTTTAAGAATGTACAACTAAATTAATTAAGAACTTGATAAAAGGTGTGATAAATAATAATTGATATTTTAAAAATATAGATATGTCAAGAGTCTTACAAGCATAGAATCAATTGCTGTTTCCTATGAAAGTGACATATCAAGGCTGCTTGTCTTTCAGAGGAAATTGAGGAAAGCCAGGATAGAATAGTGAAAGATAGCTAATCGAATGTGATCTTGGTTAAGACAAGACATATGAACCATAATTAGCACCATGGAATTGGCCCCACATTGAGGCTCAGTAGGTCACAGTCTTGACCTTTAGGGAGACATTATTCTCCAAAGTAATTTGGCTTCTTTTCTCTGGAGGAATATTATTCCAACAAAGAAAAGAATAAGCACAAAACAGACGAATGGATGAAATGAATTGAAAAAAGTCTGAGTGGAACACCAGACATACACACTACATTCTACCCCTAAGCTCCACTTACAAAGCACATTAAGCATCAGGCAGAGCTTAAACCAAATTTTAGTATGTAACAATTTTGGTTTGAATTTTAGTATGTTACAGTTTATAAGAGAAAGATCAGCAAAAACATTTATATATTCTTTAGTACATTTGGCTATGAGAGCCTGATATTCATATTCTTCTCCCTCATACCCAATTCAAGAGTCCCTTCCCATTTGTCTTATGCTTTTCTAGTCTACATGGTTTGGTTGATACAGGACTTACAGCTTCATTCCTGAATGGTGTAAACTGCTGGCTTCTATGACATTGTCAAGATGTAGAAAGGAATGAAGAAACAGGGAGAGAAAGAGAACAAGGAAGAAGAGCAAGAAAAAGATTTGGAGAAGGAGGAGAACAATGAGAGGAAGAATCAGAGAGAGTAGAAGATAATTGAGAAGAAGAAAAAGGAGGAGAAAGAAGGAGGAGAGTAAAGGGAGGAAGAGAGAAGGGGGAAGAAAGGAAAGAAAATGAAAGGAAGGGAGGAATGAAGGAGGCAGGCTAAAACTGGTCATGAAATTATCAAGGAATAACACAGTAGGTAAGTGCTAAAAGCCCTGTGCTGAGATCAATACCTTTATTCCTGTAAAGCCTGAAGTACAGCAGGCAAAAATGCATATCCTCTCAAAGGCACAAAGGCACATCTACTAGTTAGCAAAGACACATCTGCTTTTAATCCTTGATTTTTGCAATCACATTCATGTGTGTATACACAAAGGAAAGAGCATCTTATCATGGTGGTTGAGGCATCCTGCATTCTAAAGAACAGAAATCCATTCTTTCAGAATCATATTTGAAAGTTGGCACCTTATCTACACTATTGGGGGTCTATCATGTTTATTATGAAGAAGCTTCTAGAGATGCAGTATGTGATGCAATCTGTAGTAGTCGTGGTCACAAGCCCATGGCCTTGGTCTGGGGACTATTATTTCAACTTCAATGCCACTAGTTCAAATACTTTGAAAACTGTCAGATAATGGTGTAGGATTAGTCTCTATGATTAGAAAGAACAAATTCTTAAAAGTATGAGAATTTTGGCAATTCACATCAGGATAAAGTCTTGCCTTTTCTAAGAAAGAGTGGGTCTGACAAAATGATCTTGACATCTATTTGTTGATTTCCTCAAGGTATGGCAGCATATTGGGGCATCAATTTTGGTCATTATTGATGGCAGGATGTGCTTTGTATTATGTCCATAATTGGATGAATTATTAATTTGGGTGACTAAAAAGCCCTTATAATCCAAATAGATAGACCCAAGCTTAACTTCAATTTCCGACATTTCACCTACGATTTCAATATGCCTAGTATGCAAATTATGATGTTAGGAACTGGTTGACATATTCTAGCTGAATCATTTTGTCTTTTTGTTTTTTGTTGTTGTTATTTTTTTTCATTTGTTTATTCTAAAATGCTTCTGTTTACTGATTGCTCTCTTTAGGTATTAAGGCACAATAAAATGATTCTCATGCTTCATATCCAATATATTATGCCCCTGGCATGCCTCATCCTCAGGTCCCCTCAGTTTTCCTCTCCTGTGTAATAAGCCACGATAATGACACTGCCTAAAAGTCTAGAGTGATTTACTTTCCAAATGGAGATGACTAGAAGTTCTGTGAAAAGCTCTGCTCATAGGAAGATTGTCTTTACTCAGGCCATCACCCAGTGTCACTCTAATGGTATATTTGGTATATACCAAATGGTATATTTTCAGCTTCCACTCATGTACTCATCCAATCCATCCTTAAAACAAGCTTGGTCATTTTCCATCTTCTGTCCAAGTGATTAATAGATATTTAAATACAACAGTTCCTTCCACCTCTGATTAATGTCTATCCTCCCACATTTCCTTATTGGTTAATCATGGTACTGTCTGCAATCACTTAATCCATAAGTTTTTTTTTTGCAGGGGGGTACTGAGGATTGAACTCAGGGTTTCTTGACCACTGAGCCACATCCCCAGCCCTATTTGAGGTTTTATTTAGAGACAGGGTCTGAGTTGCAATGCCTCACCGTTGCTGAGGCTGGCTTTAAATTCACGATTCTCTGGTCTCAACTTCCCAAAGTGCTGAGATTACAGGCATGCCCCACTGCGCCCAGCTCACAATTCTTAGTTACTATTTCATCCAAACCCCTTAAAAGCCAGAAATACTGCATCACCTAGCACCTCCCTTTCACAGTCTACCACAGATGGAAGGAAGTCTTGATATACACACTGCTCTAACAATCCAGGAAGGGGCAAAGTTTCACCCAGCACTAGACTGTGAGAACAGCGTTGATTTCAACATTGGCAAAGGTACTGCTACTGAATTAGGTACTAATATGCTCTAAATTAAGTAATAATGTGCATTTTTTATACAGCTTTCAGAGAATTATGAGAACACAAATATCCACCTATCAGTTGGGGATAATAATTTCAACTCAGTCATATATTCTTCAGGTATAACTTTTTTGATGATGATGAAGGACATATTTGTACATCAATTATTATGTTTACATCATTTGTGAATTAATATATTTAGTCTACTGATGGAGGACAAAGTGAAATTAAATGTCTGAGAAAAATATTTTACTTTCTTCATTTAATTGAATTATGAGAAATAATAGTTCATATGATCACTGCACTTAAATCTTTATATAATAGAACCTTTTCCGCAGAAGTAACATACACAATTTGATATTTGAATTTCCTGTATTTTTCCTCCAACCTGATATACTATAACAGTTCATTTCTCATAAAATTAAATTCATAAAAATAAAACATTTATTATTAAAATAAAGATTTTATGTCTGAGGGATGTATTCTTGTGGGTACTTCAACATCAATGCAATGCCACCATAGTGATGTAGTACACTGATAAATCATTTCAGAGATACAATTGTGATGATATATTGACTCACATATACATCATCATGGTCATCATGATTCTTTATTGGTATCATATATCACTGAAATGATAAGGCTTTGATGATATAGAATTTCTCAGTAAAATACTGATGACAAAATTCATCTATTTTGGAGAAATGTTTTCTACTCCATTTCCAAAACGTTTATAAATATGCCATCCACCTTTCCTACCGTCCTTCGGAAAAATACTTTCAAAAATAGAAACAATGTATGATCCATTTGAGGCACAAAGCTGAATTTTGCAATGCAGCAGACCTGAGTCTGTCTTATGTGACGTTCTCCCATATTAATTAATTTGAACATTCCTTAGTCATTCTTGATTAAACTATTTTCCTCATGTCTCAATAGCAGGATTTATTGTCGTTTTTTAATCAATAAAAAGATTGGAATCTATCACAGACTGGTATTGTGAGAAAGAGATCCAAAATTCTTTTGTGATAGTGTCCAGGAACCCAAGTATTCAAAGAAGGTATAAGGTCTTACTCTAAGGTCATTTCTCTTTCAGATTACTTATAACTTGCCCCGTTGCCTTCTAGGTCATATTCTTTCTCTTACCACCAAAGAAGGCATGAGTGAAAGGCTGAGGACGGTTTCCTTTGAAGAATATAATACAGAATTTCATACCACTTCATGAGTGGCCTTGTAACACGAAGCACTATAACTCAACAGAATATAACATTTTCCTACAATTCTTAAATTTTCAATCACATTAAATATTTCAATTTATTCTGAAATATCTTTCCTCAATTAAATTTATCAACAACCCTTAAAGTACAAAAGTATTACCTAATTCCAAAACCTATATCTGTTACTAAATTTTTAAATATCATATTTACCTGATACCATCTAACCATAGTCATCATTACATGATATATATTACACATCATAAAACACCATGAATCATAATAATTAGATGAATTATTCACTACAGCAATAATATTGCTATAATTACCAGTGATAGAATGCACTCTTTGGCTGCCATATGTCTTTTTGTATAGATCTATTGTATTTAATCTATAGTCCTACTAGGGTTCACCCTATCTCCTCCTAGAATATAAACTTACTGAGTGGATATTTTGTTTTGATGGTTGTAATGATTTGCTCATAGTTCAGTACCCAACGAAGGCTTGAGTCTCAATTTTTGTTTCATAGAATGCCATTTTCAGAGTGTTATAAATAAAACTGTTAAATCATTCTTTTACCTTAGCTATGTGACATACATTATTCATTTATAATATATGCCAGTAGATTCTTCAACAGTAGCCATTCTATATCATTTATTTTTCTTTTTGCATCTGTATTTTCATATTGCTAGTGTAACATAATTCTCTCTGGTTTAATACATTTGTGAAAAGAGATTTTATTAATGAAAATTATAATTTTGCAATGAAATAGATATATAAAATAGCATTTACAATAATCATCATAATAAAACTAAGTATTGAAAAATTCAGTTATGTTGAATTATAAATATTATAAATGAAAAAAAATACTATCAATTGAAATGTTAACTGCTAGAAAATAAGTGTAATTTCTTATTCATTTTACTAATGTTATTTTTCAAATCTCTATACCAATTCTATGTTGACAAAATGAGAAAAGATTTCATAATCAATTATATTACTTATTGTCATTTTCATAAGGCGTATTTATATTTTTAAATATGTCACTAAATCCTTTAAACTTCTCCCAAATTTTTTTTCAGGCATAAAATGATGCTGTATCTTCAAAATGATACAATTAAAAATTATTTTAGCATTTTTTGTTAAAAATACAAAATTAAAAATTATTTGACTTACAAAAGAACATGTACCTACTCAGTAGAAGTATGAACTTTATTAATTTTATGACTCTAGCAATTCTAGTATTATGCCTTTTGCCATTTATATTTCAATTCTTAGCACTTCCTTGCCAATTTGATCAGAAAAAGTTGTGAATTTTTTAAAGTTAATTTTAATGTATCCATATCAACATAGTTTTGGAAAAATATGCTTATCTTCCTTGGATTTTACATACAGTTTTGCCAAAATATTGTATGCACATGTTTACCTAATCCAACAAATAGAATAAATACATTTAGCATATTACCTCATTTGCAAAATCAATGTTTAGTCTTGTACCAATTGGACAAATCTTATTTATTTATGTCAAAGAAAGAGAGAATTTTAAAGGAGATAAAGCTGTTTATGAGCAGATCAGGACAAACACATCACAGCATATATTTTTAACTAATATTATTAATGTCAAGAAATCACAACATAAGCCGGGCGTGGTGGCTCAAGCCTGTAATCCCAGCACTTAGGGAGGCTGAGACAGGAGAATCGCAAGTTCAAAGCCAGCCTCAGCAATGGCGAGGTGCTAAGCAACTCAGTGAGACCCTGTCTCTACATAAAACACAAAATAGGGCTGGGGATGTGGCTCAGTGGTTGAGTACCCCTGGGTTCAATTCCCAGTACCAAAAAAAAAAAAAAAAAAAAAGAAATCACAACATAACCCAGGTTAAATATAATAATATTTTAAGACTTATGGAATAAATAAATCCATATGTTTTTTTCAATTACTTAATTTTCAAAGGAAATACAGAGCCAAAATTAAAATATATTTATGAAACGAGAATTAGTATGGAATCCATTTATTATTCCTTTAGTAAGTATATAGGCATGAGCATGTCACAATCTGGTATCTTGATTTAAGGATCATGCACAAATATTCAGTGAAAACCATTAATTTTATAAGACATGGTCAAATTATTTCTAGCTAGTTATGAAAAAAGAAGATTTATATTATTTAAATAAATAGCTTTAGCAAATTGCAACAGAATTTAGGTTTTTAATAGATATTAGGTGTCTTAATATTTTAGAATATATTAATTAATTGTAAGGTAAAAAAAAAGCCCTTTTTGTGCTCAGTTTTTAGCACCCCTTCCGTAAAAGCCTAAAGCAGCTCCTGCCCCAGGTGGTTCCTCTCCCACTGGAAAAAACAAAGCCTAACCCCTCAGGTTAGCACATCAAAGAAGACCGCTGCCACGCTGATTTTAAAGTGACCAATCCATAGCTTGCCATGTTTTTGTAGCAGGCCCTCTGTCCTTTTTCTCCTTCCTCCTCCTGGGCGCCCACCCCCCTGAATAAAGGATCTCCTGGCTGCATGAGGTGTTGTGTATGGCTGGCTGATACCTTAACATTAATGATGTGATGAAAATAAATTTTAATTATAATAAATACATCATGATTTGATTTGTTAAATAGATTGTGTTAAGGTTTGGAATAAGAAGTGCTCCACAGAAACTCAGCTGTTTAAGTCTTGATCCCCATTACAGCAATGTTCATAGTTTTGGCTTTAATTCTCATGAGTGGTTCATGAGAATTAATCCACTTAATGGATTAATAATTTGCATGGCCTTTCTGAAAGTGATGGAAACCTTAGGAGGTGGGACCTAATTGAAAGTAATGAGTCCTTGAGGGCATGTCTTTGGGCATTTTATCTTGTCTCTGGCACATTTTCTCTTTGCTTTCAGACCATCATAAAATGAATAGCTTTCGTATGCCATTACTTTCACCATGGTATTCTGCCTCATCTCTGCCCAGAACAGTGGACTTGACTAAGCATTGACTGAAACCTCTGAACCTGTGTTCCAAAATATTTCCTCCTTTAAGTTGTTTATGTCAGGAATTATGGTCACAGCAATGAAAAGCTAAAACCGATCGCAAGTAACTTTATAAATATTAAACACAGTACTTATGAAAGAAAGTGTATAAATTTTTAACCTTGTGTTATATCCAGTATAATCCTAAAAATATTAGTTTTTTAAACCATTTTGTTAGACTTAATTAGATCAGTGTCATCTACCTGAATTATTTTTGCTGTTTTATGTAATTTTTATTTTAGCAGTTCCTTAGAAAGCTAGCTAAAATAAGTACAGCTTTAATTAATAAATATATTTAAATTTGTGGGAAAAATATTTTTTACTTTATCAATGTGTTCTTCACTTTGTCTCCCAACTCTCTCTAAAGATCAGATATCACTTGGATATACTTAGAAAATGAAATATTTAAAGTTGCTCATTGCTCATTTTCTGAAAAATACTGAATTTAACGATACACCAACAAATCAAATATCTTATTTCTTACATGACACTGACAGAGAAAATAGTGAGATCTAAAATGTTTTGCTATACCTCACTTAAGGATACAAATAATCCTCTTTGAAAATCACGTTTCTTCTTGCCGTTTGCTTGGTTTGTTGAAAGTTCTTTTACATGAAGTAACATTCCATAATAAAATTCATATCAGATTTTTTTTAAAGTCAGAGCATGGGCAAGAGGAAAGTAAAATGGAATGTTATAATAGTAAACACAAAAATAGGCTATCAGTAAGGTGATTTCTTTATAACCATTAGCAGCAGGCTTTTTCTTAAGTCTGTTTTTTGCTGCTATAACAGAACATCAAAGATTTGTTAATTTATAATGAACTGGCTGTGTTGGTTTACAGTTCTAGACACTGGGATGTCAAGTATGAAAAGGACAGCTTTAAAAGAATGCCAACTTTCAGCAAAGGTTTTCTTGCTGGATCAGCACGTGGCAGGTCATAATACAAAAGATGGCAACCACAGAGGCTACAGCCCTCCTGTCCTAAGAACTTCTTAAAGGCTCCACCCCTTTAACACTGTTAAAATGACAATCAGTTTGAACATGAGCTCTGGAAAGAAAAAATATTCACATACATTTCGAAAAATCTGTGGTATCTCTCAGAAGTATGTTTACCTATTTAAAGACCATGATCCTAAGTAATCTAAATTTAACTTGGTAATGGTGGGATTTGTTTGTTTTGTTTCTTAGTAATTCATTAAATATTTAATGAATTAACTTGTATTCATGAACTGATTGATTTGATCTAACTCTATTTATTTTCACATAGTAGAAAACAAGTTTGGTCTGTATTCCAGCCTAGAGCAAGAAAAGTTTCTACTGGAAAGTGAATGACTGGAGCCTACAGCAAAAGAAGAGTCTGGATGGTGGGGTATAGAGCACAACTACTGATCACCTGGTTCCCATGTGACAATTTATCATGCCACTCTAGGTTTTCCTAAGATCTCTTAACTCTTTACATCCCAAAATCCTATATGTAGGACATCCATAAAAACTTAAGTTGAGCAACAATTTACTATAAGTGGCAATTATAGTAACAATTTACTATAATTGTTTATTTAAGGATGCCAGGACACCATGGGTTAAAGCTTAATGCCTTTTCTGTATGTATGCTAGAGAAGGAGTGAAAGAATCTGAATAGATATCAAAAGTGTGTGCTAGAGGAGTAATGTTGCCCAATATTTATGGTATAAAACCTGATTTTAAACATCCTTACAAATTTAACAAATAACACTACATTCTGTCTTCACTTAAATATAGAATCTTCAAAAATGTCCAATTTTTCATTGAAATCAGGATATTTTTCTATGATGATATTTTGTCTATATTTTTTCACCAGATAGGGGTAATATTGAAGTACATGTAACAACCCCTAAAATATAGATTTAATAACAATTGTCATCAAAGTAAAAGATTGTTAAGTCATCTTTAAACATATCGTTCAGTAATAACATATATATTAAATATTCCAAGAGACTAATAATCTCAGGCAATCAGCATGTAATAAATTCTGTGTTCTTTTACCTGTAAGAACATAAATGATCTATAACATTTCAAATATTATATGATAAATTCATAAATACTTCCCTAATTATGTCCATATATGTACATGCATGAATATGTAAATTTGGTATGGCTTATATGTGTTATATAACACTACACCTCTAAACAATTTGAGTCACAGCTCAATGTCTTCAAGGAACCAATTTTAAAAAGATTCTCACTAATAAAAAAATAATTAGAAATCAGATGTCAAAATCTGACATATAATAAATTTTTTTGCATTTACTCATTGAAAGATGACAGTTAAAATTAATTTGGCCATTTTGGATGGACTCTTTACTCGTTGATTTTTGTTCTAATTTAAAAACAGGTTATTCATATTAAAAAAAAAATGTTGTCCTGGTCTTGTACAATATTCATAGATTCCATTCAAATCTCTAAGTGCTTCTCTCCATTTGTTGTCTCTAGTACACTCCCAATATCCACTTTTTTTTATTTTTGGTACTGGAGATTAAACTCAGTGGCCCACTGAGCCACATCTTCAGCCCTATTTTGTGTTTTATGTAGAGACAGGGTCTCACTGAGTTGCTTAGTGCCTCGCCGTTGCTGAGGCTGGCTTTGAACTCGCGATTCCCCTGTCTCAGCCTCCCTAAATTCTGGTATTACAGGCTTGCACCTGGCTCCAATATCCACTTTTTAAAATATAATTGTTTAATGCAAATATATGCTTTTGAGATATATACTTTATAGTTACATTCTAAAGTGTTATGATTTTATAATATGTTGTTCTATCAATATAATAATAAAAATACACAGATGAACTGAAGTAGACTGTCAAACACATTTTAAAACAAATAGATATACAGATAATTTGCAAAATAGTGAAGCAGACTTATACAGAATGATAACTGAATTTCAATCTTTTTGTATACATTAAGAATCAGTTTTGTCATGAATAAATATTTTAGCCAGACATAAATGTGTTGTAATGTGAAATATTTTTCTTCCCTCCTTTTGTTATTTTTAATCATACACTGTACCTACTCTTCCTAAAAAATGGTTTTGAAATGAAATCAATATATGAATTAACCTATTGGTTCTCAAGTTTTCAATTCCATATTTAATAAAATTGGCACAGGTGCATTAAAATAGGTTGGAAGGTATCATCTATAGTTTACATACCTTTATGTGCATTTTCCCATATATATGAAATTTTTTTCAATTATTGTAACCATTCACCTATTACTTTATTAAAAAATAGAACTGTGAAAGCATGATATTTATTTCTAAGTGATCATGAATGGAATACATTTTGCTTAATTTAAATTATTTTAAGATGTCCTATACATAGGACAATGGGACATAATAAGTTAATTAGATGTTCCACAAAAGAAATATTTTAAATAGATATTTTCACAATAGCTACTTAATATTAGGACTCTATCATGGAAGCAATAGTACTGTTTTTTTTTTTTTTTTTTTCGTACTGGAGATTGAACTCAGGGACACTCGGCCACTGAGCCACGAGCCACATCTCCAGCCCTATTTTGTATTTTATGTAGAGACAGGGTCTCACTGAGTTGCTTAGCACCTCGCCATTGCTGAGGCTGGCTTTGAACTCACAATTCTCCTCTCTCAGCCTCCCTAAATGTAGTGTTGTTTCTTTCAATTAAAAAAAAAAGGTTATTTGAAGTATTGACATTTATTTAATTTAATTACCTCAAACACTAATGCTGTCAACTGCCCCTTGTTGACAATGTGATTTTATTAGCTTCATGTAATAAAATCAAGAATGTATTTTTGTTCTTTTATGGAACACATGAAAACACACACACACACACACACACACACACAAATGATGCATGGAGCTAACCACAATCACTGTAATATGTTAAAATTGATGAGCAGCCTTCACTGTCAAAGTCACGGCTGGGTTTTCACAACTTATTGTGAATAATATGCCACCTGCATTACGATTAAAGGATAGAAGGTTCATAAGCAGCAAGAAAGCAAGATTAATACTTGCAATTATCACTGAGTTACTCAGTCTATCATAAGATTATTGTTATTATTATTATCATTTGACAATTGTCTCTCATTCTATTAAATACAATTGTGGTTAATTCACTTACCTAATGTTACTATGTATTAGTTGACTAGATAGCAAATGTTCATGGACATGTCCATTAACCACACACCTAAAATGCTACATTACCATGCTTTTGGTTCAGTACATGCCACTACCTGATACTTGAGCTTTTTGAGGAATTGAGAATATATTAGCTGTCTGTTTTGTGGATTCTCTCCAGTATGATTTGAAAATGTTTTATATTCTTAGAGCTCATAAACATTACTGTTTTTCCCATATTGAAATAACAATATTATCAATTACATTTTAATTTTCATAACAAAAATAGGAATATCAACACGCATGAATTTGAATCATTTTTTGTTAGTCTATCAGACTATGCTTTAGTTTAATATACATAATAAAATTAGATTAAACAATGAATCATATATCACAGGGATACCTTGGTTAGTAGTCCCAGGATGACTAACTTCATGTATTAGATCCATACTTAAATAATATTAACATTTTTAATAATCAACAAATGTTATTAAACTTGAGTAAAGTACAACATTAAAACATTTTCTCCTCTTTGCTCTTTTCCCCTCCATTTGGAACTTATTTTCCTTTTTTAAGTAGTGCATAGTGTGACAAGTAGAAAGAAATAATAATCAACAGCCAATATTCTACTATTTTCCCCAATGTATTAGTAGCTCTATGCTATCTAGGCTGTACCTGTAATAAACTTGGGACTATTGTGGTATATATATATATGTTTTTTTGGTTTGCGAAAAGGTTAACCACATGATTTTTATCAAATGCAAGGTACTGGAATATCAATTTTTTTTAATTCTTCTCATTAGACAATGAGAAAATCAGTGAGATGTTAAATTGATTCACATGAGAATCTACTTACAAAAATTTATATTACTTCTAGTGGAAAACAAATTCACTTACACAGTTATTAGTAGGAATCATTAGCAATACAAGTGATTTTCTACATTACAACCTCTATCTCTGCAGGGTTTGTGAATAGCTTTGTGAATATCAAGTCAATAAGCAATAAAAACCTGTAGCATCAGATAATCCTCAGAGTCTCCCAATGTCCAGACTTCTGCTGAAGAAATTCCTGGTAATTTCTTGTGACCGAGTATTGATTTTTTCCCTCATAGTCTCTGCCC
Organism: Geosciurus inauris; assembly: GCA_004024805.1. Taxonomy (NCBI): domain Eukaryota; kingdom Metazoa; phylum Chordata; class Mammalia; order Rodentia; family Sciuridae; genus Geosciurus; species Geosciurus inauris. The sequence goes on along the minus strand of PVHX01000176.1, from coordinate 269,784 downwards.
ATTTTTCAAGCCTACTTCTTTAGCCCATTCCTTGAGTCTGTGAACAATCTGATACCTGGCTTGTTATTTCTGTGAATGTTTCCCTGATTAATTTGCAAAAGTTGGTGTCTTTTTGAACTCTATTATCCGGGTATGACAACTTTATTAATACCTTCTCAATTCATTATTATGTCTCGAATATTGTCGCGACTCAAAAAGCAGACTTCTGACAAAAATACTATTCTATATGCATATATAATTACATGACCAATGTAATTCTACATCATGTACAACCAGAAGAATGAGAAGTTATACTCCATATATGTATAATATGTCAAAACACATTATACTAGCATGTATAACTAATAAGAACAACAAAAATGGTACAATAGCTGACTATTGGTAGAGAAAGCACATTTGAGCATGTCTAATAGGAAAGTGATGAAAGATTGAGAAATATTACCATAATGGATATTATCTTTCTAAATATTAATATCATGTGTTTTAGTCAGCTATTTTGTTCCTGTGATCAAAAGACTTGACAGGAACAATTAGAGGGGGAAAAGTTTATATAGAGGGACATGGTTCACAGGTTTCAGTCCATATCTGGCCAACTCCATTTCTTGGGGTGTGATGTAAGGAAGAATATCATAGCAGAGGAAAACTGAGAGAAATATGGTATCAAGAAGCAAAAAGAGAGAGATTCCCCCCAACGTAGACCAAATATATAACCCCAAAGCATGCCTCCAATGATCCACTTCCTCCACCCTCACCATACAGGCCCATAGTTTTCACCATATTAATCTCAATCAGAGGATTAATGCACAGATTAGGTTAAGGCTGTCATAACTTAATTATTTCACCTCTAAGCTTTCTTTTTTTATCCCACATATGAGCTTTTGGGGGATACCTCACATCTAAACCGTGACATCAAGTATATTTGCTTAATTTCTAGTAATGGTAAAACTGCATAATTAAATTAGGTGCTTTCCACAAACCAGACAATCCTCTAACTCATTGTTTATGACAATTAATTTGTTTCACTAAGAAACTGTATATTGTAATTCCATGATCACCAATACTCTACAGATGAAAGGTATGAGTCTTAAAAATTCTCTCTCTTGTGGGCCCACCTACAATATCTGTCATGACCATAAAGAATATGCTCTGACCATCCAAAAGAGATAATTGAGAGATTACCAAAATTGTTATTTTTTATTGTTCAGATATTTTTGAAAAGTTAACCACAATTCCAGATCCTTTTAAAAATATATACCTGTTCTATTTTGGTTTTTCTATATAGAAAATACTAAAAAGTAAAAAGTAGGCTATGTACCATCAAATAATATATTACCTTCACCCTATTTTATAAACTATGAGACAGTATGTATTATTTGGAAAAAATATTTAATCTGTGCTAAAGTCTAGAGAAAATACTAGGATCTTGATTCTTGACATTGATAAAAATTTGATACTGCTGTTCCTAAAGTAGGTTAGAATGTGTTTACTGTATTTAAAAATTTACTACTTGTCTTGCTATGTTTGCCAAAAAAGATTGGTTGTCTAAGTTTTTGTGCTTTCAATAGAATACTCCCCACTGATGTGCTAGCTACATATTCTGGAGTGTTCACTTATATTTTGGCTTCTGTGTTTTTTCAACTGTTTAAATAAATTCAGCTAAAAACGTTATGTTTGGCAGGTTTGCTAGCAAAAATATTATTGTACTACATGGATATATTCAGAAAACATGAGCAAAAATTTCTGTCTTAGGAAGATATAATGATAGGAATATTTGGTTTTCCTCTCACTTTATCAAAATAACATTTACATTTAGATGTACAATTATTTCTCAGCCTTTTGGCTAAGATCAAGTGTAAATTTAGATATATAATACATTTAAAGATCTGGGGAAGGAATTTCAAGTTATCGTTTAGGCACTTAGTCTACGATGTCAATGTCTTTGTTCAAGCTCTTATGAGCTCTTATTCAACACAAGTTACTTAACCTTGTTAAGCCTCAAAATCCTCACCAGTATAATAGGAACAATGATAGTTTCTAAATGAGGAGAATGTTGTGGGAGTTGAATAAGGTGATGAGTGCAAAAGACTAAGTCTAGTGTATCTGTAAGGCCTCAAGAGATTATTACTCTTCATCCTTTCCCAAATACATTCTTCCTAATATGTGTAAAGGTGATATTCCAACTCTCTAGAGGTAAGGAGAATGAGCTTATAAAAAGTAATGGATCTGGGTAGGTTTTCCAGCAGAAATTTGGCCATTCAGAGCAAAAAGAAGCCCATTAGCCTAGGCTTTATCCTCACAGGATGTAAATACATGCATAATTTTGAATGATCTTACTTGATGTCATTCATGATAATAATCAATGTGTAGAGTATTGAAGATAATGTTTTTATCTTACTGTAGTTTCAAGTACTTAGAATTTTAGAATAGATTACTAAATATGGCATTACTAAAACTCTATTGCATTTTGACATCACAAGTGAACCAAGTTAAGGAGACAAGACAGATTTGAGTTTACGGGCATGAGAACTTAAAAATCCTTATGGGAAGCATGATGGTCAGAAAAGCAGATGATTTCCAGCATTAAGAAAAGAAATGTGAACTTTTGACACTCCATGACTCTGAGTTTCATAGAGAAGATACTAAATAATTAAAGGGATGAGATTTAAGAAGTCTGAGTTCAGTGACAACTTTGAATGTAAGGGGGTGGGTGTATTTCAATTCATCTTCTCACTATACCACTAACATTGATCGTAGACTCATTGGAGGGGAAAATGAGGAAAACATTACAAAAACTCCAGAGAAAATGGAAAGTCTAGGTGGGAGCCAAATTTCAGTGGATTATTCAATATCCACATCCTCCAGTCCCTCTAAATGTCAGAATGTGCTATTATCACTCCTTCAAATATGAGTACAGTAGGACACAAACTTTCCTAGAAATAACAAAGCAATATGCATTTGTTATTTCATCATCATCTTCTTTCTATAAGGTTCCAAACTCCACATTTTAATGCAGTGACAGTTTCGGAGCAACGGATAGGTGATTAAAGTCATCAGTATTATTTGACATTGAAAACTATAACAGGCAGTGGGTACTGCCACAGATAAATTTTAGGATTAAATGTCTGTGCAGATAAAACAATGAAATTAATGACACATTACAGGAAAACAAAAAGAAAAAAACTAGATAGAAGAGTTTTAAAAAATATCTGTTGCATCTATTGCCTATTGACCCATAGACAATAATTCATTTAAGTTCACATTTATGATTTGACTGGTATCATAACATTAGAATTAGATTAATTCAGGGAGATTGGATATTTACCATTGTTCTATCACTTGAAGCTTCTAGTTATACTTAGGATATCTGTAGTATGTGACTATATAATCTAAAAATAACTATTAATTATATAATCTAAAATAGTTACTTTTTGATTACATTATTCCCCTCTCTGCCCTTGTTTTTGTTTTACTATTGTTAATTTTTGTTTGTTTTGTGATGGTTCAGATTATATGAAAAGTGTAAAGCCACTAGAAAAATGTCATTATTACATTTTCCACTTGTACGTGTTTCCTTTGAATCTATTTTAGCCTCACTATGTTCCTATAAATTTGAAAATAGTATCTTCTTTTCTTTATAAAATTTCTGCTTGAGGGTTTTATGGTTATCATCACCAGTAGTTTCTCAGAGAGTTTGTCAAAAGAATTGAAAAAACTGGAAAGGTGTGAATGAAATTATCTGCAAATATAAAGGAAAGAACATTGAAGCCCTGCTCACACTCTTACTTTCAAGCCTTTAGATGTTTGACCTTTCAAAATTTTGCTTCTAGCAGATATCCCTATATAATTCTCCCTTTGAGAAATAATTTATTTTTATAATTTTCTATCACTTTACTATCCAATATTTCCATTTAAATTGAACTCTGATAGTATTTTTAAATAATAAAAATTCAATGTTCAATTTCTGAGCAGTACCAATTTTAGAAACTTTCACAATAATGAACCTATCTGAGCTTCCTATACTTTTTAACCTTTATGACTAGTAGTTTTTTAATTAGTAATAAAATGAGCTGTGATATAATAGTCATTGAGGATAAAAATGGACCTACCAGAAACGATCCTTATTCTTATGAAGTTGAGAATCTAGTCAGAGTCAATTTATTTGTTTAGCACCCTTTACTGAGTACCTGGTCTGAGTTGTACACAGTTCTAGATATTGAGGTCAAAAAGGAAGGTGAGACAAAATAAATCCCAATCCCGAAAAAATAATTTTAATGGAAGAGATAGGTCATATGGAAAACAAATAAAAACATGTAGTTCTTTTTTTAAAAAAAAAAAGGTATATATTTTAAAATAAACATACCAGATTACAGGATAGTGGTGATTGAGGAGGGGCATTACAACTGGACAAAAAAGTCCTCTGCAACGATGTCAGCTTTGAACATTTTTTTTGAATGATATCAAATATAAAACCACACAAAGACCTCTGGGAGGCAATTTTGTTCCAGGCATAAAGAATTGTAAAGGTTCTGAAGTTGCAATACAGATTAAAAGTTTCTAAGATAAGGGAAATTCTAACAAATAGCAGAGACACAAATCAATGGAGCATGAGAAAAAAGAGAAAGACTCCCCAAGGAATTGGAATTGATACTGCATTTGAATTTTAAGGAATGAGTAGGATTTAATTTAGAGATTTGACCTCAACAGTCTCATATTCCATACAAAAAAGTATAAACAAGCACACATGCAACAAACATTAACTAAAAGTACAATACAGCATGATCATGTTGATAATGATATACATAGGTAATAAATAGGTACAGTTACCTAATAGGTACAGTTATCTAAGGTTTTCTGGAGCGACTTTAAAACACTGTGGAAAGAGCAACTTAAAACCATGTCTCAAATGAAGCAAATGTTGAGGTGTGTTTTAAAGGACACTTAAGAATTTGCTAAACTAATTGAAGAGAAGAATGTCCTGGCTACAGGAGGGATAAAGTCAACTAGACATACAGTTTTTGGGAAAAAAAAAAAAAACCCAAAAATACAGCTACTGTTTTCATGTTTACTGGCTGCTGCTTCCAGTAATGGTGATTTAAGTACTTAGACCCAAGCTTCCTGGCTAAGGAAAGCTAAAAATTCAGGACATATTATAAACATGACTATAAAAATAAGTACAAGATCCTGGGTCAAGGCACAGAAGTTTATGAGAGCCTAGAAATGTATGTATTAAGAGCCACTTTTGTATGAGGCACTTGTCTGTCCTGAAAAAGTAGCTAACACACACTGCTCTGTGCTTTTATAGACTCTTGAGAGGTAAAACTCAAACTCAGAAGCAATCAAATTTAAGAACTCGATACAACCCCATTTTAAGTTGAGACTTCAAAAGCAGAAACATAAGCCGAAATGCACATAATCTAGCTCCTCTCCTGGGAAGTTAAACACAGTTACACAAGTGCTGACCTTGAAGCACAATTGATTGCAACTAGGGTCCTGGTGCAAACTCTCTTAAAATAATAGCATTATTTTAGGTTATAATCATTCCTATTAAAAAAAGGGGGGGGAGTCCAAATGCAAGGTCGTATTTTCAGCCAAAGCGAACAAGATACCCCAGGAAAGAAGATAACAGCTAGCATTCAATAAAAAATAATGGAATTAAGATATTGAAATGTTATAACATGAATTTAAAAAAAGACTCTGTAAACCACACACCAGAAATAAAAACAAGATGTAAAAATATTAGTAGAAAATTTGAAAACAAAAAATGGTGGCAGCAAAATTTATAGAACCAAATTAATGTTCTAGACTACAAGTTATGGTAGCTGAATATAAACCAGAGCACATCATAAAAATAATTGCAGAAAGTTTGAAGAAAAAAATATATAAATTAAATGGAGAAGTCCTATAAAATCAAAAGTTCATTTGGAAAATATAAATATTTCCTACAATTTATAAAATATATAGAGTCTGGGAATGTAGCTCAGTGGTAGAACATTTGACTGGCATTCTCAAGTTTGGGTTCAGTACCCAGCAACACACACACACACATGAAAAATATAAAGATAACACAATACAAAAATGTCTAATGATTTGAACATGTGTTTCACAGAATGATTATTCTAAAAACTTCTTCATTTGTGAAGACTTTATTTTTGCTATGAATGTGTATATACAAATTGACACCTACCATGACCTACTATTACACACCCACAGTATGGGCTATTAGAAAAATGGCTGGTGATACTATGGCAGTTCTCATTTTGCTGGTGACAGTGCATAGTGGTATGACTATTATGTATACATTTGGAAATTCAGTACACCTCAAGTAGTATATGACCTCACCAACTCCTGGAAGTAGATCATGAAGTGGGAATGCAGTTTTGCACCAGTATATCCACAAAAGTGATCATAATAGTTTGACTCATAGGAGTCCAATAAAGTACAATACAGTTATACAATGATATCTTATACATCAATGAACATCAACAAACCAGGAGGTTTTAGGTTATCAAAAAGAAGATTTTTATGATGCTGGCTGTGTTGAATTTCTCAAGACATGTCACTTATGTGAGTTTTCAAACTATTTTGGAAATATCCCCACACATGCACACATATATTTCATACATGATATATATGAAATATTAGTATATAAGGATCATACAGATTTATTTAAATCATGTTACACCTCAGTGTTCAAGTCTTTGCTTCCTGAGTTTCATCTTTGTCTAGATACTTCCAAAATCTTTTTTAAAACTCAGAAATCTGGTTTTTATCTCATTTGCATGGAGCATAGTTATACACAATAAATAATTTTATCAGTATCTATATTAAACAAATATGTCCTTTAATTCCTATGGAGATCAACTGAGTATTTTTTACTTTATTATATAAAACATTTTATGCCCCAACTACATTAATACAATTAATTGATTTAATGAAAATAAACCAAGCATTTACAAAATAATAGAATGTGTAATGTAAAAAGCACCGTCCTGAAACTCCAAAGCCTAGTTTTGAGTGTTTAGCCTGTCTAGTTTCAAAACCTATTAACTTCAGTTTTGTTACCCATTAAATGGTGGTGATAATACCACATGGAGCCATGTGAATTTAGTGGACCATGGAACATAAAAGTTTCATATTTGGTGTTAAAATGATAGCAATCATTATAATGACAACTAATTATTCAAATAATAGTGATTTAATTCTTCAAAGTGATAATATTGTCCATATTATAGAAAAATGCTGACTATTCCTAGTCATCATGCATTTATAAAAATGTTTTATTCTAGCTTATTGTCTTTAAGAATATAAATCCCATAATTTGATGCAAACTTTAACATAAATGATAATGGGTATAATATGCATCCTAACTGATTTTTCTTTCATATGTTTTCATTGCAGTATCCTCTACTATGGAACATAAAAATGTTTAAATAAGCCTATCTTGTTCCAAATTTGCATGGCACTTTCTTATGAAATTAAATTATACATTTGTGTGAAATAAACTCATGCAGTTTACATTCATCTTTAAAAGACCAAATGATAAATTTAGCATTTTTAAAATGATGTTTAATTTAGACCTTAAAATCAGCTTATTTCAGCATTGCTTATAGTTCATCATTTCATGAATAATTATATTGCTTCAACTTAAATAATACTTGTATTCACAATATACATAAAGATGTATTTTATACATATGTCATGATTTGTTGCAATTTTTATATCTTCCTTTCTTTATTAGAAAAATGGACATATTAATTCTACAAAATATTTCATTAAATTTATATTTAGCTGATATTGAAATGTATAAATTTTATTTTTTCTGATAGTGACTGCCACTTTAACTGTTTTTATTTTCAAGATTTTATTTCATTTTAATGTTATATTCCCCTTTTCTTCTTTCTTTCTTTCTTTTTTGTTTTGCATGTACTAAGTATTGACTTCAGGGCCTCACACATGGTAGGCAAACACTCCACAACTGAACAACTGAGCCACATTGCTAGCTTTCTCTTCAACATCATAATTATGTATTTCATTTGCAATATTTTTAAATGATATTACATTTTTAAGTTCAACTACAAAATGGATTTTAAAATCTAGAACATAATCTCCATGGTGGTAAAGAGTGTCTTCATTGTGACACAAAAATCTGGCACTCACCTATTGTAGTTGATTGAATGATTGAATGATGTGCCTATCACTAGCTGAGTTGACAGAAGCAGAGATGAGCAGAAAACATAATGACTGTCAAATGGATGACCCTGAAGATATAAAATCACTTTAGCTTAGTTGCTTTGATATGTACTCTATATAACACTCCAATTTTGCATGAGCTTTTGGAATGAAAAGAGCTCCACTCCTAAATAATAAATTTATTAATTACACTCCTTATGAGTCCTGACAGCAGCCAGCTTTGTGGGTTTCTGATTTCATTCCAAGGGCTTGAATGTCTCTGTGATTTATGTAATAGACAGCAGTGTCATGAGGAAAGACTTGTAGGATAAAACTTCTTAAAGATAGGGACACAGATGGTTGCCTTTGGAGTGTGCAGTGGGTGTTAATGAAAATGCATTGAACAGTGAGAGAAGGGCAGCCGCCAACCATGGAAAGCTGCCCAGAGGCTTTTTTTTTTTCTTTCTTTTTTTTAAGGCATAGTAGATATTATTCCCCTACACACATCACATGGAAATTTTTAAATTTATTTTTTTTCCATGACAACCACAAACATTTAGGCCATTATGAGGAAAGTGCATATTAAAGGAAAAAAAAATAGAGTTATTTCAGCCATGCTTTTTCATGCTTAACTGTTCAGCAAGAGAAAAATACAGATTAATTTTTAAAGCTACTCTTAGAGGCTAGGCTATTAAACAAAAACACGGGATCTTACATAATTGTATGATGGTCATCATCTAGACCTCCTACACTAGTTGTCTCTTCTAAAAACTGTCCCTTCATAATAGTCATGCATTAGACTACCATATGTTTAGTACAGTCATATTCACTGGATAATTACTTTGTTTACTAAACTTTTTTGATTGTACTTAATTGTTAAATTTCTTCCATAATTTTCTTCTTGTTTTCCATAAATGACAACTCACCTAATATTAAGAAAACAAAGTGGGATGACTGTTAAGAGGGAGGTGATTTGGTAAGTTTTTTTAAGAACATTTCATATCATAGGCAAGATATTTCCATGACATCATCTAACCATATCCCTGATGAATATAGATGCAAAAATTCTCAATAAAATTTTGGCAAATCACATACAAAAGCACATTAAAAAAATAGTACACCATGATCAAGTGGGGTTCATTCCAGGGATGCAAGGTTGGTTCAACATACGGAAATCAATACATGTAATCCATCACATCAATAGACTTGAAGATAAGAATCACATGATTCTATCAATTGACACAGAGAAAACATTCGACAATATACATCACCCTTTCATGTTCAAAACACTAGAGAAACTAGGGATAGTAGAAACATACCTCAACATGGTTAAAGCAATATATGCTAAGCCAAAGGCCAACATCATCCTAAATGGAGAAAAATTGGAAGTATTCCCTCTAAAAACGGGAACAAGACAGGGATGCCCTCTCTCACCACTCCTATTCAATATAGTCCTTGAAACTTTAGCCAGAGCAATCAGACACACGAAGGAAATTAAAGGGATACGACTAGGAAAAGAAGAACTCAAACTATCATTATTTGGAGACGACATGATTGTATACTTAGAGGATCCAAAAAGTTCCACCAGAAAACTTCTAGAACTGATAAATGAATTTAGCAAAGTTGCAGGATATAAAATCAATATCCATAAATCAAATGCATTTCTATACATCAGCAATGAGTCCTCTGAAAGAGCATTCAGAAAAACTACTCCATTTGCAATAACCTCCAAAAAAATAAAATACTTGGGAATCAATCTAACAAGAGTGGTGAAAGACCTCTACAACGAAAATTACAAGACACTAAAGAAAGAAATTGAAGAAGATCTTAGAAGATGGAAAGATCTCCCATGTTCCTGGATAGGCAAAATCACTTTATGTAATTTTATATAGTTGAAAGTTTCAGTTCAACAGTCATGAAGGCTTTTCTCACACGTTTTTCTAATTTGAGTCAACCCTTAATGTGCTATCTAATGTCCACTCAGATTATGTACTAATTGATTTATCTGCCCAGTACAATTTTTACTCATTCTATTTCTCCAGTAATCTAAAGGGACATAAGAAAGAAATATTTTGTCATAGCATAATTTTAGCCTCAATACAGTAAAGCATCTGTTTAGGTATTAGCTGATTAGAGATATAAAAATGAGGTACAAATTGATGAAGAACAAATAAACATAAACAAAATGTCCGCTCTTGCCCTTTAATCATGTTTTCATTTACAGGAACAACAAAAGCACACAAGAATAGTTTGTTTTCTAATTTTTAATTATATTTTCTTAAACTTCTCTGGTTCCATGGGCATAAATGCAAAGCAGCCCACTTAATACAACAATTTAAAATGCTGTTCTTTAGAAATTTCACTGGTAGATATTCTTAATCTATGGAGGAGTTGAGTCTTGGACTCAAAGTGTCAGCATAGGCTTTGCTGTTAAAGCAGTCATCTACCAAAGGTCTCTCCCTAAATAATATCTGTCTTCCCATACCCAACTATGTTGTGCATCTGATGTCTTCTGTACACAGTTTATTTTAAAAATTCTCTGTATTCTACTCTGACTTTGTGAAGACATTTTTAAGCATCCACATGATCCAAAAATATGTATAAACTGTCCTAGAAACACAGCAGTTCCCACAAACTCTCTGCCATATTACAGTACCTCAATTTTATTATCTACATAACCATATAGTTATTACTGGTGAGTCAGTGCTTTCTCTTTCAAATAATTTTTCTGACATATCCATGGCCAAAATAGCCAGATAATTGTATTTCTGTTGGTAACTTATGATATAGCTTCCTGAAATTATTGTTTTCAGCTCTTTTAGTTTCTGTAAAATAAATTCTCTGTTGATTAGGTCCCTTGCACTATTTCAGGACCAAAATATCAGAAGAAGACAGGACATGACCTTGAAATTCTTCATCCATCAGCTTCAAGCATTCCATAAATGTGTTCCTTTCTACTATGTTTGCCATGTTCCTGAATGTATGACCCCCATTTAATAAGAGCTGCCTTATGAAGTTCTATGGTAGGAATTGTATTACCAAGTATTTTTTTTTTCATTCCTCAGTGGAAGAAAAATGATGACATTATTTTATACCCAATATAATCTAAATGGTAGTGTTTATTACATTGCTGTGAATTCAGATAAAGTATTGCCTAAACTCTGTTACCAATTATTTGGTAATTCTGGACCAATAAATATCTATAGATTTTGAATATGATTTCAAAGAGATCAAAAAACTTCAACAAATATTGAACTTCTTACTCAATTTTGGAAGAGCCCAAGATAAGTAACATATCATTCATTGAAAGTGAGGTTTCATAGTGTTTGCAGAATTCATTGTTGGAGCAGGAAATTTGTCTTTGCGCCAATTATATTTATTTTTATATTAAACATTGTAAATAATTTTATAATATTTTCAAAAAAGAATAAAACAGTTAATTGCATATCAGTACTATTTTATAAATCTTTTACAACAAAATATCCTTCTATTATGAATTAAACTGTACTGGCACCACAAAACCAATAGAGAGAATCTCTTCTCAGATCTTAATAAGCTTCTGTCAGTTTCGATGAGCCATCTGCTTTTTGAACCTGCCAAATGAGGCCCTTTTAGAAAGAATAAGTTAATTATTTATAAAATTTTATCTTTTTTAGAACCTCTTTTTTGGAACCACTTTAAGTTTTCACTTAAATACGCCTTTTTTTTTTGCTTTTAGATATGCTTTATACTGATGGATCCTTAAGTGGTTTATAGTGAATTCTACCTATTTCTTCATCTTGAATTTTAGAAAATAGAAACATTTTGTTACATAATTGCCATGTAACTATGTTATATTAACTACTTGTTTTTAATCCACCAAATGGTCATTTGTAGAAAATATATAATTTAAGAGTGAATTACATATATTTATATAAGATATGGATTATGTGAACTGATGAGCCTTATTTTGATGATTTCAAAAGCTTTTGAACTATACATTGAAAATTGAAGTAGAACCAAGTTCTAAGAACTGAATTGAAAACCATTTTTCTTTACAATTTATTCTGATCATAGCAAACATTAAGTTGCTAAATTCAGCTTACTTTACAGAAGTGGTTTACTTTGAGAAATATAGAATATTCAACCATATCAGAATTTAAATTATAATTGATGTTAAAATAATGTCTACAGTTTAGTTAATAATAAAATGGAAATTCAGGATTATCCAAGCATTTCCACAATTTTATCTTTAAAATTTCTGACAATAATTTAGTGAAGTAGTTTATTACTGTGTTGCTTTTACAGATGAGACTAAAGTGGAAAAACAGTTTTCCTAGTACACGTGAATAGTTTATTACCCATAGCACTTTAATTTTAATCTCAAAATTATGTGATAAAGTTTTCAGATAGATGATCATATTTTACAGAGCTGCTTTATTTTAGATTGCTAGAACAAAACAATGAAAGATTCAGGCAAAACCCTGTCTTACCATAAAGGACACAGTACAGGAATCTAGTCAAAGACCCCACAAGAGTACTTCAGCCAGGACCAAATATCTTACTGTGCACTGAATAGTCCAATGAACACTGAAAAGAGTGTAAGGTGAATAGTGGTTGTAATGAGCTATTATTGCTGATACTGAATTGTGTAATGTGAGTAGTTTCATTGACCTGCTGTCCTTTAGGTTCCTATTTGTTTGCATAGTTGTTTCATATACACTTTAATCAGAATGTTGTATGAATTATTGTCACATATACCTAAAAATAAAGCAATGAAAAATAATATAGTAGGAAGATAGTTTAGTCGAAAACAATTGTCTTTATCATTTAATTTTTAAGTAAAGACTAAATGTGTTCACTGGGTATGTAGATCACCATGAATATAATCTATATTGAATTCAACAATTTTTGTGTTCTTTGTTAATTTTTGCAACTCTACCAGGCATTTATGGGAAATTAGAAAATATCTGTGAATGACTTGATCCTTAATCATTAAATATTTCCTCAATTTTATTGACATACATGTATGTCTCAATTGACATACATGTATGTCAATATCACCATGAACTCTGGAATTTAAGAAAAAAGCATGAGATTCAGCCCTTAATATCTTGGAAATTAACTTTATGAGTTTAATGATTAAGATTATTCCTAAAAATGTGAAAGAATATGTATAATCTATTTGATACTTAGTGCTATGGAAATTCACAACAATCAGAGTTATCATTTAAAATATAAGTGAGATCATGATACTTTTCAAAACTTTGGGATCCACTATGCTTTGATAGTGCTGGTGTGATGTGAATTCCTGATTAGCTCTTCTACTGCTTACCCTACCTGCTACACACATCCTACCCAGACTTTTAGGTCTGTTTTCTATTTCTTGAAAATATGAGATGTACTTGAGCCTAATGACCTTTGCACTGGTGTTTTCCTTTCCTAGATCAATATTCTCTTAGAATTTACATGGCTAACTACCTTTACCATGACTTTATCTCATTCCAGTATTTACACCAATACCTCACTGAGACATGAGTCATAGACTTGCCATTCATTACTAAATTGCTTATTGCTTCCTGGATAACAACCCCACATGAATCATGTTCCTTCATTCACTAAACTCCTATGTTTTTTCATCTTTTCCTTCCTTGTCTAATAACTAGAGCACATATCAATCATTTATTAATTATATACATTGATTATCTGTCTCTTCCACTAGAATATAAGCTCTACAGATTTAAGGAGGTTTCTTTGTGTTCACTAAGTGATCTTACCTTCTAGATCAAAGATTGACTTTTAGATAGTACTTGATAAATATAAAATTATTTTTACTTTGGTCATCATTTGGGTAAAATTGTGGCAAATGAAGACAAATATCTAACTGTATATTATTTCTCAAGTTTAAAATTCATGTTAATCTATTCAAAACATGCAGAACACACAATCTATAAACACCTGCTCATCAGAAACTTTTTATTTTAGGGGAAAATACTTGGCTAAGTGCACTAATGTCTGCCAAGTAAACGCTCACAAAATACATATCATAGTTATTGAATAAATATGAGCATTATTACCTTTAACAATTGAACAAAATAAGCATCTTGTAAAATATCTAATTTGATTGAACCAATCTTTCTTTGTAATCCCATCTAATAAAATGACAGTACATCATAACCTTGGTAATAGAAGGCTGAATTCCTTTAGATGCTAGCAGCATTGCCAGTGAGGCTTATGCAAATCTTTACACTTTCTCAGATGATCTTACAATACTACAACCCAGTGAGTTTCACCTAAAGCATTGGAATCAACCTACAAAATTTTAGATTGAATTTTGAAACGGTTATAAGAGTTTCACTTGTTGACCCATTCAAAAAAAAAAAATGTCTATAAAGCCACAATATGTAGAAGAAAAAAAAAAAAACCTTCATTTCCTTAGATAGTTTGGGAGTTTACTGGCACATTTTAATGAGGAACAGGATTTAACTTAAAAATCTATGCTGTAAGAAATCCCCTAAAAATTTTCAAATCTTTGCACTAGATGTAATTTGCAAGATGGTATTCTCAGTACTGGGTGTAATACAGTCACAAAACACAAATTCTCTTATTTAATGGTGGATTTACAATAAGATTCTTAAATTTCTAAAAATCATGAATTATGTTTTCTACATGAATCTTTGAATACTAGAAGCTGAAATAATTCATGGTACATATGATTTGGCCAGAATTGGTGTAACATGAGGATGTCACTTTCAGTACACAATCTACACAATAAGAAAGACAACAAATTTGTTATGTTTCTCTGTAATCTATACCATTGAAGGAATTTCCAGTATCTGCTACCATTAAATACAAAATTATCTCATACACAAACATACACGCACACACATATATACATATGTAAACAAAATATGACACAATATATACATAAATATAGTATGAAATATGTATATGTAAAATGCACATCAATTTTTTAACAAACTGAACAAATGCAAGATAGTCAATTTTATTTGTGAATTTTGTATCTATTTAATCTATATAAAGATGTTCTTCCATAAATATTTTTGTTATTTTGTTATTTTAATTTAAATAATAATTGAACACATGTATGGAGTACACTATGATAATTTGATGCATCTAAACAATATATACACACAAAACCAGGGTAATTGGCGCTTCCATTTCCATTAACATCTATCGCTTCTTTGTCTTAGGAACATTCAAACTCTTCTTAATTCTGTGTAAAATTATGATAAATTGTAAAATCTAGTCACCCTTTGTTATGATTTAGATGTTAGATGTCCTCTAAAGACTCTTATGTGAGACAACGCAAGAAAGATTAGAGATTAAATAATTGGGTTATAAAAGGTTTAAACTAATCTCTGATAGAGATTAACTTGGTAGTAACAGTAGACAAGTAGGGTGTGGCTGAAGGAGATGGGTCCCTGGGAGTGCCCTTTGGGGTTTATACCTTGTCTTTGTTGAGCAGAGCTCTCTCTTTGCTTCCTGATACCATGTTTTCAGGTGATTTCTTCTGCCACACTGTTCTGAGGAATGGGGTCTATAAACTGACATCTCTAAATAAATTTTCCTCCTTAAATTGTTCTTGTCAGGTTCTTTGGTCACAAGAGTGGAAAAGCTGGATAAAACTCCCTGCTATGAAGATGAGAACTTATTCCTTCTCACTGCATTCCTGTATCCATTATCGAGTCTCCTTCTAAACCATCGGTTTCCTACCCTTTTTGCGTGTCCCTCAACACCACAATTCCACTCTACTTCTATGAAAGCTACTATGTAGCTTCTACACACCAGTGAGAACATTTGGTATTCATTTTTCTTACAATGACACATTTCACTTAATATAATGTGCTCCAGGGTCACCCATATGGATACATATTACAAGATTTTTAAATGATTTTTTAAAAAAATCTATTCACCTGTTGATTGAAACTTTGATTGATTCTACATCATAAAAAGAGCACCCATAAACATTGTAGTACAGCTATCCCTTTGATATACTGATTTGATTTCCTTAGAATACATACCCAGTAGTGGATTACATATGGATCTAATTTTAGTGTTTTCAAGACCCTTCGTATTTTTCTCAATAATGGTTATACCAATTAACATTCTCTCCTTTCTCTTCATCTTCACCTGCGTTTGATATTTTTATTATAGCCATTCTGACTGGCTTGAGATAATATGGCATTATGTGGGGGTTTTCCATGTTGTTTTGTTCATTCATTATAAATCAATTTAATTCTGCTTTGTAGTTGTACGGGTGTTTTTTTTGGTACTGGAGATTGAACTCAGGGGCACTTGACCACTGAGCCACATCCCAGCCCTATTTTGTGTTCTATGTAGAGACAGGGTCTCACTGAGTTCCTTAGCACCTCGCCATTGCTGAGGCTGGCTTTGAACTCCCAATTCTCCTGTCTCAGCCTCCCTAAGTGCTGGGATTACAGGCTTGTGCCACTGCTGTATGGGTCTTGTATGTGATCTAGAGTCCATCTGCATTCTCTATAGATCTCGCTGTCACTGTTGCTCTAATGCCATGCTGTCATGGGAGAATTTTTATGTAAAAATTTGGAGTTACATTTGTCTAGATACACCAAGCAGATATTCCTCTCTAGGGTTTGACACATCCTTGAAACAGTGCAAAATAACAATTTGGAGCTCTCACAGCTCTTTGCCTGTCTCCCATCCTGGCAAATCTCTTTATTATATTGGAGGAAAATACCCATCACCTGTTTTGATGCTATTCTGCTGCTTCTTCCATGAATTTGTCATTGCTTTCTATGCCCACTGTAATGTCAATGACTTTTCCTGAGCCTCAGATGTCAGGGAAAAAAAACCAGAATATTTTGTAGGAAATTTAAACTTTTAGACCTCTTATGGTGCCTGAAGCAACATGCTATAAAAATAGCGACTTCTTGAGTGGAGGAGGTTGAAATGAAAATACAATGCAAAGAGAACACAAATAAGATGGCAAAATATTACCCCAAAATGCATAAATAAGCACATGCAAATATAAATCCAGGACAAATGTTAAATTCTTATTCTTGGGGGGTAGGTAACAGGGATTGAACTCAGGGGTACCCAACCACTGAGCTACATTCCCCAGCCCTATTTTGTGTTTTATTTAGAGACAGAATCTCACTGAGTTGCTTAGCACTTTGCCATTGCTAAGGCTGGCTTTGAATTCGCGATTCTCCAGTCTCAGCCTTCCAAAGTGCTGGGATTACAGGCGTGCGCCACGATGCCTGGCACAAATGTTAAATTATTATGTTACTTCATTAAACCAAGTGAAGAAAATATATAATTCTAATTAAAAGTTAGGTTTAAATAAAGTTTAATGTTTAACAATTACTAATATAAATTTAAAACTTTCATAAATTTGATTTACATTAATATACTATGCCAAATATTGAGGATCTTTCTTTTTTGCGGGTAGAAGACATGCCAGGGATTGAACTCAGAGGCACTCCACCACTGAACAACATCCACAGCTCTATTTTGTATTTTATTTAGAGACGGTCTCACTGAATTACTGAGTGCCTCACTTTTGCTGGGGCTGGCTTTGAACACTAGATCCTCCTGCCTCTGCTTCCCAAGCTACTAGGATTACAGGCATGTGCCACCAAGCCCAGAGAGGATCTTTCTTAATATAGTAAGTACATATGTAATCTTTCCTGTGTTCTCAAGACTATATTCTGACTTTGACATTACATAAAATGATTCATAAATATTTGTTGAATGGTCAGGCAAACTTCAACTGATTCCTTTTTCTGCCATGTATTAGATGGTCAGTTGATATCAACTACTAACACTTTCTAAATCATTAGTTCCACATTTGTAAAAGCAAGGGAATAAGAAATAAATTTATGATTAAAATTAGAATATATGAAATAAATATAAAATATTAATTATTGAAATCAAATTAAATAATCAAATGTTAAAAATAATACAAACAAATGAAAAAATCCAATCCCTGATAGGAAATTTACCACAAATATGGTAAATATTTGTGTCAATACATCTGCTTTTCTTCAATAAGCCCTTTTATGTGTACATATAAATAAATGTATGTGTGTATATGTGTGTTACCACCTAATTCATGCATGTTTTTATCCATTTTTGATTATTTTCTTTAGATGCATTTTGTGGTCATAACTTATTTTTATTATTTCAAATAAGAGTGATTTGTGCTGTTTACAAAAGATTCTTATTGCTACTATGCTTATATAATGAAGAAATACAGCTTAACCTGTTTCTAGCTCTTTGCCATTCAAACAAAGAATCCACTATCCATTTTCAAAGACATTTAGGATAAATGAGTTAGTTGTGCATGATTTATGTAGGATCAAGGCAGAGTCTTTATCTACATAGTGTATTATATTCTTTGTTGGACAATGATAACCATTTCCTGTTGGTAAAAGCACAACATTTTGCCTGTCTCTCTTAATGCAATTATCTTACATTCATTGGAGACAAGAAGCATAACTATTTGAAAGCTCCATTATTTTCTCTTGCTTTGTGCCTAAAGCATATAATGTAATCCATACAATAGGAAGGAATTACAGCAGTAACTATTAAATGTGCTTAACTGCACATCAGAGAATGAGTAAAAATGAGAAGAAATTACATATCTGGATAAACAATAAAACTATTAAATGACTACACTTCTGTAAACATCTGATTAAACATCAAAAATTAAAATTACTATTACCATACCATGAACTACTTATTTTGATTCTGCATAACAAAACTTTACATTTCTTATCGTTATGACTGGATACATATAAAACAGATCTGATAGCAACCTTTCTATTCTTAAAACATTATAAAAACAATGTCCTAATTGTACTTTTCAAGCACTTGAAAAGAAAAGTTTGTACTTTTACCAACCAATATGGTGTTTGTAACAGAAAACCTATGCTGTGTTGCATTGATTTAATGAGTGAAAAAATATTATACAAAGAAAGACCTCACATAATTCATTTTAATACAATTGAATTTATTCTGTAGTGCTTTCAGGTTTCACTCAGTTTTAATTATGATATTTAATACTTAAAAAGGTGAGAAATGATAGTGCTTAATTACACTAGATACATGTTCTGTTTCTGATCTAAATATGTTGTTACTATGTTATACTTCCATGACAAAACCATTGCAATGTCAGAGGAAAGAACCATTTAAAATTGATATTAAATATTTTAATATACAAAATTATTTTCTGGATAATAAGAGTAAAGGAAATCTATGTTAATTAAAGCTATGAAACCAGGATCATCACACATCACATATATATGAAGCTGTGCAACTACCTGCTTAGATGATTCTTTATGTGTGCTTGTGTGTGGGGGGAGGAAATATATATATATATACACACACACACACACACACACTCTAATAATGATATGGCTTAATTAGATAACAGGTGTGCAGACTTTCAAATACCTCAATGATTGTTTATGTTGTATTCCAACTGTTTCTGAAGGACAATTTTCATGGTACATGGCAACAAATCCCACCAAAAGCCTTCAAATTAAAATGACAAAGCTCATGCATTAGCCACACTTTCTTCTATACAAAGCTCTTAGGTTTATACTGAGGTTTGCTCTGTGAGTACTTTCTGCCACCAAGATGAGGAAAAAGAACAAAAAGAAGTGGTATAAAAAGGTTTTATGAAAATAATGTCAGTGTTCTGTCTATAGCCGGTGGACTAGAACTCAGCAGCAAAAAGCAATATAGGCAAAGACATATATTCTAACTGTATTAAAAAAAAATGGACTTCAAAGGATATCATCTAGCACTCTGTCCCATAACATCCTCCTCCCCCTAAAAAAATTATGCTACAAAGAATGCCTACAAAATCAGTCATAATTTGTGAAATGAATCCAAATGAAATGCAGTGATGATGGACTCTAAAAACTGACCCTAAATAAGTAAACAGGCACCTCAAATCTTATCTTGAAAATCAGATGTTCTATGCAAAAGAAAAAGCAATTGGGGCTGGGGCTGTAGCTCAGTGGTGGAGCACTTGCCTAGCATGTGTGAGGCACTGGGTTCGATTCTCAGCACCACATATAAATAATAAATGAATAAAATGAAGATCCATCAACAACTAAACAAATATTAAAAAAAAAAGAAAAAGAAAAAGCAATTGGAAGGTCTTTGTTATCTTAAATAGGAAGAAAAGAATGTGTTACATAACAACCAAAACATCTAATCAATTTTCTAAAATTTGACTGAAATACAATAAATCTTTCATATAAATAAGTTATAGCATTAGCATGTAGTCCTCAAATTGTTACTCCTGATTACTAGGCAATGAATGCATTTTTCAAAATATCTACCTAATAATCTGTTATTTGAACAATTGTTATTTGAATGATAATTTCATACTGTTTTTGCACAGTTTTGCTAAAAATTTCTACATAATAAAGACCATCACTATATCCTTATGACATAAATGATATTTTGTATACAACTGATTATTAAGGTACAAAAGGAAAATACTCAATACTACAAATAAAAGCAAAATAGCCCTATAATCCCAGATTAGAATATTAAACTCGCTTATTTTTAATATTTAATGTCTTATTAACATTTATGTTTATGTTGCTTGTGCTACCTGAAAATTTTAGTCTATCATTTAGAATTACCTAAAAAAAACTCTCATCAAGAAACAACTAGTTATGTCAACAAGATGGCAGACTAGAAGATCCCAGTGTTTGTCTCCTTCATAAAAACATCAAAAACAATGAATAAACAACTACATCATGGCGGAAACTAAAAATGACTGTGTAGAAAAAGAAACACCTTTTCTCTAACCCTTCATTCTGCACACAAGATAAGACATATCCAGGAGTGTTTTACCCCTGACAGGGAAAGGCGATCTGGAGGATACTTGCATCCCTCATCACCAATATGGATACCTGTAACTGTCACCACTGAGGCCCCCTGAAGTCTTCACTGGTGTTAAGTGCATCTGAGAGAACAGTATGGAATCCATGCCACTATTCCTCCCGGAAGAGACAAAATCAATAACTATGCCATGAGTCCTGTAAACTAAGCTGCTGTGTGCTGGCCATCTTCAAACCAGAGAAGCTACATTGTGTCTCCTCCTAATCCTGAGTGGTCACTATGCCCCTCTATCTTCAGAGCTTTGGTGCCAATACATCTCATTCTTCACCAATCCTGGGAAACATAGGTTCCCATAATTCCCAACCCGTGTTACAGTTTTTCCCAATATCTGACACACAGATTTTTCTATCAACTAAGTCAAGCATCTGCTCCACCATGCCCCTTTGGTCATAAGACACAGCTTTTCCACCATTACTGGAGTCTGAGTTTCTGTCAAGCCTGCTGTTCCTAGAACTGGACATGCCATTGTTTGGCCACCCCATCCTAAGGGATCTGGGGTGCTGTGGAGTTCACCTCCCAGGGACTGTTATTACCACTACACTACCTCTTGCCTTCTGAGTCCTGAGCTATTCTGACACCAGTATTATAAAGAGCCTGTGACATCACTGCCACAAGGGACCTGAGCTGCTGTGGCACTCCACCCACTCAGAGATAAGAGTTGCTTCTATGCTGTACACCAACTCCCCAAATCTGAGTTAAATCTATGTCCCTCCTTCAGGAACTAAACTAAAAAAAGCACTATCAACCCTAAAGCCACATTCCTCAGATCAAGCTATAACTGTGCCTTACCATATCTAGGGCCTTAATTTTACTTTCCACTTTACTTTTTCCCCAAAGCCTGAGCTCCTGTAGTGGTCGATATTCCAGAGATTAGAATCACACCTATATTGTTTCTACTCACTTGGGCGCACATAAATGCCATACCCCTTTACCACAACTGGGTTGTGGAGCCACACCAACCCTGGGGCCTGAGTTGCTACCATGTCCTATTAACCCATAGGCCTTGCCACTGTGTACCCCACCTTCAAGAATCTGAGGTACACAATGCTGCTGTTATCCAAGTTTGATCCAAATTTTTGCTGTGCTGCCTTCTATAAGTCAAAATGGAGTTGCAGATCACCCAGACGTAAGCATGCCTGCTCATGCCTGAATGACTACAGTATCATGCTACTTCCTCAGTGAGTGCTGTTATGCTGAAAGTCACAAGTGCTGCAGTGGTTCTGAGTCCCTGATACTAGAACTCAGGCTTTATAACTGATTTGAATGCTTTTGAGTGCTTATTTCCTGGAACCTGGTACCTTTGTGTTGGCATGAAGGCCACCTTATCTCCTTTATAGGACTTCACTGAGTTGCTTAGCACCTCGCTGTTGCTGAGGCTGACTTTGAACTCGCAACTCTCCTGTCTCAGCCTCCCAAAGTGCTGGGATTACAAGCATGAGTCACCACGCCCGGCTCTTTCTAGGACTTCTTGCTGTGGAGAAAAGATGTAGAGGAGAATAGTAGGTTTTGCTTCTAAGGAACCAACAGCTCACACTGCCATTATTAGTGCTGCAAGTAATTGTAATTTTAGCCACCAAGACCCACAGTCTTTGCTGACACTGAAGTGAGCTGATGTAGCTTCACAGATATTAAATTGTTGTAACTTTCCCCAGACGCAAAGTAAGTACACAAATCTCAAACACCTGCACCATCACACCTATCCACAGGTGAGACTTACTCCATTGAAGCCAGTCTGCAAAGTCTGAAAGTGGTCAATATTCCATCAGCTGTGCAGAAAATAATGTAGTGACACACACACACACACACACATACACAAAATCACATAAAAAAGTGAAAAAACTTGAAACTTGGCATGACAAACGGAAAGTAAGAATTTTCTAATATATGATCCCAAAGAAATGGAAAGCTAGACATTGTTTGAAAAGCAATTCAAAATTATTATTTTTAAAAAGTGCACCAAGATACAACAGCACATAAATAAACAATTCAATAAAATCAGCCATGCGGTAAATCAAAAAAATTAAAAGTTCAGCAAAAAGATATAAAGTATAACAAAAGAAGAACAAAGCAGAAATCTTAGAGCCTCTCAAAGTGGTGGGATTACAGGTGTGCCCCACCACACCTGGCTTCAGGTATCTTTGTTAATTGAAGTTTTGTGAAGCTAGAAATAAAAACAGGAGGAAAATTGGAAAAATAACAATTATGTAGAAACTGAACAACATTCTCCCTTGACAACCAACGGATTAAAAAAAAAAAGAAGAGAAAAAATCAAGAGGGGAGTTTAAAAATATTTTGAAACAAAGAAAAAGGGAAATATATCAAAACTTATGAAATACAACAAATGCAATTCTAACACCGACAATAAAACAGAAGAAAGTTTCAAATAATTAAAGTAATATTAATGTCAATGAACTAGATGAAGAAGTTTAAATTAAAACCTAGAGTAAGTATATGGAAAAAATAATAAAGATTAGAGCAGAAATAAATTAAATACACAAATAGTAAAACTATTTATAAATCCACAAGAGTCTATTTTATTTTATTTACTTCCTTTTTAAAAATATATTTATTTATTTATTTTTAAAAATTTAATTATTTTATTTAAATGCATTTCAAGTCATAGTACATATACAAAGCTCAATTTTTCCATTTCTCTGGTTGAAAACCAGATAGAGTCACACCATTTGTGTCTTCATACATGCACCAAAGGAAGTGATGACAATCTCAGTCAACCATCATTACTATACCCATTCCCCTTTCCTTCCTCTGTTTGGTTTTGGAATCAAGGCGATACTAGCCTCATAGAATGAGTTTGGAAGGGTTTCTTCTCTTTCTATTTCATGGAATAATGAGGAGTATTGGAATTAGTTCTTCTTTGTAGGTCTTGTGAAACTCGACTGAGAATCCATCTGGTCCAGGGTTTTTTTGGTTGGAAGGCTCTTGGTGGCCTCTTCTATTTCCTTGCATGTAATTGATCTGCTTAAGTCATGAATGACCTCCTGGTTCAGTTTGGGTAGGTCCTATGTGTCTATGAATTTGTCGGTGTCTTCAGGGTTTTCTATTTTACTGGAATATAAGTTTTCAAAATAGTTTCTGATTATCCTCTGTATTTCAGCAGCGTCTGTCATGATGTTTCCTTTTTCATCACAAATTTTGGTAATTTGGGTTTTCTCTCTCCTTCTTTTTATTAGAGTGTCTAAGGGTTTGTCAATTTTGTTTATTTTTTCGAAGAACCAGCTTTTTGTTTTATCAGTTTTTTGGATTGTTTCTTGAGTTTCAACTTCATTGATTTTAGATGTAATTCTAATCATTTCCTGAATTCTACTTTTTTTGATGTTTCTTTGTTCTTCTTTTTCTACGGCTTTGAGTTGTAGCGACAACTCATTTTTTTTGCTGATATTTAGCTCTTTGAATATATGAGCTCAATGCAATGAACTTTCCTCTTAGCACTGCCTTCATAGTGTCCCTGAGATTTTGGTATGTTGTATCAGAGTTCTCATTTACCTCCAAAAATTTTTTAATCTCTTCCCTGATGTCTTCAGTTACCCATGCATTGTTCAATAGCAAATTATTGAGTCTCCAGGTGTTATAGTGGCTTCTTTTTTCAAAGCTGTCATTAATTTCTAGTTTCAGTATATTATGGTCAGATAGAATGCAGGATAGTATATCTATTTTTTTATATTTACTAAGACTTGCTTTGTGGCATAGCATATGATCTATTTTGGAGAAGGAACCATGCATTGCTGAGAAAAATGTGTATTTGCTTTTTGAAGGATGGAATATTCTATATATATTTTAAGTCTAGATCATTGATTGTTCTGTTAAGTCTTTTAGATTCCTTGTTTAGTTTTTGTTTGGAAGATCTGTCCAGTGGTGAGAGAGTTGTGTTAAAGTCACCCAATACTATTGTGTTGAGATCTATTTGGTTCGTGAATTTGAGAAGGGTTTGTTTGACGAACATGGATGCCTCATTGTTTGGTGCATAGATATTTAAGATTGTTATGTCTTGTTGATGTATGATTCCCTTAAACAGTATGAAATGACCTTCTTTATCCTTCACTAATTTTGGGTTGAAGTCTACTTTGTCTGAGACGAGAATGGAAACTCCTTCTTGTTTACACAGTCCATGTGAGTGATAAATTTTTTTCCATCCTTTCACCTTCAATCTGTGAGAATCTCTTTCCACGAGATGAGTCTCTTGGAGGCAGCATACTGTTGGATCTTTTTTTTAATCCAATCTGCCCGTCTGTGTCTCTTAATTGCTGAGTTTAGTCCATTGACATTCAATGTTACTATGGAGACATGGTTTGTATTTCCAGACATTTTGGGTTATTCTTAGTTTTTAACTTGACTTGGTTTCTCTTTTGATTGGCCTTTAGTGTAGCTCCTCTCTCTGCAAGTTTTCATTGTTGTTTATCATTTCCTCCTCATGGAATGTTTTACCAAGAATGTTCTTTAGTGCCAGCTTTCTTGCTATGAATTATTTAAATTTTTGTTTATCTTGGAAATTTTTGATTTCATCATCAAATCTAAAACTTAATTTTGCTGGATATAAGATTCTTGGTTGGCATCCACCGTCTTTTAGCACTTTGTATATGCTTTGCCTTGGTCTTCTTGCTCTCAGGGTCTGGGTTGAGA
Source organism: Geosciurus inauris (assembly GCA_004024805.1). Taxonomy (NCBI): domain Eukaryota; kingdom Metazoa; phylum Chordata; class Mammalia; order Rodentia; family Sciuridae; genus Geosciurus; species Geosciurus inauris. The sequence continues at coordinate 244,068 of PVHX01000176.1, read as the reverse complement.
AGTCTGCAGTGATCCTAATTGGCTTCCCCCTGTATGTAATCTGATTCCTTCCCTTGTGGCTTTTAAGATTCTCTCCTTGATCTGAATGTTAGGCATTTTCATTATGATGTGCCTTGGTGTAGGTCTGTTGTGATTTTGAACATTTGGTGCCCTGTATGCCTCTTGAATTTGATTATCCAATTCATTCTTTATATTTGGAAAGTTTTCTGATATTATTTCATTGAATAGGTTGTTCATTCCTTTGGTTTGGAATTCTATGCCTTCCTCTATCCCAAAAATTCTTAAGTTTGGTCTTTTGATGTGATCCCATAGATCTTGGATATTTTGTTCATGGCTTCTTACCATCTTCACTGTGTGGTTAACTCTATTCTCAAGGTTAAATATTTTATCTTTATTGTCTGAGGTTCTGTCTTCCAAATGGTCTAATCTATTGGTGATGCTCTCCATTGAGTTTTTGATTAGGTTTATTGTTTCTTTCATTTCAAAGATTTCTGTTTTGTTCCTTTTCAGAATCTCTCTCTCCTTATTGAAGTGACCTTTTATTTCCTGTATTTGCCTATGCATCTCTTTATTGAAGTGATCTTTTACTTCCTGTATTTGCCTGTGTATCTCTTTATCGAAATGATTTTTTGCTGACTGGGCTTGCTCTCTTATATCATTCTTTAAGTCACAGAACATTTTAATTATGTACATCCTGAATTCATTTTCTGTCATTTCTTCTGCTGTACTGACCATGGATTCTAATACTGAAGAATCTGGGTTTGTTTCAGTCATTTTCTTCCTTTGTTTTTTCATGATGTTTGTGTGTCTTTCCTTCTAGCTCTGTTGATCCAAGTTGTTACAATTTTTACAACTATATGTGTATAGTTTCCCTGCAGAGTTTCAATACCACTTTTTTAAAGGGGGGACCAATATTGGTTGATCACAATACAAGCAATATATAGTTTCAAACCAAGTAGCTCCTAACAACTGCCAAATACATTTACAGATTAGTCACGATATACACCCATAGTAAATTCTTTTACAATCTACTATGTAGCCAATAATTTTGCACAAGGGTCTATAGTTCCTATGGGTAGGCTAGGGACAGTGGAGGGTGGGGTGTAGGATAGAGTATTGGGGTTGGGGGAAGTGAGGATATGGTTATTAGATCTTAGAAAGCATGAAAGAGGAATCCAAGAGAAGTTGGCTATTACTAGAAAGAGCGACAGAGAGTTGGGGAAGACCGGTAGGGAGGAAGAAAATAAGGGTACAGCAAGGAGAGATGATAGCAAGAAAAATAAAACATATTTAAGTGTGAGATACAGGACTATCTAGTACCACTCCAGTATTCGGTTCAGAAATCCCAATCTACTATATCCCACTGTAAAACAAATATTTGGCTTCACAGCTGTTGGGGATTATAGGGTAGGAAAAGAGTGAGAGAGAAGAGGGAAGGAAAGAGAAAGAAAGGAAAGAGCAGAGAAATAAAACAGAAAGATTAAACAATAGAAATATTAGGAGAAAAAGAGAAAAGATAAAATAAAAAGTAAGAATAGAAGAAAGTAAAAGAAAAAAATTAGAAAAAAAAAGAGTCTCAATGTGAATAAACAGGTATGGTTCCTTTTACCTCCAGAAGGTGGCGTTGTTTGTTGCTTGCTGGACTTTCTCCACTGGTGTCTTGGGTGTGGGTTTCAAAACGGGGTGAAACTCTGGGCCGCTGGCGAAGACGTGCACCAAAGTTTGTACTGAATTGCTGTCCAATGCCCCCCTTAGACTGGGCTCTCCAGAGGCTCGGGGTAGCAGTCCCTTATCTCCTGTTGTCTGGACCCCTTTAGAAGTTCCTTTGATCAGCTCTGGGCCCTCTGCTGCTTCTCCCGGTCCTCAGGAATTCTGGAGCACAACTGGGGCAGGCCCAGGCCTCCTTTGAGCTGAGCTGTCTCCGCTGGCGTCTGTGGAGCATCTCCTACCCTGAATTTGTGCTCCCCAGTGGCTGGTGGCTGGGGCCGTGGGCCCACGAGAGCCACTGCTGTGGACCCTGTGTGGTTGGGTGGGTGCTGGAGCCAGGTATCTTGTGTAGAAGCTGTCCCTGCCCCAGGGGAGCCCTGAACTGGGGCTCCGAGCTGCCTGCGACTGCTCTCCACCACCATTGCTGGAGACACGCTGTGGTGTCTGCTGTCTGGTGGCCCTGCTTACAAGAGCAAGTGAAATTTCCTGTGGGGGTAGCTGTAGGATGATGCCCAAAAGCTGGCTGGGAGATGGTATTTCCGCAATTTTCGATCTTTGGTTTAGGCGAGACTGACCGCTGCGTCCATCTAAGCTGCCATCTTGCCCCTCCCTCCACAAGAGTCTATTTTTTAAAAATACACAAAATTAACAAAACCTTAGCTGGACAAAATAAGAAAAAAAGAGAAAACTTATAATTGAAATAAAGAAATTAAAGAAGTCACAGATATAATATGGAAAATGAGGGACTATTATGAACTGTGAGGAAATAATAAATTGAAAGATCAAGATGAAATGGAAAAATTTCCAGAAACACAAATTACTAAGATTAAATATGGTAGAAATAGCCTGAAAAGGCAATTAGCAAAGACATTGACATAGATGTTAAAAAAGCTCCCAGGCTGGGTGTGTTGGTACATACCTGTAATCCCAGTCACTCAGGAGGCTGAGGCAGGAAGGTCTCAAGCTCAAAGCCAGACTCAGCAACTGATGGAGCCCTAAGCAACTATGAGACCCTGTCTCAAAATCAAAAACAAAGAAAATGTTTGGGGTATCACTTAGTGCAAAGAAACTCTGAATTCATACCTGGTGCTAAAAACAAAAACACAATAACAACAACAACAAAATCAACATGACCTGATGTCTATATATTATATTACACATTCAGAGAAGGATAAACCTGACCCTTCTTGAACTATTCCAAAAAATTGGAAGAGAATACACTTCTGAAGTCTTTTATGAGGTCAGTATCACCCTGATACCAAAGCCAAAGTTCTCACAAGTAAAGAAAACCACAGCCCCAAATCTGATGAAAACAGGTAGAAATATCCTCAACTAAATTATAGCAGACTGACTCAATAGCACAATAAGATTGCACATAATGACCAAGTGGCATTTATATGTGTGGTTCAAGGTTGTGCTAACATAAGAAAGGCAAAATACATCATATTAGCAGAATGAAAAGCAAAAAACACGTGATCATTGCAGCAGATGTATAAAAAGCATTTGCTAATGTTCAGCATGCTTTCTTGCAAAAGTATGTTCAGCATGTGGAGTATTCAGGTAGATTTCTTCAAAATAATATGTCTATGTGCCTACTTTTGTGCCTCATAAACAAAATTAAAGTACTGGCACAAAAGTAGGCATATAGACAAATGTAACACAATAGAAAGTCCATAGATATATCCAAGCATATATACATAAGTAATTTTGCAAATACAATAAGACAACAAAATGGAGAAAAGATAATATCTTCAATAGTACATAGGAAAATTTTAGTATTGATATATAACAGAAGGAAATCAAACACTTAGGTTATACATAAAACTCAATATAGACTGAAGACATAAGCATAAGACCTGAAACCTCAGTAGCTCCTAAAAATTCATTGACATTGACTTTATTAATGATATTGTTTGCATATGACTCCAACAGCTCAGGCAATGAAAGCAAAAATAGACAAGTCATATTATACCAAACTATAAAGCTTTTGAAAAGCAAAGAAAACAACAGAATGTGAATGCACCTAAAACTCGGAGAAAATAGTTGCAACCCACATATCTAGTAGGTTTATATCCACAATATGTCCAGAACTCATGAAAGTCAATAGCAAAACAACAACAAAAATGGGCAAATATCCTGAAGAGACATTTGTTGAGAGAAGATATATGGATGAACAGTAAATATATTTAAAAATGCTCAACATCCCTAAATACTAAAGAGAATACAAATAAAAATCACAAATGACCATGACATATCATCATAAACCTATTAGGATGAATATTGGCAACAGGACAAGATATAAGTGGTGGTGAGGGTGAATTGGAAAGGGAACCCTTGTAAACCATTGATAGGAAAGTGAAATAGTATCAGCATGGTGGAAAACAGTATGGAGTTTCACAAAATATTGAAAATTGAACTACCATGTGACATAGTGTTATAATTTAGATGTGAGATGTCCCCCGAAATACCATTTGTGAGACAATGCAAGAAATCTTAGAGATTGTTATGAGCTTCTTAACCTAATCAGTGAATTAATCCCCTGACAGGGATTAACTGAGTGGTAATTGCAGGCAGGTACATAAGATGTGGCTGGAAGAGATGAGTCATGGGGAGGTGGATGTCCTGTGCGGTATATATTTTGTCTGTAGTAAGGGGCATATGTCTCTCTCTCTGCCACACTATTCCACCTTGACCCTGATGGTCTGCCTCACCTCCAGCCCTAAGGAATGGAATCAGACTTTTGTGGACTGAGACCTCTGACACTGCAAGCTCAAAATAAACTTTTATTCCTCTAACTGTTCTTGTCATTTCTTTTGGTCATAGCAGCAAAAAATCTGATTAAAACAAACAGGAACCCCTCTCCTGGATACATGGTAAGAGGAAATGAAATAAGCACCTTATATAGATAACTTTATCCTCAAAAAAGCCAAGATAACAGCATATTGAAACAATCTAAGCACTTATTTGTGACTGGTGAAAATGTGAAAATGTGATGTGTGTGTACATACATACACCCACACTGGAATATTATTTTGCCTTTGAAAAGAAGTTCCTGCCATTTCTGACAACAGGAGAGAATTTGGAAAACATTATGCTAAATGAAATAAGTCAGACACACTATGAGGAAAGTTTCATGTTCTTATCTATATGAGAAATCTAAATAAAAAGTTGAATATATAAAAATCAAATAGAAGGTGACTACCGTGGATGGAGGCACAATTTGGAGATAAAAACTTGGAATACGCAAGTCAAAGAGTATAAAGTTTCAGTTTTGCAGAATAAATAATTCCTATATATCTAATGTACAGCACTAGGACTATATGTACAGTTAATACAGTTGATATTATTATATACTGGAATTTGTTATGAGTGTAGATTTTATTTGCTTGTACCATAAAAAAGTTAACTATTTTTTAACTTTTTTCCTTTTCTTTTCACTAGATAGATATGTCAATTTGTGTGACAATAGTAACAATTTAACTATGTATTATAATATCATGTTATATACCTTAAAGTTTTAAAATAGAAATAAATAAAAATAATCAAATAAGGATTATTGAATGCAAGCATATTAGAAAGAAAGAATGAACAAAATGTCAAATAAGGTAATTATTTTTAGGGAGTTCTTATAAAGGTTTATAATGCAATTTTATACTATTTTTCACAAAGTATTTTAAGCCTAAACTATTTTTAAAAGATGAAAAATTGCACAGACCCAGAATATTATCATTTTAAAACAACTAAATATTTGATGCTAGTACAAGAAACAGCTTTCACAACTCATAGAAGAACTTGAAACCACAAGGTAACAAAATTGCATGGTACCATAAAATATTTAAAATTCATTTCATTTGTCAGCTCTTTTTGCTTTTAATAATTAATTAGAAATTCAACTTTAAGGTTTAGTGGGCACTTTATAAAGACATCTCCACAAAGCACTTTGAAATTCTATTTATCTTCCCAGAAATGCAGATGATACTTCAGAGTTATTTTTATTTTTAGTACAATTTTTAAAGCAGCTTAACGCAATATATTAAACTCATGTGCACACAAAGTGGATATTAAAATGTTAATATATTGTCATCCTTCCTTAAATCTTCTTAAATAAATTAAATAATAAAGATAGGGATTCAGCATGTTCATAACCCAGAAACTATTATCTATTTTTTTTCTTTTCTTTCACTTGATGTTAATGATAATTTTTGCTCTCTATGGTTTTAGAAAATATTTATATTTCCATATCTCTACTAGCTGTGATATATATACTTTAAAATTAGTACAAATATGAAATATATTCCTTCCATCATTCAATACTATATTTAAAGATTATTCTATATTCATACATATTAATCAGTATAGTTTCTTCTCTCCCTGCTTTCCCTTTCCCTTCTCTTTCCCCTTCCCCTTCTCCTTCTCCACAAGGGATTGAAACCAGGGGCTCTCAATCTCTGAGCCACATCCTCAGCCCTTTTTATTTATTTATTTATTTTTATTTTGAGACAGGATCTTGCTAAACTGCTGGGGCTGACTTTGAACTTGTCATTCTCCTGCTTCAGTCTCCTGAGATACTGGGATTATAGAAGTGTGCCACAATGCCCTGGTGTTTAGTTTCTTTTGAAAGAAATATGATGGATGATATTATAACGTGAGTATCTAAAATTTATATATCCATTTTCTTATTCATAAGACGAAGGTTTTTCTACTCTTATGTTCTTATTAAATTGTTTCATGATGTATGACTAAGTATATATAATCTTACATGATCAAGAGTAACTCGTAGCATGATTCTATATTCACTAACAATTTTCTATTTTTTCCAAATTACCTTCACTATTTTCCACACTCATCATCTTTTTATAAGATTTCTTTAGTTTTTGTTTCTTTCTGTGTTTTTTGTTTGTTTGTTTTGTTTTGGGGGGAGTGTTTTGTACTAGGAATTGAACCCAGGGGTACTTAACTCCTGAGTAACATCCATGGAACTTTTCCATGTTTATTTTGAGACAGAGTCTCACTAAGTTGTTTAGGCCTCAAAAAATTACTGAGGCTAGACTGGAACATGTAATCTTCATGCCTCATCCTCCTGAGTGACTGAGATTACAAGTGTAGGCCACCATGTCCAAGTCTTATAAGGTCTATTATTGGCAATATTCATATATTAGAACTTTAAGTTTTTGAAAGTCTGATGATTGTGTAATTATTCCCTTTTAAAATTTTTGTTTTTCATGACTAGCTAGATTTTTCTCCATATATTTACATAATATCTATCAAGCGTAATATTTCTATGTTGTCTTTCTCATCATTTTTACACAGGTTATTGGCCATATGTGTTTAGCATTTTTGAACTATGGGTTTGCAATTTATTTAGGGACCCTTTTGTTACAGAAAATTTATTTTTAATAAAGTTGAATTAATTTTTTAATGTCTGCATAAATTTGATGTCATTTATTCTACTAATTTAAATATATAATTAGTTTTGCTTCTTTCAATTTATTTTAGTATCAAGGCTTGATTTTAGTTAGCTTTATTTGATTTTTTAATATTACAATGTTTACACATTTTAAAGATAAGCATATGTTTTATATTAGTCAATTTGATAGTTGTTTCTCAGGGAATTTAAAATATAGTCTTTTTATTATGAGTAAGTTTGAATATTTTATCTGATTACATCTGCATTTTTCTATAAGATATTTAATTATAATGTTCTTGCACTTGCTTTTCTAAATTTTTTTCCCATTAACTTGAAAAGTTTTAATGTTTTAACGTTATTCCTTTTTGTTGCCACATATTAAAAATATTAAACTCACATTTTAATTTATTTTGTAGTCTTTTTTCATGGAGTTTTTACATTATTTTTCAATGTGAAACTTTATTGTCATTTATTGTTGAAATCATAATTATTGTAATTATTGTTGAAATCATTTTATCATTGTAAGTTAAAATTCTAAAGGCATCATTGGCTCTTGATATTTAAGAATCTACTCATCTTTTCTTCATACATTTTATTATTGGTCTTTGGTTTCAATATTTAGATTTCATGAGTTATTTGGAATAATTCTGGTGTATGTTATGAATTGTACACTCCTTTAATTTTTATTCAAATGGCTATCCAGACGTAGTTTTTTTAATATTTATTTTTTTAGTTGTAGGTGGACAGAACATGTTTGTTTTATTTTTATGCTGTGCTGAGGATCGAACCCAGTGCCTCACGAGTGCTAGGCGAGCACTCTACCACTGAGCTATAACCCCAGCCCAGATGTAGTTGAATCAAGAAAAAACTGTATTTTGTTAACACATTTTGGATCATCTATAAATGTCAATAATATAATTTTCCTCCTTATATATATTAGCATTATTTAATTATCTAATATAAATGATTCCTTTAGAATCTTTAGAGAAGCATATCATATTGTTTCATTTTTATAAAAAAAAAGCACAATTTAAACTTTATTCTGGTGATGGACTTTGGTGTTTTCCCCCAAATTGTAAAAACAATGCAGTGAAAATAGTTTTGTGTATTTTATTCCCTTCTTAGAATACCAATACTGATAAAATTACATGAGTGAAATCACTAAGGTGATGTTTAAAGACTTAAAATACAGACCTGACATCATAAAGCTAGTAGGAGAAAACACAAGGGACAATATCTGTGACATGAATTTTTTGGATATATAACCAGAAGCACAGGCAACAAAACCAAAAATATGTAAGATTACACCAAACTAAAATGGTTTTACAGAGGAAAAGAAACAACAGAGTGGAAAGGCAACATACTAAATCAGAGAAAATATTTACAAGCCATGTGTCTGATAGGGCATTAATATGCAAAATATGTAAGAGCACATGCAACTCAGTAGCAAAAACAAAAATAAACAAGATCCAACAATACTAAGAAGAAGTAACCAAGTCTAAAACTGGACAAAAGAATTGAATAAATGTTTTTTAAAAGAAGATGTACGGATGGAAAATAGTTTAAGTAAAATGCTCAACATCACTAATCATCAGCGAAATTAAAGTCAAAACCATAATGAGATATTGTCCCATGCCTATTAAGATGTTTATTATTAAAAAGACAAAATATGTAAGTAATGTTTATGATGTAAAGAAAAATAACTCTTGTGTAATGTTGCAGGATATAAGTTGATAGAATCATTATGGAAGGTATTGTGGAGTTTTCTCAAAAAATTAAAACAACTTATTAAGCACCATTCTAACTTCTGGGTATATATATAAAGGAAGTGAAATCTGCATTGCTAAAACATGTCTGAATTTGCATGTTAGTTTCAGCATTATTCACAATATTCACACAGTATGGAAACAATATAAATGTCTATCAGTGGATGCATGGATAAAAATGTTATGTATATGCACATACCACAAACATATGTAGTAAAATATCATTCAGCTTTATAAATTTGTGACAACATGGGTGAACTAGGAAAACATGTTTAAGGAATTGAACCAAACACTGAAAGATCAACACTGCATGATCCCACTTATTTGTGAAAAATAAAAATGACAAATACAAAACAGTGGGTAGTTACAAAGAATAGGAAAGTGGTAAAATAACATTTTATGTTCAATTTATATTTAATTGATTGCTAATTGTCTTTAGTATTTTTTTTCTATAATATTTTAAATTTATTTGTTGCCAAGAATATTTGCAAAATATAAGCCCCAGGGAGGATTTTGTATCTATCTTCATTTTATTTTTGCATTCAGAAACTGGAAATAATATTTTGAGGATTACACACTAATTTCTTAGATGATACAAAAATTAAAATAATTTATTCATAGTATATATATAGTGTGTATATGTGTGTATATATCAAGTCATAGGTTGAGAATGGGGCCCATTCTCTGCATTGCTGGTTTTATCATGAACTAAATGTAAATGAATAAAAAGTAGTGAGGCACAGGACATCCATGACCTAATGTAATCAAAAATGTTAGGTGGTGGTATTTTCGATGTGAGTTGTCCTCCAAAAGCTCTTGTGTGAAACAGTGCAAGAAGGTTTAGAGAAAATATGATTGGACTCTGAGAGCCTTAACTCAATGAATTAATCGCCTGATGAGATTAACTGAGTGATGACTGAAGGCAAATTTAGGGTATGGCTTTGGGGTATATATTTTGTATCAGGCAAGTCTTTCTTTGCTAACTGATCATTATGTGAGCTGCTTTCTTCTGCTACACTGTTCTGCCCTGATATTCTGCCTTACCTGGAGCCCTAAGGAATGGAGCTGGCCTTCTATGGACTGAGATCTCTGAAACCATGAGCCTTGAAATAAACATTTCCTCCTCTATGATTGTTCTAGTCAAGTCTTTTAGTCATAGCAGTGAAGAAGCTGACTAAAAGAGATGACCTATGTTATTGACTCTCTAACTTATTAAACATGCAATATTGCATGAGTTCACATCTTCAGAATTACTTATTCCTGTTTCAAAATTTAAAAGGATATGATCACATACATACTCTGATAAACATATACATACATATGTATTCCTTGAAAATGTAAGAGACAAATAATTTCTTTCCCAGTTGGGGAGAAGAAAGGAAAGGAATATGGAAAAATTAAAACAGAAAAGAGAATAGTAAACTCAGTCTATTAACAAATTCTAAGAGTGTAATAATATCTATGCTACAGATATTATAATAAGCACCAAGGATATAATACCAAAATGGATAAACACTCATGGCAATTATGCAAATTAAAAATATTAAAAGTAGAGTATGAGTTATATAGAATAAATATAAGGTTGTTATAAGATGCTATTAAAAACAAAAAATAACTCTTTACCACTGGAAGGTAGCACAGAAAAGACAATTTTTCACTGCTGAGTTTACACTAGCAGATAAGAAAGACAAGATGTTCATGAAGTTTGGAGTTCTTTATTGGAATTCACAATGCATTTTTAAAGAGAAATTGAAATATATGATTATGTAAATTGTATAAATAGATATTAGTTTACAAACATATATTTTCCTCACAGTCATTGCTGTGAGGAAATATCTAAGAAATACATCATTTTGTTTTGTTTTGTTTTTGGTATCGAGAATTGAACTCAGGGGTACTCGACCACTAAGACACATTCTCATCCCTATTTTGCGTTTTATTTAGAGAAAGGATCTCATTGAGTTGCTTAGCGGCTTGGTTGTTGCTGAGGCTGGCTTTGAACTCTTGTTCCTCCTGTTTCACCCTCCCGAAGTGCTTGGATTACAGGCGTGTGCCACTGTGCCCAGCCAGAAATACATCTTAAAAGAGGACAGATTTATTTTAGCTCACCATTTCAGAGAAATTCAGTCCTTAATTGGCTGGTCCATTGCTTTGGACCTGAGGCATGGCAGAGCATCATGGCAGAGGAAAGCTGCTAACTTCATGACAGCTGGGAAGCAAAGAGAAAGGGGCAAGGTACAAGATACACCCTTCAGGGGCACACCCTCAGTGATACATTTCCTCCAAGTAGGCCTAACCTCCTATAGTCTCCACCAGTTCCCAATAATGCCATCCAGTTCTGAATACCTCAGTGAATTAGTTCACCAGAGACATCGGAGCCCTGGTGATCCAATCACACTCCCAAATCCCCACTTCAGAACATTGCTGCATTATTGGCCAAGCTTCAGAGTATGAGTACTGGGCACATTCTAGATCCAAATCATAATAGATACATACTTTTATTTATACATATTTTCATATTACAAATTTTATATATATAATTTAATCTATATAATGATAATAATTATTAATAAAGAACTTGTAAGATTGTATCACAATGAAATATATTAATTTATTTGATCCATTGATGTAAGTTAGCCTAATATGGAATAGTGCATACTTGCAATCAAACTTCTTAGTTATTCCGAAATGGAATGTTCTCGTCTTCAAAATAATAAGTAATTGATACTTTTTTGGAGTTTGTGCAGATAAAACTTAGAATTTAGGTAAAATTCAGGGTTATCAGAGCTTGTTACAATGCTATGGCTTAAAAATTAATAGAACTTAGTTGATTTTTATTAAAAATTATTAAAACAATTTGTACTTGTGTGAATACATTTTTGAAATATAAAATGTTATAAACTTATAAATGGAGTCTAAAATTAAAAATTGGAATTGTAAATAAATGAATGGAACACTAAGAATAATCAAGATACATCATAATATTTAACATAACAGTGTCTGGAAAACAATCCAGAAAGTTTGACTGAAACTGAATTGAAAATGATTGGTCAGAGAATTTTAATTTATTTTTAAGAGTTTTTAAGATTTTTTAATTTGTGTGTGTCTGCAGATATAATTATCTACATGTACTATCACATTACTGTATTGTGTACATCAAAATATCCACAAAAATAAAAGGTAAAAGCAAAAAAAAAGCAAATAAGCAAAAGTATGAGTTATAATATTTTCTTTTTATTTCCCAATTAATAATATTAAATTGACGGCACATAATATTACTATTAAAGTGTGTTTCCCTGCAAGATGTATACTCAGCTCCTAAATCTCCTTTTATCTGTGGTTTGGCAATGCAAGGAGAATAGATTGGTAGCCACTATTATTTTCAAAGTCTCAGTAAAGTCTCCAAATGACAGCAAAGTATATAGGTCTAAGTCTATGAAGCCTTGAATGGCTGCTAGTGGCTCTAATGGATGCAGCTGGAATCACTTGTCCGTTCCTTCAGTCACATCACACCAGCACAACTGGAACTTAAGGTTTTTGTGCAGCCACTCCATGTCTCAAACTATTCAACTTTTCACAGAATTGCAACTGGCATCTTAGTATGTGAATCTCAAGAATGAAAATATATTTGAAGAGAAACATCTTGAAACTGTATGGCTTTTTATGACCTATTTATGGTAGCCACAAAATGTTATGTCATGCTCTGTTGGTTAAAGCTGTCTAGGTCTGAGCATGTCTAGATCTGAGTGAAAGGTATATAGGTAATTTCACTTGAAGAAGGGAAAGCCCTCCCAAAATATATTTTTTTATACTCACACAGCAAATATAGTACGTGCAATGTATGTTTTATTTTAATTTTACAACTGTAACAAAATAGATATGCAAAAATATGCATATGAAAAAACTACAAGTTAGGAAGTTTTGACTAATATGAATACTTGTGAAATCAACAAAACAATCCAAATAATGAATGTATTCACAACATGCAACAGCTTCACTATGCTTCTTGCCTCTATTCACATCCACTTTCTTGCATTACTATTTACTGGGTATTTTCTGGAATTTAATATCTATCTGGCTTGTTTATCTAAAATAATTATTCTGAATTTCATAAAAATTGTTCTGTTGTAATTTAGTACTACTGTTTCATTGAGAATACTGCCACTTGTTAATCTGTTCATCAGGTGATTAATATTTGAGTTTTTGTCATTTGGGGACATACAAAGCTCTAACAGATAAGTTTTAGTGACCTATGCTTTCTACTTTTGTTGTAATGCTTATTTCACTAAAGTGAAATTATGTCCAGCTCCATCCTTGTTGCAGAAAAATAACAGGATATCATTCTTTTTTATAGAAGAAGAGATTGGATAGCATTTCATTGTGTATATGTATCATATTTTCTGTCAATTTATCAGGTTATAGACACTTAGATTGTTTCCAGTTCTTGGCTATTTTTAATAAGTTGCAATAAACTTGGGAGTACAAACCCTCTTCAAAATACTGATCTTATTTCTATATCTATATAACCAAATTGCCAGATCATATAGTAATTCTATTTTTAATTTTTTGAAGAACTTTCATACTATTTTCCATAGTGACTTTCATACAGGGATTCCCTTTTTCTCAACATATTCATCAACACTTGTTATTATTTGTTAAGATAATTCTTGCTGAAGTGAGACTATATCTCATTGTGATTTTGATTTACATTTTTGTAATGACGAGTGACATGGAACATTTTTTATATTCTTGTTGATCAGTTTCATTCTTTCTTTTGAGATACATATATTTAGGTGCATTGCACACTTTTTAAGTTGAGATTTGTGTGTGTATGTGTTCACTACAACTTATATAGAATGAAGAGTTTCTCTGTGGCATAATTGTATATGGATGTAACATAATTTTATCAGTTTCAATCCGCAGTACTTTCTCTTACTCTCTCCTTACCTTGATACTCTTCTTCTTTGCTAATGGTCTCCCTTCTATTTACATGACAAACTTTCTTTTTTTTCCCTCTCTAGCTTCTACGTATGAGAGAAGACATATGATACTTGTCTTTCTGCGTTGTGCTTATGCTAATTAACATGATACACTTCAATTCCATCCACTCTCCTGAAAATAGAATAATTCCATTTTTTATTTGTTCTAATTAGTTATACATGACAGTAGAATGCATTTTGACACATCATGCGTAGATGGAGTTACAACTTCTCATTCTTTTGGTTGTACATGATATAGTATCTCACCCATCATGTAATCATATATGTACATAGGGTAATAATGTCTGATTCATTTACCATCTTTCTTATCCCCATATCCCTTCCCCTCCCTTCATTCCACTCTGTCTAGCCTCAAATATCTCTTTTATTCCCTACCCCCCACCTGCTTATTGTGAATTTGCATCTGCCTATCAAAGAAAACATTTGACCTTTGGTTTTTTGGAATTGGCTTATTTTGCTTAGCATGATATTCTCCAGTTCCATGTATTTACTGGCAAATGTCATAATTTTATTCTTCTTTAAGGCCAAGTAATATTCCATTGTGTATATATACCACAATTTTTTTAACCATCCCTCTGTTGAAGAGCATCTAGGTTGGCTCCATAGTTTGGCTAATTTGAATTGAGCTGGTATAAATATTGATATGTCTGCATCACTGTAGTATGATGATTTAAAGTCCTTTGGGCATAAAGTGAGGAGTGGGATAGCTGGGTCAAATGGTAGTTCCATTGCAAGTTTTCTAAAGAATATCCTACTACTTTCCATAATGGTTGTACCGATTTGCAGTCCCACGAGCAATGTATAAGTGTACCTTTTCCTCCACATCGTCGCCAACATTTAATTTTGCTTGTATTTTTGATAATTGCCATTCTGATTGTAGTGAGATGAAATCTTAGAGTAGTTTTGACTTGTATTTATCTAATTATTAGAAATGTTGAACATTTTTTCATATATTTATGATCAGTTGCATTTCTTTTTCTCTGAAGTATCTCTTCAGTTCCTTTGCCTATTTATTGCTTCATAATTCCAATTTTATGGCTGAAAAAAATAAACTTCATTGTGTATATGTACCATGTCTTCTTTTCTCATTCATCTGTTGACAGAGAGGCTGATTCCAAAATTCATCTATTGTGAATTATGCTTCAATAAACATGGATACGCATGTATCTCGAATACGATGAATTTAATTCATTTTGGATAAATGACAAAGAGTGTTATATCTCAATCATATGGTAGTTCAATTTTTAGTGTCTTAAAGAAACTCCATACTGATTGCCAGAATAGTTGTACTAATTTATATCTTCACCAACAGTGTTTAAAGTTTCTTTCTCCTGCTTCCTCATCAGCATTTATTGCTATTTGTATTATTGATGATAGACAGAATTCTGTAAGAGTGAAATGGAATCTCAATGTCATCATAATTTACATTTCCTTAATGGCTAAAGATATGGGGAATTTTTTTTCATAAATTTTTGGTCATTAGTATTTCATCTTTTGAGAAGTGTCCCTTCAGTTCATCTACCCATTGATTAAATAGGTTATATATTTGTTGACGTTTAGTTTTCTTTGACTTCCTCATATATTCTAGATATTAATCCTCTGTCAGATGAGTAGCTGCCAAAGATTTCCTCTCATTCTATAGGTCGTCTCATCACACTCTTCCTTCTTTTTCTGTGAGGAAACATTTTAATTTGATACCATTACATTCATCAGTATTTACGATTATTTCCTAATCTAGAGAAGACCTAGTCAGGAAGTCTTTACCTGTGGCTGTATGTTAGAGTGTTCACCCTGCTTTTCTTTAGTGATTGTAAAAAGACTGGTCTTGTATTTCAGTTTTTAATCCTTTTAAATTGACTTTTGCATTGGGTGAGAGACAGATATCTAGTTTCATTCTTTTACATATGAGTATTCAGTTTTTAAGCACCATTTTTTAAAATGACTTTCTTTTCCCCAAGTTTTGTTTTTGGCCTCTTTATCAAAAATCAGATTATTGTGACTGTGTGGGTTTGTCTCTTTCTTGTTTTACCTATTCCATTCATCTACAAGTCTGTCTTGATGGCAGTATCATCCAGTTTTCATTACAATATCTTTGTAGAATAGTTTGAAATCAAATATTGTGATATCTGCATTATTGTCCTTTATTCTCAGAATTGCTTTGGTTATTCTAGGTCTTTTGTTCTCCCATGTGAGTTTTAAGGTTGTTTTTTCTAGTTCTGTGAAGAATGTCATTGATATCTTAATGAGGATTGCATAGAATCTGCGCATACTTTTACTAATATAATTACCTTAATAATATTAATCTGCCTATCTATAGACTCGACAGGTCTTTTCATCTTCTAGTGTTGTCTTCTCTTTTTTAGCATTCTGTGATTTTTCATTGTAGAGGTCTTGTCACTTCCTTAGTTAGGCTTATTCCTGGATATTTTTTTATTTTTTGTAAGCTATTGTGAATGAGAATGTTTTTCTGGTTTTTCTTACTGATTTCATTATTGGTGTATAGAGAAGTTATTAATTTTTGTATGTTAACTTTCTGTCCTGCTACTTTGCTAAATTCATCAGATCTAAAATTCTTTTGGTGGAGCCTTTAGAGTATTCTAAGTAAGAATTATATCATGTGCAAATATGAGTAATTTTACTTTTTTCCTCTTTGTATCATTTTAATTTCTTTCTCTTCATTAATTTCTACAGCTATAATTTTAAATGTTATATTATATGGTAGTGGTGAAATTAGACATCCTTGTCTCATTTCTGATTTTAGAAGAAATGTTCCTGGTTTTTCCTAATTCAGTAAAATGTTACCTTTGGGTTTATCATATATAACCTTTACTATATTGAAGTAATTTTCTTCTATACCTAGCTTCTTTAGGATTTTTATTGTCACAGGTCATTGAATTTTGTCACAGACTTTCTCCACTTATTGAAATAATTGTGACTTTTATACTTGACTCTATTTGGATTGTGTATAATGTTTATTGCTTTGCATATGTTGAACCATCCTCGCATCCTGGAATGAAGCAAACTAGACCATGGTGATCCAGACCACAGTCTATCAAACTAGATCTTTGAATGTATAAGTGAACTTATTCTGTGAGTATTTCATGACAAATATTACATCTATGTTCATCAAGAACATTGATCTATAATATTTTATTAATTTATTTTTACATGTACATGAGAGAGTGTATTTTGACATATTATACATACATGGAGTATAACTTATTCTAATTAGAATCCTTTTTTGTGGTTGTACACAACGTGGAATTTCACTGTGGTGTATTCATATCTAAACATAGGAAAATTATGTCATATTCATTCCACTGTCTTTCCTATTCCCATCCACACTTCACTTCCTTTCATTCCTCTTTGTCTAATCCATCAAACTTCTATTCCTCACTACCTCCCAGCCCTTGTTGTGTGCCAGCATTCACATATCAGAATATTCAACCTTTGGTTTTGGGATTGGCTTATTTCACTTTGCAGGATAATCTCCATATCCATACATTTACTGGTAAAAGTCATAAAGTCATTATTTTAATGGCTGAGTAATACTCCATTGTGTATATATACCACATTCTCTAGATCCATTCATTTGTTGAAGGACACCTAGGTTGGTTCCATAGCTTAGCTATTGTGATTTAAGATGTTATAAGCACTGATATGGCTGTGTCACTATAGTATGCAATTTTCTCTCATTGATGTGTCCTTATCCAAGTTTGGTAATACAGTAATACTGGCTTTGTTGAATGAGTCTGGAATAATTCTTTCCCTTTCCATTTAATGGAATAATTTGAAGACCATTGGTGTTAGTTCTCCTTTAAAAGTCTTATCATACTCAGTTGTGAATACATCTGGCTCTGGGATTTTCTGTAATTGGAGGCTTTCTATTACTGATTTAATATCATTGCTTATTGATCTGATTAAGTTTGCACTTGTTTCCATTTTAATATTTCATCTGCGTATAGAAATTTTTCCATTTTTTTCTAGATTTTCCAATTTATTAAAATGTTATCAAAATAGTCCCTACAGTTATTTTGGAATTCAGTGGTTCAGCTGTCTCTTGTAATATACTGTTTGACTTTCAATTTTATTTATTTGGGTCTTCTGTCTCTTCTGGCTACTTTGGCTAAGGATTTATTAATCTTCCTTATCTTTTCAAAGAAAAAAATTCTTTGTTGGGAAACTGTTAGGTGTGACTTGTTGTGTGTGTGTGTATGTTTTCCTCTCTCTGTCTCCATTAATAGTCATCTTTTTACATTTTCTCTTTGAGAACATGGCAATATTGTGTTTTGAAATAGATTTGAATATATTAGATCTGACTGATAATATTTGGCCTTATGATCAATCAAGCTACCCAACAAGAGCAGCTTAGATGAAGAAAATACTTATTTTAGCTCATAGTTTCAGACATTTAATCCATGGCTGGCTGAGTCTCTTGTTTTGAGCCCAAGGTGAGACAACACAATATGAGGAAGGACATGGTAAAGAGAAGATGCACAGAGCATACTAAGATTCAGAGAGACAAAGGGGAAGGGACTAGAGGGAAGATGAACCCTTTCAGAGCAGTGATCCTCCACCTCCAGCCATGTCCCGATTGCTATAGTTATCACGTAGTCAGTCCACTCAAGCTATGACAGACTGATTAGGTTACAGTTCTCACAATCCACTCATTTCATTTCTCAACATTCCTGCATTAACACAGGAACTTTGGGAAACACTTTATATCCAAACCATAACACTGACTGATTCCTTCTTCCGTTTGCTCTATCTTCCCATTGATGAATTCTGTTGTGTTTTATAATTTTGCTCAGTGTATTTTTCAGTGCAAAGATTTCTATTTGATTTTTTTAAAATGGTTTATATCTCACTGCTAGGTTTCTCTGATACATTATTGAAGTATTTCTAGTTTTTTAAGCCCATTGAGTTTTCTTAAAACAGTTATTTTAAATTCTCTCAGAGCTTGCTTGTACTGATTACTAAGTGTACAATTTTTGGCAACTTATTTTAGCTTTAGGTGAGTTAATGGTGTCCTAAAAGCTCTTAGTACTTGGTGTGCACTGTTTTCTACACACTGAAGGATTAGGTATTTATTTCAGTCTTCATACATTTTTTTTTTTTTTGGTCTATCTTCCCAGTTATTCTAAGAAACCTGCTTATTTCCTTTGAGCCAGTAGTCACTTCTGCTCTTTCAGCACTACATGACAATCTAAGTCCAGATTTTCACAAATCCATTGGTTTGTTGTCTCTGTTTCAGCACTAAAGGATGATCCAAGCTCACCTTTTTTTCAAATTTCGTGAAGTGCTTTTCAAAACCCACCTTTTTCTCAAATTTCTTTAAGTGCTTTTAAGGAAGAACTTCAGGGAGTACTGAGAAAAAGTAATATATGTGCCCTAGCCTCTGGGGTCAGGTTAAGCACAGATACTTCATTCAAAGTCACTGATTTTATTTAGCAAATATCTTAATGCAACTAAAACTTTCTTTTTTATTTATTTGTTTGGACTTTTTGTTTTGTATTTCTTTTATTGAATTTGGAAAATTTTCATATATTATTTCTGACAGAATATTTCTGTTTTTCTTGCTGTTCTATCTTTTAGAAATTTCAATTGCACAAATATTATTTTCTTCAGTTTCTCCTTTTTTAACATTGAATAATTTTTATTGCTTTGCTTTAAGTTAACTGCCTTTTGTCCACAGAATCTAATATATTTTTAACCCTATTTCCAATATTTTTTTCTTGAATTTATAGTTTTTATTTCTAGAAATTTGGTTTGTGTCTTCATTGTATCTTTTTTGTCTCTGCTTCCAGTTTTGATCTTTCTTCTATATTTTTGAACTTATGGAATATGGTTATAAATATATTTATAATGTCCTTGTCTTCTGATTTTCTTATCTGCATCATTCTTATATCCACATATACTGTTTCTGTTTTCTTTTTTCTAGTTCAATTTTCCTGGTCCTTTATATACCTCTATTATATATATTTCATTTATTGTAAATACCATGTACTTAATTTCTAAATATATTTGTATACTTTTAAGTGTAATTGGGATTTTGTTACTTGAAAGTATTGTGATCTGTTTGAGACTAGCTTTAAATTTTGCTGTTTAAAATCTGAAGATACTTTAGGCTAGGACAAAATATTTACCACTAATTACCTTTCTGAATATCTAACTCAACATACTTCAATTGGTGATGAATTTTTACTATTGATCACCTGTCCTGATTTGCCTGGAACTGATGGATTTCTTGTGACACAGTGATTTTGATGCTAAAACCAAAACCAATTCAGTCCAGTTGGGAATACTCATTATGCTTTTGGAACACATATTTTTTGTTTTCCCCCATGATTCTGGGTAGTTTCAGAGCATTATTTCTCTAATTATTTTTAGTGATTCCTTTCCTGTTTTTGAATAGTTTTCTCTCATTTATGTGCCAATCAGTCCTGAATTGAAGATTCAAGTGCAATTTCTCAAAAGCCTCTGGAGCTGTTTATATGAAATTCCCCTTGTTTATATCCTGCCAACCCTATCCTTTTTAGGATTTCCAAACCCCAAAATAATTTCTTTGACTCAGGCAGACTGGCAATGTCTGCTTGAGGTTACTATCTTCAGTTCAGCACGTAAATTGTAGTAATCTAGGGCTCATTGTACTTGTTTCTGTTCTCTTAGGGACCTCTGTCCTTTGTTTTCTTATATCAACTGACTAAAACTATCATTTAATATATTTTATCCATATTTTAAGTTATTTTAGATAATTCTGCTCTGGCTACTCCATCTTGGTTCTGTCAGAAATCTTCAATGCAAGCCAGGCGTGGTTGTGCATGCCCATAATCCCAGCACTTTGTGAGGCTGAGACAGGAGAATCATGATTTCAAAGCCAGCATCAGCAATGATGAGGCGCTAAGTAACTCAGTGAGACCCTGTCTCTACATAAAACACAAAAATAGGGCTGAGGATGTGGCCCAGTGGTCGGGTGCCCCTGAGTTCAATCTTTGGTACCAAAGAAAAAATTATCAATGCATTTTTTACAGTTGTATTTATGTTTATGTTGTATTTATAGATAACTACTAATTAATATTAGATAACTAATAGATAATTACAGATAATTATAGATAACTAATAATTAATATTATTTGAATAAATATAAAATTATTTTACACAAAGGAAAATAAAACCAGTGGCATTATTTTAATAGCTATCACCCTACTTTTAAATAAATATAAAATATGTGGTTGCAAATAAAAATTAGTAGAAAAAACATATGAAAGCAAATTTTGATGTAGATTTTAAAATAAGCAGCCTAGAGTTATAAGTGTTAAGTTATATTTTAATACTTTATATGTATACAATAATGAACTGTGAATGATGTGAAACACAACAAATATAAATTGGTGTATTAAGATTTATTTTAAAAGGATCAAACAAGAAAAAATAAAATCTATGAACTAAAACACAATTGGGCTGCTTAAATGTGCACCTTGGCCAAGAATGGGATGTTTACGTCAATATTGTACCAAAAAGATAATCTTGTAGCATATAATTGATAATTTTAGTTCAGTAACTAAGAAATTCATAGTGAAATAAAAACAATTGATTTATAGAGTGGGAGTAAACATGCAGTCTAAAATAGAATATTCATATTTTATTATGCAAGTGACATTTAGAAGGAACTAGGAAATGAGGAGAAAGAGATAGATATTCAGATTCCAAGATTCCCAGGGTCTTAACTTCTCAGAAAATAGTTGAAGGCTTCCAGAATTTGACTTAATACTTACATGCAGTTTGATGATTTCTTAATAAAATACACCAAATTGTGTTTAAAAATTACAAAATTTTAAGAACTGAATTGTATATTGAAAATTTGCTAATAAATAGTATTAATAATACACAGATTTAGTAATACACAGAGAAGCAGTAGAATACCATAGAACAGAAGCCAAACATGGAAATAAAGAACAAAAGAGATGTGAATCAAACAAATTTTATTTATATGCTTAAGTAAAATTCAAATGTTCTCAATGAATTTGGAAATTAAAAAGTTATTCCTTGCTCCAGTCATTTATTTTTAGTGCATTCGAAACCACAGAGTAGAATTAAAAGAAAATAATTATGTTTCAAGAGATAAGGATAGAATTTATAAGTTATTATTTTGAAACATTTAGCTGTCAAAAATAGTAAAAATGATAGTTTGAAGAATAAAATTTGATTGATTTTCTTCCCTTGTGACAGAATTGATTCTACATCAGATTTGCAAATGTCAAATAGCTAGCAAAAGATTGAATTATGTCATGATAGTTGTTTCAGATTCTTGGAAAAAGAGTGTGAATAAGGGTAGATCAAAAAGGGGCCCTACTTTTAGAATATAATAACAAGGGAGTAGGATAAAATTAAAGATATTACAATATTTCTTAAACCACAATTAAGTGGGATTCACATTGTGGCCATTCTGCTATGATAAATGAGTTAAAAGTCATATTCTGAAATTAAAATGCTTATATGTTGTTTTGAATTTGGAAAATATGATTTTGAATGAGGATAGGAAGGAATCTTAGAGGAAATCTTCAAATATGTTTCAAAATATATATCTGAGCCAGAGAGAACTATTGAGGCTTGCCATCCACAGCAGGTCAAAAGAATTGTACCTGGTTTAGAAGAGGGAAATGTCTTTATTGCCTAGTATATTTAATTTGGAGTGAATGTTGTCATCTGTACAGTTTGTCATTTTTATTTAAAAGTCATATTTGAATATACCATCAACTAGATGGCTTATTCAAACTGGTAGAAAGATAAAAATAAGTTAATAATTTGATGTAGGATGGCTGTATGTTACATAATAATAGTGTTTAAAAAGATCCATGTTTTCAGAAAGTCCCTGAGGGTCTCATGGAATTTAATTTACTAAATATTATGAGCAAACATATAAACTGCAGGAGTATCAGCACTGAGAGACTTGAAAGAGAACTGGCATTGTTTCATTATAGTGTCTGCCCACAAGTATGATTATTGATTTTATGATATGAGGCTCATAAATAAAATAAAAGCATGACAAAACTTCTAGGTTTCCTTTTCCCCCTCTGTATAAGAAGATAAACCTTTTTAAGACAACACATCTAAATATTTTAAAATATTCTCCTAGTAGTAGGATGGTTATTTGCTACATAGTGGAAATTGACTGCTGAAAAAAAGACTATTTATTGGATCATGAATGGACCAAATCATAGAATTCTGTTAGAAAACTGAAAATGAATTTGTGGTCCTAAGGAGAGAATCACTTACCTCTCTGTTTCTCACTCTCTACAAAACTTTTTGTTTCTATTATTGACTTAGAATTGGCATATTGATATATTTCATTCTTGAATTCTTCAACTTCTTTCTCAAGAACTTCTACGAGAACTAGAACTGGACTATCTCAAAGTATATATATCATGCAGGCTAATGCATAGGGATATCCTCCTACAGCCAGCTACTCCACCCAAACCCTGTCTCAACTTTCAATATTACATGGTCATATATCAACAAGAAACCACAGCAAGTTGAGAGGAGGGGAAGCATACCGACACCCAAGAGTGTATGCCAGAGAGGTTTACATCCATAACTGACCCATCGGGTAACACTGACCACATGGAAGGAATTTGCCATTCATTAAATGCAGTCAATGTGCTCCCTATAGATCCTGTTTCCATGTTTAGGTAAGCATATCATTAAATATTTAGAGGAAAATCTTTGCACTGTAATAACTAGATCTTAAAACTGAATTTGCAACCCTGTATGTTTTTTGTACTGTGTTCATATATGAGTTTTCCAATTAGATTAAGCTTTAAATATAAGTTGATTCATTTTGTACACTTTGCAAAGTTTTCTAAAAAAATCATTATTAAAATATGTCACTGCCCTTCAATTAAAAAGAAAGTATCATTAGAGCTGGGGGCAAGTAGCACACATCTGTAATCCCAGCTATTTGGGAGACTGAGCAGGAAAACCTGAAGTTAAAAGTGAATCTGAGCAACTGAACAAGACCTGTCTCAAAATAACATACAAGAAGGGCTAAGGAAGTAGCTCAGTGATAGAGCACTTGCCTAGCATGTGTGAGGCCCTAAGTCCAATCATAAATACTGCAAAAGAAACAAAAATAAAAAACATAAAATAATCAGTAATCATTTGTTAGAATATATTCTATAATAATAATTCTATAATTTATTAGATTATATATAATTCTATAATAATTAGTCTATAATAATTCTATAATAATTATATATTAGATTATATTTGACAAAAACTAATTTACATTTTGCTTGAGTGTACTACATTCAATACTTTAGATAGTTCTTTCCTAAAGAATAGTTCAATTTTTCTTCAATCCTTGGCCATTTACATCCCTCTGAGTTAGAAAACTGAAGATCTGACACAGTTTGAGAGGACTACTTCTAAAACTATTTTAAAATATGGTTACTTTCTTACACAAATTTAATGAGCAGGATTTCTATTCCCTAGTGAGGTTCATTAGTGAAAATACTAAACTATATTGGTCTTCAATTTAATCATGAGAATATTTTATCATTCTGCATGACAGTCAAATGTGTCAGTTTCCTTTGAATAAGATTTAGAATGGGGAGCTAAAAGATGAAAACTTTTTATTTTCTCATAAAATTATATAGTTTTTGAAATTTTGAGGTCATATAACTTCATCTAACTAAAAGTTAGATTCTTCTAAACTAACCCAATAGAGAAAGTTCTGTTCTATTTGAAGTCTGTAGTATTCAGAAACCTCAAATTTGAAGCTTGGTTTGATTAAATGAAGAAAATCAAAAACAAAAAAATAGATACACATAGACATAACACATTATTTTTCATAAGAAAAATAATCTGCAGAGTGAGGTATTCACATAACCACTCTGCACTTATAATAGACTGATGAAGTGGATCTCATATGAATGAACATGATATATAAAATATAGTCTGTTTACTAAAGCACAAACACCTCAACTCTATATGACATACAGCTATGTGCTACATATTGATACCACCAGGATAAGGATTTTAAAATAACATGACTTGACTTTGTCTGCTAAATGTTTTATCATTAATTTTCTATTCTTTGTTCAGATGACAACAGTTATTTAAAAAATGTTCTCAAATAAGTTTCTCATCTTTAGTTTTAGTTTTATTCATTTTGAAAAACTCTCCCATTGTCTAAGATGAGATAAACACAGAATTTTTTTCCAGCAGATCTTCTCAGGAGTTTTATAATCTTATTTATCATAAAACTGTCCTAAGTTGTAAGAGACATTTAGTGTATTTTAGAAGAGTTAATAAGGTAGGAAAAGCCACGTTGGTCATTGCATAATGATAGGAAAGCACATCTATGTGGATGGGGATTAGCATAGTAACTCTGAATGTTCAGAGAAAATATTGGTTTAAGTTTACACAGCACTCCTTGGCAGACATTTCTTTTTAAATGTGGCTGGTCATTTATTATAAAACATTGTATTGAACAAAATTATTTTTTCCATTGAAATAAAAAGTAATATCCCAATAGGACTATTACTTTAATAGTCCTATTTTTATTTTTATTCACAATATATTTGTCTGTTTAAAATTTCTAAAATTCTTAAAATTTCAGCTTCATGCATGATACTGCGAGGTTCTTTCTTTCTTAACTTGGATTTCTCACATTTCCTAGACCTCCAGATGACTTTTTAAACAATTCTGTTAAATTAAAAAATGAGCAATTTTTTAAACTCACATTATAGTTACATAATATATATTGTGAGGGAGACTGCTTAACAAGATTGAGTTTTCCACCAACAAGTAATATAAGAATCTTTCCATAGTTGACGACTCCTTTTTTATATTCTGTTGGCTATACTAGTTTTCTTAAAGCAGGCCCTACTGTTGTACTATTACTTTTAATAACTGTTTGGAATTTAATAAGAGACCCTGTGTAATTGTATATAATATGCACATGAGTGTTTGTGTTTGTGTATATTTCTTGGCAGCTTACAGATTCTGCTAATTTTTTTTATATATTTTAGTTCCAAGATATAAGGATAATTAATTTTTGTATAAAAACTATAAAGAATATAATTATAGATGAGGCACTTTTAAATGCAAGAACCTTTTATTTTTTATTTTTTGATACTGGAGATTGAACTCAGGGGCACTCGACCACTGAGCCACATCCCCAGCCCTATTTTTTTGTGTGTTTTTTTATGTAGAGACAGGGTCTCACTGAGTTGCTTAGTGCCTAGCCAATGCTGAGGCTGGCTTTGAACTCGCGATTCTCCTGTCTCAGCCTCCCTAAATGCTGGGATTACCGCGCCCGGCAAGAAACTTTTATTTAAAGGAGACTCAGACATTGACAGCATTGGAGTTTCCTAGAAACTCATCAAATGTAGATTCTCAGGCCATGACCAAGTTGTATTGTTATATTGTTGAAGAATGTACATTTTTGAAAATACATGGCACATTACACATGTTAAAGTCTGAGAAGAAGGATCATAGAAGGTATCCCTTATTAAAAACAAATTATTAGTAAAGCCTTTGGGACAAATTTTTCCTTGATAATATTTTGAATTGTTTTCATTTTTATTGGTTCATTCATATTTTAATTTTTCCCATTCCTATTGGAACATCTGCAATATTTTTCTAATGTTACACATCCACACACAGAATCATAGACAACTTTGGTAATATATTTTAATAATTTTATATTTATATGACTTGTGTTAAAAATATTTCTGAATACTTATTGATTATTAATGTCATATATGGATTGCACTAATTGCTAGGTATGCATGCTGCATGTTTATTAATATTAATACTGTCAATAAAATTTATTTTTTGTCAGGTTTATTGATAAATAATTTAGGTATCATGAAATTAATCCTACTTAGATGCAAAATTTTGTGAATTTTAACTAATACAAATAGTTCGATAACTATCACACAATCGAGATATAGAAGATTTTCAACATCATAAAAAATTATTTAGTCATCACTATAGTTAATCCCCTTCTTGCTTCAGCCCCAAGCACCTGACAAACCTAATGGTCTCTGCTCCAGTTGTTTTGCTTTTGAGAATATTACATACATGGGATTGTTAGGAGGTGTAACAGCCAACACATTTCACATTAATGCAGTACAACTTTGGGAAGTATATCTCCAAAGCTCCCTGTGTGTTGAACCAAGGCAGGACTGGAGCTAATATTCTCCCTCTCAGCAATCTTGTTTGTTCTCCTGCCTTGCATAAGTTCCATTTTTTCCACTTTCTGCTGCAACATATTTCTCTGCACCCACAAGATAGAGATCTAAGATGATGGTCAACAAGATTTTAATGAAAAGTGATACCTAAGTGTAAAATTAAAGGTTAACTATATTCCCTCAAATAGAACTCTGTAAGATAGTTACCAATAATGAAAAAAAATCCTTGGGAAACCCTGCCAAGAATAGAAATATATACTAACTTCATATTTTTATACAAATTCTTGAATGTGAAAATATATATTCTATTTACAGAGAAGAAATAAAAATGGGGGGCCAGGAAATATTTTAGGTAAAGAAAAAATTGTTTTATTGTCATGTGATCATAAAAAAGAGAAAAATAAAAGAAATCAGAAATAATCCAATTTCATAAAATAATGGATCAAAGTAAGATATTATGAAATAATAAGAAGTTCTGTGTTGCACAGGAGGGGAGAGAAGATTAGTTAGTATTGGGGGAAAGAAGTCAGTCTTTTGTAATTAAGTTGATATTAGTTGATGCACTTTCTTAATTTGTTGAAATATTACATTTGGATGTTGTATTTTGTTAAGTGTTTTTATTTGTCCACTGAAACAATGATATCAGACAGGGTAGTACATACCTGTAATTCCATCAACTCATGAAGTGAGTCAGGAGAATGGAAAAGTTGAAACCAGCGTGAGCAACTTATAGATACTTTATCAAAAAAAAAAGGCTCTGGGAATTTAGCTCAGTGGTAAAATACCCCTGGGTTCACACATGCATGCACACATGCACACATACTATATATAAAATACATATGTGTGTGTATGTATATATTTTTTTTCAAACTGTTGATGTGATGAATTAAATAATTGTTTTTTGAGTGCTCAACCAACCTTGTGATCCCAAGATAAGATAAGCATCAGTTTTTCAAGATGTATTGTTAGGTCAATATATTCATAGATTAAATTTACTAAGTATTCAATAAAGTCACAAAGAAATGGAATTTCTGTTATATGATTTTTACTTGAAGCAAGAAGTTGTGTAATATTATTTCTAAAAATACTGAGGTAAAACAAAATCTGTACTGTGAATCCTAGGGTAGTCACTTAAAAACCTAGGAAGAAGGTGCATCTGGGCTGCTGCATGGTGCATGCCTATTATCCCAACAACTCAGGAGTCTAAGTTAGGAGGATCGCAAGTTCAAAGTCAGGCTCAGCAATTTAGTAAAGCCCTAAGCAATTTAGTGAGAACCTCTCTCAAAATTAAAAAAAAAAAGGGCTGGGGATATGGCTCAGTGGTTAAGTGCTCCTAGGTTCAATCCCTAGTATAAAAGAAAAACAAAAAAAACTAGGAAGATACAACTAACAAGCTAATAATGAAAATCAAAATTGAATTATAAAAAATTTTCTGAAAGCAGGCAGACAGTGGAAAAAGAAAAATTGTTAAACGTCAAAAACAATAAATGATGGTTTAAATTGTGAAATGCATAAAATTATATACTATCTTATACATATAATTATATAATTGTATTGAATATTATATTGAATGTAGATATATCAAATATAATTACATAATATAGATTTTTTTAAACACTGCTCATAAGAGACTTGACTGAATTAAGCAATGAATAAACCAAATCATCTATTGTATATATGTCTCCTTCAAGAATCCATTTGGCTGAGCTGGGAATGTGTCTCAGTGGTAAGTGATTGCCCAGAATGAAGCCCTGGGTCTGATCATCAGCACAGCAAAATAAATAAATAATTGAAGAATCTCACTTGGAATATTAAAACATGTAAGACAAAGAAAAAGTAAGAAAATATATATTATTCTAACTTTCATCAAAATAAAACAATTTTCTTGGAAAGTTTCATGGCTTTTAGGCAAAATAGATTTCAGAATAAGCAATTAAAGCATTATGGTTTATATCTAAAATGTCTCTCAAAGCCTTTTTAGTTAAAGGCTTAGTCCTCAGTACAGGAATGTGCAGAGGTGGAGCTTTTGGGAAATGATTGGACCAAGAGGTTCTGACTTCATTAGTGGATTAACCCGATGTAGCTGGCTTGACTGCAGGAAGTTTGGGAAATTGTAGGCAGGTAGGCTGTGGTTGGAGAGTATGTCATTGAGGTTGTATTTCTTGTCCCATTCACTTCTATGTATATATTCATTGTCTCTCTTTCTTCTTCCCACCTGCCATGTGCTGAGCCACTTTGTACAGCCAAACCCTTCCAGCATGACAAAGAAATGCAGTCAAATGACCATGGGTTGAAACTTCTGAAACCTCAAGTTAAAATAAATCTTTCCACCTCTAAGTTGTTTTTCTTATTTTTACATCAAGAAAAAGCTAAACAACACAATAACCAAAGACATATTGCATATAAATAAAGGGAAAAATTAACAAACAGAAAATAAAAATCCAAAGCATAAATATCTAAAGGATACTCCTCTCTCATTATTTGATGGGAAAATAAAAATTGGCAGAAGATCATTAAAAATGATGAAGCACTGACCAATATTAATAACAAGTGTTAGCTAATTGATATTGGCAGAACCCACTACCTTAAAGAGAGAATGTATTCTTTGCAAGTTCACAGAGAAAGATATCCTTCACCATAATAGCAATGATAGTTATGATAATATGGAAGAATAAAAATCTTATGAAGTGTTTTCTCAGACCACCATAGAATTCAATTGAAAATCAAAATTTTAAGATAAAAATGTAAGATGATATTCATGATTCAATTTCTATATTAAGCAAACAATTTTTAGTTTCATAAGGACAATCTTCCATGTTAGTTTCTGTGTATATTTAAGTTAAAAACACAAACATACACCAAATAACACTCATAAAACAAAAGGCTTCCTTTAAGATAATCTCTGAATGTCCAAACAGTCTAGCCTCACCAGTCAGCTGCAAAGGTGGGTGTCAATGAGCAATAGCTTTGCATCATGGTCTCAGTACTATCCTATGTCTTGGACACCTGGCAGAATATAGCAACTAGCAAAATGAAATAATACTTGCTGGACAGATTGAACACTGTTATTTTAAAATTAGTGTGTGTGTGTAGAGGTAGAAGTCATTATGTTAAATGAAACAAGGAAAGGACAGAAAGATAAGTAGCCCATAATCTCACTTATTCATGGAATTTAAATAATAATAATAATAATAATAATAATAATAATAATTGAACTCAGAAGAGGAGACTAGAACTGTGGTTACCAGCAGCCAAGAAGGGTAGAGGGTTGGGAGGGCTGGGAAAGTGTTGATCAATGGGCACTAAGAAGTAGTTGCAAGAGAGAAATAAGTGCTCAGTTTCTATGGCACTGCAGCGTGAACACTGTAGTGACAATGTAGTGCAAATTTTTAAAAACTGGAAGGGTTTTAAATTTTTTCACCACAAAAACATGATAAATGAGGATTTAAATTTATTTTCCTGATTTGAATATTATACAATATAAACATGTATTGAAATATCCTGTGCTATATCAAAAATATGAACTATTGCTGACAATTAAAAAAAAATTAGTCTTTTCTCTGCAAATATATTAGTTTATGTTATTGATGTATTTCAAAACCAAATTGCTTTTCTTTAAAGTGAAAAGTGAATATAGATCTTTTTAATTTAAATAAAGTTTTAGAAAAAAATCATATTGGAACTATTGACAGATTATTTATGAATCACTAATATATTCATATCAGTTTGTTTTCTTCTGTTTTCCTACGTAATCTTTAATGGCTGGATGTATCTTTTGCACCTTATTAAAAACTACTAAAATTAAGGGGAGACATCCAAGAGTCTCCTTTGGGGAATTCTTCTTCCTGCCAGGGAGGATATAAACCACCTGAGAAATTAAAGTCTAGAATAATTAGTAAAGAACAAAAGACAAATACAGAATTATAGTTTCAAAAGGATGGAGCCCCTGATGGATCCTAGCCTACACAGAGCTGGGCAAGACAAGAGAAAATGGATCCTATGGTTTATTTAAAGGGGTATATCAAAGGCACAGATAAGGTTTCAAGGGTGGAGTTTTGCTTCGTGATGTCCTGCAGTCAGCAGGTTGATTGGCATCTTGGCAGGTGTCACCCATTTCCAAGGTGCTGTGCAGCTACAGTAAGTCACCGCATCTCAGGTGCTGTGTGGGATCTTTGGCAGAGCTGAGGGGGAAGTTCACTTACATCAGGCGGTCTAACCCTGTGGGGGTGCCATGGGATTTCTCAATGCCACAACTATTCCCTCACTGGCTGCGATGCTAATAGTCCATATACAGCCCAAGAATGGCTCTCTAAAAATAATACCAGTTCATTTGTCTTTAATGTGATTCTAAAATTTCAATCAAAATAAACCATTTTTCTCCACCAGCATATCCTTTTCTCTTTCTACTTTTGCATATCCACAGTCATTTGCCTTGTATTTGGGATAAGTGATTAGATCTCTCTTCTTTCTGATATTATTCTATACACAATATGAATTTGTCTAGTTTCAATACAGAAAGAATATAATATGAGATGGTTGATTCTTATCAATAAAATGAGTAGTAAATAACCAAAGAACATATTTTAACTATCTGTGTATTCTTATGTAATATTTATACAAACATTGTAAAACATTTAGCAAACAAGATCCTCTGTAGTTGGTAGTTATTATTAATTTTACATATATGGTCCTTTCTCTGGTTGGTTTATGCCCCCCGTAATACTAAATACATTTTTTACATTTAATTTTTAACATGATTATATAATGAATATTTGGACGTTGAAATTTCTGTTATAAAATTCTTGTAATTCCTTTTAGAGAGAATGAATAATTGGATCAATCTCTATTTCTGGAATGCATTGAAGGTATTTTTTCTTGCTCATTTCTAATGCTTTATATAATCAATGAATATGAAGTGGTTTGAAATTCAATATTACTGGCACTTAAACTGGTAGAATTAATGGGCATATTGTACAGTTAGCTATTCCAGAAGAATCCTACATTTTATTCTTATTGATATACTGTTTGAGATGTAGGCAATTAACTGAAGAAGTATGTTAATACCTGCTATGTGGATAGCACTACATACCAAACAGAGAAATAAGTAGTTAAAATAAAATAAGTCAAAATCAGTCAAAAATATGACTTATTTGAGCAATAACAAGTAGAAGTTTCTCTATTTATGGAATATCAACTTAAAATATTTTTTCATATGTGAAAAATATCACAAACCAGAGCAAGGCTCTGATCATTTAATACAAGTAAGAGATGGCACTGCAGGATTTGGTTGAGACATTTTATTTAGTTAAATGCTACTATATTTTGACTGAGTTGTGCTTCTCAATTACATATTATAAGTTCAGAAGTAATGGGTATCAGATGAGTTAACAAAAAAAGGTATACAATAATCGACGCATTGCTAAAATTGGAGATGTATACAAATGTGTGCATGCAGAGCAATGAAAACAAAGATACCATAATCATACAATGAATAAATCCTACAACCTCATAGTGAGGAAAAGTAAAGTAAGAAAATAAGCATAAAATATGATGCAATTTGTAAAATTCAAATGCACTTTATTAAAATAGGATACTGTTGTGAATAAATATACTAAGAGCAAAGTAATGACAAACACAAAATGTGGGTGTGGGGGGTTACCTCTGGAGGCAGGGGATTGACCACAGTATGCAGACCTGGAGAGTTGCACTGGTGGTGGTGATGCTCTACCTCATGAGCAGGTGAGATAAATAAATAAAACTAGGCATTTTTAAAGTATATAAAACCTCAATCTCTTATTTTGACACAAGGCAAAATAGATATGACTTCCTAGCAAAAATGGTTATCTAAAAGAAATGTTTCAGGATCATTTTTGGCTAATCAGGTTTATATTCTCTTTTTCATTGAAGACAAAAGCTTATTTCTTAGCTTTGTTTTCCTAGTAAGTCTCATGAATACAATATGGAATAAAGAATGTGATACTGGAGAAGCAGGGTTGCTTGATAGAGCAGAATCATTCCTGGATTCTCTAGATACAGCATGTGAAACTCCCACCATGATTTGAAGCCTTAAGGAGAGCCATGGTCTTTGTTCACCTGTGGAAACTACACAGACTTTTGTGACTGCTTTGTGAGCTGCAGCAGCACTGTGGTCAAGATTTTAAATATTTCCAATTACATTTTCATAGCTATGAGATTGCCTCCAGAAGGTTATGTCAGTGTCTTAGCAGGTATTTAGAGAAGGTAAGTGTTATCTGAGGATTTAAAAATAATATATGGTACACAGCTTTACTGAAGCACTGGTAACTACTATGTTTACTTCTTATACATTTTTAAAATCCCAGATACTGCAAGTTGCCCTCTGTTAGATATACAATGCAGCATTGCAATGTATTAAAAAAAATAGTTCAATTATCTTGGTTGAACTTGTTCAGTCATTTTTTTCTTTTATTGTTTTACATTTTGTTTTCTAGTATATTTCTGGGGATATAAAAAGTATTCTATTATTGAGATTCTTATCATTTAAAAATAAAATGGTCATTTTTTACTGTGTTATCCCAACACAATTCTTTATTTTTAAAAATAAAAGGTATCATAAATGCAGTAACAAGAGTAATTAATATCTATATAATGCCTTCTATGTGTTGGTCCTTCTATTAGACACATAGCATATTATATTGAGGTCTGTTGGTCTATTTTCCATAGCTAATATTTGTCCTAATTTTTCATTTTTTTACATTGAAACAGGTAGACAGTTCAATGAGCATCTGTCCTGGGGGATGTTTCCAGTATGTATTAGACCCACTCTGAGATCCCAAGGTGTCTCCTCTTCCCAGGACTTTGTGATTGTCTTTTGCTGCAGAAAAACTTTTCAGGGTCTCTACCCAGCCACAGGAGCCCAGAGAGAGATCGCACTGCTCACCAAGACCACTGCCAGGTTCTCTGGTCTAGCCCGCCCTTCTCAAAAAAGCATACATTCTTCATCCTTGGGCACTATTTTCTATAAAGCCTGGGCCACAACAAGGAAGAAAATGTTTTGATAGGAACACTAAAATTATTTCTTAGACGATGAGAGCAATTAGGATCCCATCCTATTCCCAGGCAGTCTTTAAGGAAGTGGTAACATCTTAATGAAATTATTTTTACCTACCAGAGAATTTTAAATAGAGAGGGCAATAGAAACTAACCATGTGACCAGATGGCAGTCTTCATTTGAAATCTTGGTGCATATGAACTATCAAGCAGCTACTTATGAAGCAGCATTAATATATTTAATTTTAAACTTATAGTAGTCAATTTTTACCTTTTGATATTATTAGTATTAATTTAGTTGTTTATGTTGAGCAGAATACAAAATAAACTATTTTAGTTTCAATACATCAAATACTTCAAACTCTATGTATTAATATTTGATTATTATTTTGTGAAAAGCATTTTCCATAACTCCTTACTTGTTTTGTAGGTTTTGATTAAATAATTAAAAATATACATTCAAAAGATAAAGTAATATTTAATAGTTAAACATAATTTGTAGTTTAAAATTATGAATAACTCTCAAAAACCTTTAATTCAATTTTTAATAAACTAATTTGTAAATCATCAAAACCAAAGAAGATTAGTCATTTTGGATTCTATAACATAGAATTGGTGTTAGGAAGTCACCCAGCAATGATATATATGAGGCACAATTAAGATGAATGCTATCTCAATGCAATATAGAAGCAGAGGTAATATATAACATTTGATTGTTATATAACTCCAGTGCTTTGCACAAAATTATTTTTCTTTGAAAAGACTTTTACCAGAGGCAGACAAATTTAACAAAAGTTTAAAACTAACATAATGTAGTTTATTCCTAGGAAAAAAATCTTTAGATCAAAAACCAAGATAATTTTTCTATTTGAATAGAAAAGATAGCAAACCCAATAGATTTATTGAGCATGAAAACTTGAAATGCTATAATGCACCTAAGGAATTAAATGATCCAGTCATGAATCACAAAGAAGACATAAATTACCAAAATGTTTGTATAATTGCAACATACAAGTGCCCATTATAGTACATTACTGCCGGCTTCTAAAGAAATTCTTTAAAAGAATTCGACTACTAAACTGCAAAAACCAGCTTTCTTTTTCTTCATACATTAGTATTAGGCCATGCCATGGTTGGAATGTTCCTTTCAAAATTCATACTGAAATTTAATTCCCATTGTGACCATCTGAGAGGTGATCCTCAAGTGACTAGGCTGTGAGGGCTTTGTTCTCATGAATGGATTAATGTTATCACAGCGTGTGACTTTTTATAAAAGAAAGACTTCAGCCCAATTTCCTCTGACTTCCATCTACTCACTTCCCCTTCCACCATGATATGACATAGGATGAAGATCCTTGCCAGATGCTTGTGCTAGTTTCTTTGATTTCCTAGCTTCCAGAAATGTGATCCAAACAAACTCTGATAGTTTATAAATTTCTCCAGCAGTGGGATTCTGCCTAAGCAAGAAAAAACTAAGTCAAGTCATTCATTTAGCTTTCTAAATTTTCCACTTAACATGTTTTTATTCTTTGGAACTTGAAATGGGATTCTTCTTACTTGCTTACAGCTAAAGGGTCAATTTCTATAGTAAGAAGTAGAGGGTGCAAAGAATTCAACAACCACTATCAAAATCATGAATTTAGAAAATATTTACTTAACCCTTACAGTTTGCTAGTTATCATTCTGTGAATACAGAAATGAACAAGACTTTTGAAATGTCTGCCATCAATGAACTTACATTCTATAGGAGTGCGATAGTGAATCAAATATATAATAGCAGAGTAAATACACGGCTGACATAAAACAGATACTAACACAGTAAATATATTATATTGCAAAGAAAAATAAAGCAAGATAAAAATCAAGGGATTTCCAGGGTGGAGGCTATTTTATTTTATATTGAGAGGCTATGCCTCACACTTGACATGTTGTATGAGCAGAAATTCAGAGGAAGTTAAGAGGATGACATATAAACATGAAGAAAACTTATATTCCTGAAAGGGGGTGGGGTGGGGGGACAAGATCCAGAGAAAGAAACTTGTTTATTGCATTTAAGAAAGAGTGTGGAGATTATACCAAGGCCAAAAGGAAAAGAAGAATGGTATATCAACTTCTAGTATGTAGAAATGCTTTGAATTTTTAAGGAACTTTAAACAATAGAATTAAAGAACCCCACTTTAAGTTAAATTGCTCTATCAAAATCAGACTTGGGAGTCAGGAGGAGTGGACCAATTTTGAAAGTAGAAAAACCAATCAGCCCAAGAATCCTGGCAATCAGGTCAATAAACTCTGTAAAATATAATGGTGTTTTTTTCTAGCTTGTGGTGATAAAAGTAATGAGAAGTGTGGTTTATCCATATATATTTTAAAGATGGAATAAAAGTTTTAGATGAATAGAATGGGATATATATGATGCAGAATGTATCCAAATATCCAAAATTATTTTATTTTCATAAACAGAAGTGTGGAATTACCCTTTTTTGGTAGAAAGAAGTTTGGGCATCAACGTCCTTTCTTGTAAAATAATACAGTGATTACTAGGATTTAGCAAGGCAGTGATTGGGAATAGCAAGTGCAAAGTCCCAGAGGCAAGAGATCATAATACACTTGAAATTGATATTATCAAAAAATTAAGCTGGACGTTCTGTTTATGTGAATGAAGCTACCCATGGCAGGACATGGAGTAAAAAGAAATGCTATAAATTCAATATTACATATTTCAGTGAAGGAACTCATATAGCCAGATATGTACAACTGAAGTAACCAAATTCAATATAGATAAATAATTTGTATAATAGGAAACATGGTTTCAAAAAGAGGTTCATAAATTGAAAAAAATTCACAAAAATAAATATGAGGACATACTCTTGAATCTGAGGAGATCATTATTTAGAAATATAATTATTCATCCTTTTGAGAAAACTAAAGTAATCAATATCAATCAAACTAAATCAATATCTTCAGTCAAAACTGGTTTTTACAAAGAGATGGTATGAATTTTTAACAAAGTCCTAATAGAAAAGCACACATTTTTCCCCCATTAAATAATGTATATAAAAAACATAATGGTAATGTTTGGAGGGAAAAGAGAGCATATTGACAATAAGAAATAAGAAAGAGATAAATAAGTTGAGAAAATCACATTTTTGACAGTGACCTAGCATAATAGGAATTTCTACACAGTTGAACATTTTCAGAATAATTTAGGAAGTTATTTCTAAAGTAAGAAAAAAAATGCTTTCTGTTTATGAGGAGTAAGTTATGGATGTATTTTAAAAATAGAAAAATACATAATAATGCTAACCAGAAGAAAGGTCCAGTGTTTATATTAATATGATGTGAAGTACATTTTAGAACAAAATATATTACCAGCCACAAAGAAAAAGTTTTCAAAATTATAAAAAAGTCAACTCTTCAAGAGTATAACAATTAGTGGAACTTATCCATCTAATAACAAATTTTAAGATACAAGTGATAAAATTTATGCCTTGGAGGAAAAAATAAATAAATGAATGGGCATATATGTTAAATTTCAA
The DNA here is from genome assembly GCA_004024805.1 of Geosciurus inauris. Lineage (NCBI taxonomy): Eukaryota > Metazoa > Chordata > Mammalia > Rodentia > Sciuridae > Geosciurus > Geosciurus inauris. The sequence continues at coordinate 206,424 of PVHX01000176.1, read as the reverse complement.
TAATGCCTTCAAAACTATATAGAAAAAAATGTAAAGTAATATATGAAATACTTGAACAATGTTATCAACTCACTGGAAATGGTAAATATTATAGAAAACTCACAAAATGAAGAGGAATATATTTATCAGTGACCTTCTCTGAAACTGAAAAAATTAAGTTCTAGTTGAATGTCAGGAATGGGAGAAGTGGCATATTTTTTGAAAGACACAACTATTGGTACTCACTCAAGAAGAAACAAACAATCCACAATGACCTAAAACAAAAAAGTGCATTTCAAATTACAATCAATTCCACACAAAAATGTACAGGCTGAGAAGCTTCACTGTGAAATTCTATCAAATAGTCTATGTTAAGGTTTGGATATAAAATGTCTTATAAGAGCCCCAGTGTTAAAATGAATGCTGGAAGGTTCATCTATTGAAGGGCATCTAGGTTGGTTCCACAGATTAGCTATTGTGAATTGAGCTGCTATAAACCTTGAAGTGGCTGCATCACTGTAGTATGCTGTTTTTAAGTCTTTTGGTATAGACGGAGGGGTAGGATAGCTGGGTAAAATGGTGGTTCCATTCCAAGTTTTCTAAGGAATCTCCATACTGCTTTCCAGATTGGTTGTACCAATTTGCAATTCATGAACATGCCTTTTCCCCACAACCTCGCCAACAGTTATTGTTGTTTGTGTTCTTGATAATTGCCATTCTGACTGATGTGAGATAAAATCTTAGAGTAGTTTTGATTTACATTTCCAGTGTTTAATTTGCATTTTTAGTGTTCTGTAGTTTTCATTGTAGAAGTTATTCACCTCTTTTGTTGGATTGATTTTCAGGTATTTTATTATTTTCGAGGCTATTGTGAATGGGGTAGTTTTCCTAATTTCTCTTTCAGTGGATTCATCACTGATGTATAAGAACACATTTGATTTATGGGTGTTGATTTTATATCCTGCTACTTTGCTAAATTCATTTATTATTTCTTGAAGTTTTCTGGTGAAATATTTTGGATATTCTAAATATAGAATCATGTTATTGGTAAATAGTGATAGTTTGTGTTCTTCTTTTCCTATTTATACCCCTTTAATTTATTTCTCCTGGCTAGAGTTTCTTTCAACCAACTCCCTAACCTTCTGTAATGCCCAGACTCATGAGACCACCAGAGACCACCAGGAGTCCGATTCCGATGTAATCATAAAAGGGTCTTTAATTCAAGCTCGAGCAGGGTCCACACACCTTCGCTGATGCAGGGGGTAGGGAGGTGCGCCCCGAGTCTAGGGGAGCAGGGATTTTTATGGATTACAATCGCAAGCAGGGGAGTACATGCCTTGGCATCACATGATTGGGTAAGGGAAAGCGCGCGCAAGGGGACAGTGGTCTTGTCGCTACAGGATTGGGTAAGGGTGAGTGTGGTCAGTATGAGGTCAGTTGGCCTTTAGGCTGATATGTTTGGCTACGGTGGGCCCAACACTTAATTTCCTGATTGGTTGGCCCAGATTGCAAAACAACTCACTGGCGCCAGAGCAGTGTGCCATTAAGTGTTTTACAATTTTTTAGGATCTGGGCGGGGGCTGCTGGGTTGAGGACAAAGGCTCAGAGTCACAAAATGATGCAGGTCTTGTCCTCTCACTTCCACATCTCTGCCCAAATCATACCAACAGGATGAATACATTAAGCTTCCAATTTGAAGATCACCTCCCTACCTCTGCCCAGCCATCTGATTATTCTTACCTGGATATATATATATTTTTTTCCTGCATTTTCAAAATATATTTGAACATGTATTTCCTTACTTGATTGCTGTATCCTCTGTTAAAAGCTCCACAAACCAGGTGTTTCTTGACCAATGTAATCTAACATAGAACCTACTGAAATGTAGATGTTCAATAAATTACTTAATGAATTAATGTTGAAAGAATAAATAATTTTTATTAATCATTTTGCAAAACTTTTTTGGCAAAATTAATTTTCTTAATTATTATTAGATTTATTTAAATGCTATATAGTCATAATTAATCAAAAACTAGATCCCCAAATTTCTAGTTTGTTTCTGAAGACCCTGCAGTAACTCCTCAAAGGAAAGAAATTTTGAAAACCTCATATATTTTGGTAAAAATTTAATAAATCAAAGTTTTGTTCGGCTATATGGAATATCATCAGTAATCATAATCAATGTTTTTAATAAGTGTAAAATTATAACTTTGAAATGTACTAAAATTAAACCACCTGCTAAGGCTGAGAAATTGAGAGAAAACATCATTATTCCAAATAAGCAGAAATTATTATCTGCTTCAGTCAAAGCTTATGATTTGTTCATATTGGCAATAAAGTAATGCAGAACCAGAAATCAAAAAGAGCTTTCAGATTTCTAAAGAACTTCAAAATGAAGGGTATACATCTTGTAAATGCTACATAATATCATACAATAACTAGATGACAGATAGTGACAAATAGCATTTTAAAAGTTCTAATAATAAAACTGAAGGTATCATTTCCCTATAATTTTATGTATGTTATTAATTTACTATATCTGGATGCAGCATATTACCAAACAGATGTTCATCATGGGCTAACTCATTTTTAATAGTATACATTAATTTGAACCTACATCTATTAATTATTTTTCATTCACACATTCACAATCTACCTAAACATTTTATCTCTTGTCAACAATACATGAAAAATAAAAAAAACAGAGAAATGTTAAATGGAGTAGTATATTTCTTTTTAAACTCCATTAATGTGAAAATATTTGCTAATATTTGTCTTTGAAAGTAAATGCAATTTTATAAGCTAGATAGTTGACCAATATACACAACATAAAATTTGCTAAAAAATAAAAAACATTGTGACATATGTATTTTATCTTTCTTGAAGGCTTTGATAATGAGCATTGGTTATATTATTTGTGTTAGGATATGTCAGCAAAGTGAAATTGGCAACTAGTATAAAGACATAGTTTTTGAAATTATGGCTCCTAACAAAATTGAACACTAATTTGAGCTTCCAGTTTCTTCCTTCAAATTCAAATCTTAAGACACTTCACAAGTGAGAAATAAACACGTTTCAGATTTTAATAAAAACAAAACAAAACAAAAAATCAGATTTTTCTGAGAACATTTAAGGCTGTCTTGGAAGGATGCATTTTAAGTACTATTTCTACCTTTGGTATAGTTTTTAAATGACACTTCACTGCAGAGATTAGCCCAAATGAAAAAAGGGCATCGGGGTTGTACAACATCCCTGAGAGGTAAAAAATTTATGAAAGCTCTGGAGAGATCAATCTCCTCCCTACTTTTTTCCACAAACACTTATGGTTAAAGGATGATAAATTATGAAAACTATTTCTCTTAATTGATGCCTCAATCTGTAGAATTTGCCTTATAAAATAATATAAAATGGATCTTATAAATAGTGATTGTGAATTAGTGATTCTGAATCCTTAAACTCATGAGTTTCCTTCTCATTAAATTTTCCAGTCCTGCCAGTTGCAGTGGCACACACCTGTAATCCCAGCAGTTTGGGAGGCTAAGGTAGGAGGATAGCAAGTTCAAAGCCAGCCTCAGCAAATTAGTGAGGTCATAAGTAACTTAGTGAGACACTGTCTAAATAAAAATACAAAAAAAAGAGTGAAGATGTGGCTCAGTGGTTAAGCACCCCTGAGTTAGAAACTTGGTACAAAAAAAAAAAAAAAAAATCCAGTTTTTCCATGGAGAGGTGACTGACCTTAGTCTTTCACTGATGCATATTACTAGGTAGAACATCCAGAGCACAGAGATAAATGTATGGGTCCAGAAATGGCTTTACCTTTCTGCAGTTCAGTGGAGGAAGTTTCCAGCTAATTGGATTCAAACAGATAATTTAATTGTCACTTCTATAGTTGCCCTGAAGATTATCCTTCATTTTTCTCTTCCTAACACTGTGTCTCAACGACCGCAGAAGTTAATCTTCCACATACTGTAGATACAAGTAGAAAAAACTTTCTCCATGAGTAATAAGTTTGACTGAATGATAGACAAAAAACTTCATTGCATTAAGCTAACAAGATTGCATACTTTATCTTTTCTAAAGATGTCCTCGCTTTCTGATGATTCAGCTGCTTGATAATCTCTTAGAGAAAATAAACTCACAGATCAAAATAACTATGTACACTAAAAGTATAACTTTTTTAAAAAAGGCAATATAGTACATAAAAATTTAGTGCATATAAATTTAAGTAATCTTATTGAAAATTACAGAAAAAAATTAGACATAATGATAAAAAATGTATTTATGTGTATAGATAAAGAGAAGTGACTATCAACATTAGAAGTAAATTAATGATTTCTGCTAAAAGCATAAAATAAGGAAAGAAATATTTGAATAACAATTGGTGATTTTAGGGGAAATGGGACAGTTACTTCTACTTACCATCTACAAATAATTCTTAATTTTAATTTTTGTTTAATTTCTTGTCAAGGTTTATGTAGAGTTTGTATTTAATGTAGATTTCAAACATTTTAAAATATCTACTTTTAAACATAAACTTATAAAGGATGTATTGTTACATTCTCTCAAGCTTTTTATTTTATCTTGAACCAATAAATGCATGGCATAAATTTTTAATTTAGCCAAATTCTTCCCAACTATGTTAACTGGATACACTAAAGAAAAATGTACAAAAAGATAATACTTAATTTATATAGATTTACAAGCCTGGCCTTTTTCTGCATTCTTTCATGCATTTTCAAAATAAGATCCTGTGAAGTATTTTCAGAAAACAAACAACAACAACAACGAAAATGCCAGGAGCACTATTAGGTCTGCCTGAGGCAAAAATGACTCAGAGCCCACTTTACTTTCTTCAGCAGTGTATTCTGTACACACTGAATTTATTACCCAGAGGTAGTGATATCAAATTCATTGCCTAGAAAGTTTGAAGAACAGTTTTGGTGGATTGATTTCATTTAAAATTTGACAAATAGCTTTTGTTGTTTACACATATTGATATTTGACTTTCAAAGAGTAATACTGTGCTTTAATCCACTTTACAAATACAGCAGTATTTGCATACTTTGAGACAATATTACTAAGACAAAATCCATTCATCCTAGGACACATACAAATTACAGAACATAGTGGATCTCAGACCTGACATCTCTCACTAATTCAGACTTTCCATATATGTACAATAGAAAAAGTGAAACTCAGTGTATGATATTTTATAAAAATAAATCAGAATGTACTGGAAGCCTAAATAAAATTAGAGTGACTAGACTTTAATAAAATCATATTTTTAATTCAGAATACTGTAAAAATTGACTCAACAACTCTTAAGTTCAGGGATATTTGTATTCACCATTATAGTGGATATTTGTTGAACTCATAGTGTCAACTACATTCTAAATTAAATTCTTTAATTTAGTTTATTAATCTGGTAGTTCTGAATTATTAAGAACAATTAAAACTCTTTAAATCATAGATTCTTAAGAAATAATATACTCCCTAATGGGTAATATAAATTTCTGTTGACATTTATTGACAATAAAGGATGTAAGAACCATTGTAAGGGGAGTGGAAAAAACTCCATGATGTCAGTGAGGTATTCCAGATGTGCAAAGTTAATAAAAACAATGTTACGTATTTCTTAGGTTAACTAAGCATAATAGATCTCAATAAGATGCTTCTTACTGATGATTTCCTAGAGTGATTCTTTGCTATTTTCATAAGCAAAGGATTCTGGTATATGATGGGTATTACACAGAACCTATCTCAATAAATATATTTTTAAAATTCTCAGCAAAAGAAAAGTCATGAGAAAATGTCTTTGGTTTCCTTTAAATAACGGTTTTATAAGTCATAACTTATAGTTTTATATCGTGCCTTGTGAGTCTGCTCAATGAGTTGGGATCTCGGGGGATGAAGGGTACTGAGGGGTCCTCAGAAAGGATGAGATGGGGTCCCACAGGAGGAGGGTTTGGGGTGAATAGTCTGGGTGAAGTGACTCCTCCGGGGGCTGGTAAGACTGCGCCACCAGAGCAAGACGCAGAGCCCATTTATTCCAGAAAGTACAGCAGCTTAAGAATGGTCCCTGGACCAATCATGGCACCCAAGTTACAAACAATGGGGTACTTCTTTATCAGGCGCCCAGTCCATTAGCATAGAAAGGGGAAAGAAGGAGGGGAGGGGTTGAAGGTATGGGGAGTACTCCTACAATATCTGACACAATAAATATCATATATAAGATATCCTGGTTAAGAATACATAAATAAATAATAACACTCCTGTGGCTTTAGTATCTACATGTAAAAGATAGAACTATACTTGACAATCTTTTGTCCACAATATAGAGAAACTGGAAATAGCATAGAAGCTGTTTGACCTACTAGAAAAATGGAGCAAATGCTAATATCTGCAAAATCTTTATTAAATTCATTGCAAAACATGACATGGTAAAGCAGAATCTAATTATAGAAAATGTTTAGGTGACACTTATTATTTTATTTTATATGTGAATTTCATGCAAGTACAGTAAATAGTCAACTAATATTCAACTTATTATATTTTAGAAAATTACAAGTTAAAACCTCAGCAATTAGGAAATTGTGTCAACTTGTAAGTTGTGTTTTTTGCCAATATCTGAGGGAAAGACAAAAGTGAAAACAACAGTTTAAAACTTCACAAAAACTTTACTATATTGTCTATTTTCACTTTATTTAATAAAAACTCTATACCCATTACCTAAGAGTGGCATTGAACCAACTTAAGAAATTATGTTTTCATAAGTTACAAAATAATTCTACTAAAAGTTGAATTACAAAATAATTCTATTAAAAATTATTCAAAATAATTCTATTAAAAGCTGAAGATTCTTGCAATGAGTCCTACCACATAAAAAATGAGTCAGGAAGCACAAACTAATGGTGATTGAGAATATTATTCAGAACATCTTCTTTCTCATAACATATTTCAATTTTCTTCAAAAGGCAAAGTGAATCCAAGTGATCTTTAGGTAAGACAAGATTTGGAAGAGGTGCATGTTTTCTCAAGTGTTTATGACCACCTGTGCTTGGAAGGTACTGAGGTAGTCTTTGTGGAATATAGTAGGGGATTATAATGAGGAATTAGGCATCATGCTCAGTTTCAAGAATCATACACATTTGACCCTGCATATCTCAAAGTTCTGAATCCATAATTCAACCAATAATGGATTAAAATATTAAGTAAAAAGTTGTATTGTTGCTAATATGTACTATGTAGTTAGGACTATGATGGTTATGTCTCTGTTGAACAAAAACAGTTGTTTTTCTTCTCAACAAGTTTTAAAAACCTATAACAGCTATTTATATGACATTTATATTGTGTATGAGTACTGTGAAGATTAATATATATATGGAAATGTGTGTAGTTTATATACAATTTCTATCATATTAGCCATCATTTTTTGCTAATAACACAATACCATAGACTGAGAAAATTTTAAAGAAAACAGATTTATTTTGGTTGAAGGCTCTGGTGTAGTGGCTAGGAACCATTCCTTCCAATGACCTTCTTATGGATAGAGTCCAGAGGCTGTACAGGGATGATGAGAGACAAGGAGCATGCATGTGACTTCTAGTTTGTCTCTCCCCTCATAAAGCCATCAGTGCTCAGTCATGAGGGATCAACCTAGATGACTTATCTAGTCCTAATCACCTTCTAATTTCTCACCTTCACATGACCATCAAATTAAGTTTCTACCACTCACAATGGACATGGAACTTCAACAGGAGATTGGGTGGGTACAAATCATATTCAATCTATGACAACTATGTAATTTTCTATAAAGGATATGAACATCCAGGAATTTTAGTATCTGCTAGAAGTCCTAGATATGAAGAATGATCTCTTTTCTAAGAAACACATCGTACTGCTTTGGAATCAAAGTAACTTTACTGAAATGGAAACCTCAGTGCTTTATTCTCTTGCAAAAAAAAAGAGCAAGACATAGAAATAAAGCATAACAAAACTATCTCTTTTTAAAAAGCCTATTGTTTTGAACTATATAACCAATTTCAATTTGTTTTCATATGACCAAAGCTGATTATGTGAGTAATTTTTGGGCTCTGAAGTTATCTGTTTTTCCTGGTATATTATTACACCTTTCATCAAATCACTTTCTCTATTCCATTTAAGTTCTTTATTTTTTGTTTTGAATTGCTGTATGAAAATTTCCTAAATGATATGTTGGCCTCAACCTTCCAATGTGAGCAGCAGCATGAGATGTAAAATGGAATCATGAGAAAAAAAATTAGATGAAATTTTTTGCCTTTTGTGTGCTAATGAACATACAACCATCCATGAGGGCAGCTCTCTGTGATTATAGCTTCAGTATACACTTTGGTATTGAGTAGACTGTTTATGGTGATGGAACCGACTTTTCTAGAGTGGTGTATATGTTTGCAAGTTAAATTGCTTGACTTTAATAAGTATATTGCAGAGTGCTATGGTGCACTTAAAGGAAAGAAAAAAAGAAAATATTGCCAATAATACTATATCAGGTAAGACTATCCTTTAAAAATAAAAGGAAGTAATCTTTAACAGACAAACACAAATGAAAAGAAAGCAAAACTGAGGCAATTTGTAGCCACTTGAATTACCTTAATTGAATTCTGCAAACTTAATTGAAAACATGTTAAATACCAAACATAAATATATCTCAGGGCATATATCTCACTGATTAAGGTAAATATTCAGAATAATACAGAATAAAGTGACACTAATCATGGTGCATAAATTACTTTTAACTCTAAAATAAAAGTTAAAAGACAAAATATTAAGAATATAACAAACAAACAACAAAGAAAAAAAATTCATTTAGGGCTTGTTGAGCAATCTCCTAACATGCATTAGACCCTGGATTGAATTTCCAGCCTTTCTAGGAAAAAAATAAATAAAATAAAATCAATAATTATAAAATATATGCATGGATATTAAAAATAGAAAGCTCTCTATTAAAAATAGAAAGGGTGTGGTGGCACATGCCTGTAGTCCCAGTTGCTAGGGAGGCTGAGACAAGATGACACCAAGTTCAAAGTCAGCTTCAGCAACTTAGAAAGACCCTGTATCAACAGAAAAAAAAAAGCGTTAGGGATATGGCTCAGTGGTTAAGTGGTTAAGCAACTCCTTGGTTATAAGTTCAATTCCAGATAACAAAAAAAACCACAATATGTAGAATAAGAGGAGGAGGCATAGTTTTGGTGTGTGATTGAAATTGGTTTTGTTTGTTTTTTTAAAACATTAAATGGACAGAACTACAACATATATTAAGAATGTTTCCCAGTAATCAAAAAAAAGAAAAGAAAAGAAAAGAAAAATCTACAGTAGACACGTGAAAGATAAAAAAATAAATAATCATTTTATTTTTTTAATAAAATAGGGCTGGGGATGTGGTTCAGTGGTTGAGTGCCCCTGAGTTCAATCCCTGTTACCCCCCCCCCCAAAAAAAAAAGTACTGGGGATGTGTCTCAGGGGTGAATACCAAAAAATAAATAAAAAATAAAAATCATAAAGTGGATAAATGAATGGAAAATAAGACCCAGCAATGTGCTGTCTACTTGTGTCAAATCCTTTAGATTTAGATTTAAGGACTTGTATAATTTAAAAGTGCAGGAATGGAAAAAAGTATTCCATGGAAATGGTAAAAAAGGTTGAAAAATGATGGCCCACACTTATATTAGGAAAAATAGGCTCTAAGTCAAAGACTTCCAAGTTAGAAGAAGACAATCATTCTATAATAATAGAGCATCAGTGTGCCTTTCCCTCTACATCCTCACCAACACTTGTTTATATTCTTGATAGCTGTCATTCTGACTGGCATGACATGAAATCTTAGAATAGTTTTGATATGCATTTCTTTAATGGCTAGAGGTGTTAAACATTTTTTCATATATTTATTGATTGTATATCTTCTGTGAAGCTTCTGTTTAGCTCTTTAGCCCATTTATTGATTGTTTTTTGATGTTAAGTTTTTTGAGTTCTTTATATATCCTGGAGATCAGTGCTCTATCTGATGTGTGTGTGGCAAAAATTTGCTCCCAGAATGTAGGCTCTCTGTTAACCACATGGATTGTTTCTTCACACTCATATATTGCTGGTGGGACTGCAAATTGGTGCAGCCAATCTGGAAAGCAGTATGGAGATTCCTTAGAAAACTTGGAATGTAACCACCATTTGACCCAGCTATCCCACTCCTCCATCTATACCCGAAAGACTTAAAACATCATACTACAGTAATGCAGCCACTTCAACGTTTATAGCAGCACAATTCACAATAGCTAAATTGTGGAACCACACTAGATGCCCTTCAATATATGAATGGATAAAGAAACTGTGGTATATATACACAAAAGAATATTACTCAGCATTAAAAGATAATAAAATTCTTTTATTTGCAGGTAAATGGATGGAGTTGGAGAACATCATGCTAAGTGAAGTAAGCCAATCCCAAAAAACCAAAGGCCTAATGTTCTCTCTGATAAGTGAATACTGATCCATAATGTGGGAGGGGGTGTGGGAAGAATGGAGAAACTTTGGTCAAAGGGGAGGAAAGAGAGGAAATGGGACATGGGGACAGGAAAGACAGTGGAATGCAATGGACAACAATGCCCTAGGTTCATGTATGACTGCACATATGGTGTAACTCTATAGTGTATACAACCAGAGAAGTGAAAAGTTGTATTCCATTTGTATATAATGAATCAAAATGCATTCTGCTGTCATATAAACCTAAGTAGAATAAATTTTAAAAATGTAAAAAAAATAGAGGATCAATTCAACTGGAAAATATGAATTATATATATCTGTAAATTATATATAAATTATAGATGTATCTATACATATATAATGTTATACATAAATCTATACATATATAATTTATATATGTCACATATTTATACATACATATATACATCATAACACCTATATAATAGATACATATATACAGTTCTGTTTTCTTTCTCTGGTACCAGGAATTGAACCAAGGGGTGCTTAACTACTAAGCTACATCTTCAATTTTTTAAGATTTTTTTTCTTTTTTCTTTTAAGACAGGGTCTTGCTAAATTGCTGAGGCTGGCTTTGAACTTGTGATCCTTCTGCCTCGGACTTCTGAACCTCTGGGATTAAAGACCCACCTGTGCCAACCTGCTCAGCGATTGAGTAAATATGGGTGGTTCTGAAGGGAAATATTAATAACAGTACTATAGTAGTAAAAGAATACAATGCACCATTTTCAATATTGAATGGGAATTCTAGACAGAAATTAGCTAATTGGAATGACAATTAAAATCAAGCTGAACTAATAATCATTTATAAAACTTTCCATCTACTATACCTTGAATGTTTTCCCCAAACTACCTGTGTCAGAAACTTAAATTCCAATACAAAATGTTGGGAGGACTTTAAGAGACTGTTAAATCATCAGGGTTCTACCTTCATGAATAGATTCCTGTTGCTATCACAAGGGTAGGATTATCATCATGAAAGTGTATCTGTAATAAATGCAAGCTTGTCTCTTATCTTTCTTATGCATATTGTGCTGCAAGGTTATCACTTCTGTCATAGAATGATACAGAGAAAGATCCTCAGTAGATGCACCCTTAGTAGATCTTGGACTTCAAAGCCTTTGGAACCATGAGCCAAATAAATTTCCACTGTTTATAAATTACTTAGTGTTTTTCTGTTACAACAGTGCAAAGCAGCCTAAGAGACCATCCTAGAGTAGAAGAATATATATTATTCTCTAGCACACATGAAGCATCTTCCAGGAGAAATTGTATGTCCAGCTCACAACACATTGACCCATTTTAAAAAATGAAATAAAGTTAATTTATTTTCTGATTACAATGGAATAGAATGAGAACAGAATAACCATAAGAAAACAAGAAAAGCTCACAAATACATAGAAAAAAAAACCACACAAGTGAGTAACCACTGAACAAGAGCAACACAAATGAAATTTAAAATTATCTACAGAAAGAAAACAAGAGCAAAATGTACTAAAATCTGAGATGCAAAAAAAATGAGTATTAAAATGACATTTTATAGCAATAAAATGCCTACATTTAAAAAGAAAGAATGTAAATAGGCAGCATAATTTACACATTGTGTAATTAGAAGAATAAGAACAAATTTCAGAGTTAGGAGAAGGAAAGAAAGAATAATCAGGGCAGGAAAAAATGAAAATCAAAGCAGAGAATAAAATAATAGACAAATAAAATCAAACCAAGAATTTTTTAATAATTAAAACATCACTAAACACTTACCTATCTATGAAAATACTAAGGACTCAAATAAATAAAATCAGATATGAAGGAGGAGTTATTCAATAGATTTCTAAGAGTATTTTTTAATCATGAGATAATCATGAACAGATATACCCAACCCAAATTGAATAACCTAAAAGAAATAGATAATTTCCTAGAAAAATATAGCCTACCAAAACTTAAAGAAGATGAAATAATATTGTGCAAGAACAATAACAAATAAGGAGATTCAATCAACAATTCCTACTTCAAGAACAGGACCAAATTGTTTCACAGGTTAAATTCCACCAAACAGTCAAAGAAGAAAAATCAATCCTTCTTAAACTGTACCAAAAAATAGAAGAGAAAATCAGTAAACTTCATTCAATGAAGCCAGCCTCATCAAGGACAAAATTTAAACAATGGCATCATAGGAAATAATAATTTAAAAAAACTACAATCCAATATCCCTGATTATTATGATGGTACAAATACCTTCAATAAAATGTTAGCAAATTGAATTCAATAATACTTTAAAAGAACCATACCATTCAAGAAAAAGTGGGATTTATTTCTGGGATGCAAGATTTTGCAAATCTTTCAATGTGATACTCTACATTAAAATAATAAAATGGTATATCTATATGATCATCTCATTAAATGCAGAAAAAGTCTTAGGCACAATTCAACACCAATGCATTATTAAAATTCTCAACAAAATAGGTTTAGGAAGAACTAATCTGTACACAATGAAGAACATATATAACAAACTCACAATAGATACTGTGCTGAATGCTGAAAAACTGAAAGCATTTTGTCTAATATATAGTACATTAAAAAATGTCTACTCTCACCACATTAACTCAATATATTACTATAAATATTAATGAAAGCAATTAAGGAAGACAAGAAATAAATTCTTCCAAAAGTAAGAAATAAAATTGTCTGTTTGTAGATGAAATGGTCTTACATATGGAAAACCTAAAGAGTTCATAAAACCACTAGTAGAACTAATAAATAAATTCAGTAAATTTGCAGAATACAAGATTGATATAGAAAAACCAGTTGTATTTGTATACACTAACAATAAACTATCTGAAAAAATTAAGAAATCAATAGCATTTATTATAGTATCAAAAAGAATATAATACTTAGAAATAAGCTGAAGCAAAGAAGGAAAGACATATACTGAAAATTATAAAATGTTGATGAAAGAAATTAAGGAAAATACAGATAAGTAGAAAGGCATTCTGAATTCACAGTTTCGAAAACTTAGATGAAAACACTAGAATAGAGCCCAGAAATAAATTCACATGCTTATCGTCAATTCATCTTGAACAAGGGTGCTGAGAATTCAAATGTATAAAGGATAACCTTGTCAATAATTGATTCTAGGTAAACTTGATGTTCCACATGAAAAACAATGAAATTGCACCTATATGATACCATGTACAAAAACAACTCAAAATGAATTAAAGACATATCCAACCCTGAAAACTGCAAAAGTAGTAGAATAAAACATGGAGAAAGTTTCTTGATATTAGTCATGGTGATAAATTTTGGTTATGATATAAAAACACTGGAAACAACAATAATAACAAAAAAATGGAGTGACGATCAACCAAAGAACCATTCATATAAAAAATAAAAAGACAACCTATGTAATTTAGAGGATTGTAAATCATATGTTTAATTTCCAAAATACATTAGCAGTGATTATGGATCCATATTAAACTACCTTATTAGAAATAGAACAAACTGAAATAGATATTTGTGGAAAAAGAAGACAAATTACCCAAAGTTCTATAAAAATTCTTATCTTTACAAATCATCAGAGAAATGAGATATCAACTTATGTCTAGCTATTATGAAAAAGACAAAAGATGATACTTGTTGGTGATGATATGGAGAAAAGAACACCTTTGCATATTCTAGATAGGTGGATAAAAGGATACAGCTACCATTAAATAAGTATAGGGATTCCTCAAAAATGAAAATAGGAGCTGGGCACGGTGGCGCAAGCCTGTAATCCCAGCACTTAGGGAGGCTGAGACAGGAGAATCATGAGTTCAAAGCCAGCCTCAGCAACGGTGAGGCGCTAAGCAACTCGGTGAGACCCTGTCTCTATGTAAAACACAAAATAGGGCTGGGGGTGTGGCTCAGTGGTCAAGTGCCCGTGAGTTCAATCTCTAGTACCCTCCCCCCAAAAAATGAAAATAGGTCTACCATATGATCCAGAAATCCCATTTGTGTGTATATATTGAAAAGGGTTGAGATTAGAATCTTAAAATACACATCCACATTCCCATGTTCATTTCAGCATTTCTTAAAACAGCAAACATGGAAATAACCTAAATATCTGTTGATGAATGAATGGATAAATAAAAAGTGATATATGTACACTCAGTGGACTACTACTTAGCCTTGAAAATGAAAGTGATCTTGTCATTTGTGACAACATGGATGAACCTCGAATAAGTCAGATGCATAAACACAAATGCTTTATTATCTCATTGACATGTAAATATTAAATGGTCAGATTCACAGAAGCAGAGTGTTACATTTATTCTCAAAGGCGGAGGAGAGGGGAAAATGAAGTGATGTGAGTCAAACTGTACAGTTTCAGTAAAGCAGGATAAATAAGTTCTGGAGATTCACTGTACACCATGGTTACTGCAGTTAACAATATTGTGTACTTGAACTTTGCTAAGAAAGATCTTACTTGTCCTTGTAAAACAACCAAAGGAAAAAAAAAGAATAAGAGAAAATTGTATCTATGGCAGATGATAGCTGTGTTAGCTTCGTTGTGATGACCATTTCACCACATGCATATTTCAGAACAACAAGTTGTGGTACTTAAATTCACGAGAGTACAATATTCATTTTTCAATTATACCTCAATGAAGCTGCTTAAAACAATGAAATTATTTTCCAGAAAGCATAAGTCTGGTAGTAGTATAATATTCAGAAGACATAAATTTAGAAGAGGTGACTGAGCAACCACTAATACATTTGGAAAATGAAGTGAAAAGTGGTGGCACTTATAACAGGGAAAAGTACACCAAATGTTTTAGTCAGCTTTGTTGCTGTTGTGAAGAAAAGATCTTACCAGAACAAATTTAGAGGAGGAAAAGTTGATTTGAGGGCTCATGGTTTTAGAAGTCTTAGTCTTTAGAAGACCTCTGTCCCTCAGGGCTGGAAGTGAGGCAAAATATCAGAGTGGAAGAGTGTGGTGAGGGAAGCAGCTCACATAATGGTCAGAAAGCAGAGAGAGAGGTCTCCATTTGCCAGATACAAATATAAACCTCAAAGCCATGCCCCCAATGCCCACCTCCTTCAGCATGCCCTATTGTTTCAGTTACCACTCAGTTAATCTCTATCCGGGGATAAATTCACTGATTGGATTAAGACTCTCACAACCCTATCATTTCTCCTTTGAACCTTCTTGTATTGTCTCACATATGATCTTTTGGGAGACACCTCATATCCAAACATATAACAAATGTTTTACTATGGTCAAAAGATTGTGGATTTAGACCTGTGTAGTCATGGTCATCCTTTAGAGAGACTGAAGAAATTGGGGTTGTTGACAACTTGAACCAAATTTTCAAACTAAAGCACAGGAAGGGTGATCTAATCTGTAACCAAAATCTCATACAAGGCAGCAGGAGAAGCAGATATATGTTATTCTAAATGGTGATGATGAGGCACTATGGATTTATAATTACCAGACTCGCATGCTGACTTAAAGTGATCAAAATATTTTCAAAAATGATGGAACTTAATCTTGTAGCTAAATCAGGGAAAAGAATCATTAATTAGCTTCCTGAACAAGAATAACTACAACAGGGTAAAATGTATACTAATAGAATCATAAACATGGAATGTTAGGTATTGTCAACTCATGGAATCAGAGGATAGAAGTTAAGTACAAATGGATGAAAAAGCACTAATAGAATGACTGTAAACATACCTAAGGTTCTAACCTCAGAAGAAATAACTCCATGTCCAGAGATGATAAGGAGAGGTCAGGAGAGAGCAAGAAAGAAGAGAGCAAATGAAAGCAGAGAAGGAAAAATAGGCAGACCTGAGGAAAGATGTACAATAATTTAACCTCTAAAAAGAGATTTCCCAAGAAAGATTGCAAAAGGTCTTTTGAAGATGTATTACCCTTACACTAGCCACTTTACCCACATCCTATGATAATAATAAAGTAATAGAGAAAAGCACTTGTAAAAAAATTTTTTCTTTTTTCTTTTTTCTTTTGGTACTAGAGATTGAACTCAGGGGCACTTGACCACTGAGCCACATCCCCAGCCCTATTTGTGTTTTATGTATTGACAAGGTCTCACTGAGTTGCTTACTCTCACTGAGCTGCTTAGCGCCTCGCCATTGCTGAGGCTGGCTTTGAACTCGCGATTCTCCTGTCTCAGCCTCCCTAAGTGCTGGGATTACAGGCTTGAGCCACTGTGCCTGGCTACAAAATAATTTTTTAAACAAATATTTAGTTAGGTCTAGGAGAGTGAAGGAGTTAACAAATAATTAAAGGAGAAAATTTGACTGATAGATTTAAAAAAGTGTTTAATACAAGCTATATTATCTTCTGTACAACACCAGTCTGGAGCTTCTGCTGAGTCAGGGTGTGAATCTTGTCCTTACAAATCCATATTGTGTTCCTTGTTTTATCCCTGACATTGTCATTACATATGGAAAGAACTGTGATCTGGGAAAATGCTTGATTTCCTGTGCTTTTCTGTAGGACTTTAGATACTTCTTAGATTGTCCACTCTCCACTTACCATCACCATGCAATCTTGAGGTCAACCAGAAGATATAATGAGGAAAGCAATAATTTTTGGGAATCTCAGAAGAAACAGAGAGTAAGACTGAAATTTCTTCTGTTTTTCTGCCAAACATATTCCTTTAAAAATGACACCATAGGGGTTGGGATTGTAGGTTAGTGGTAGAGCGCTTACCTCGCATGCGTGAGGCACTGAGTTCGATCCTCAGCACCACATAAAAATAAATAAATAAAGATATTGTGTCCAGGGGCTGGGATTGTAGCTCAGCGGTAGAGCGCTTGCCCTGCATGCGTGAGGCCCTGGGTTTGATCCTCAGCACCACATACAAAGCAATAAAATAAAGACTTTGTGTCCATCTACAACTGAAAAAAAAATGTTTAAAAAAAAAAGAAACTCTAAAAAAAAAAAGATATTGTGTCCAACTACAACTAAAAAAACATTTAAAAAAAAATGACACCATAGAAAAGGAGAATCTTTGGTGTCCAACAACAACATGATCCTACCGGACTCAGTACAATTTGTATATTTTCTCCATTCCTGACTAATGTACTTACTTGAAACTGAAACTTATGAATATTTGATAAAATTATTAGTTACTAACATGACCTGCATTATTCCAAGGCCTATTTATGAATTGTGAAATGTATATGCTCTGCAAGTATGTAATAAATATCTTCTGTGTATCAGATTTTTTTAATATACTATGTGAAAGAAGCAATGCAATTACTGTATTTTATCATTATATGGTCTGAGAAAGTCACATAAATTGATGCAAGAATAATGAGAAGGATTTGGACTTTTATGAAAGATTTTTCTTTATGTATAAATGGATTTGGAGGGCAAATTGTGTTACTGGGAGGTATTCTGTACCATGTAAAAAAAAAATTATGGGGAAGGTTGACTGGTTCCAGCTGTGATCATGGCTTTGTTCATTATCATGTTTTAGGCTGGATTTCAGTCATTCTGCTGGAAGCTGGTAGTAAAAGTAATCACAAATAGTTTCAGCATTTCCTCTAGTGGCCAATAACATGTGTTTTTATAAGACAAGTGCCTCCAGTATTAAAGTTTTACCTCTGAACTGATATTTACTTCAGTTAATACTATGAGCTAAAGGTTTGAGTTTACTCTTTGAAATTATTTCTATTGTTTAAAAAATATTTACTCTCTAATTCCAGAAGGCTTATTCTCCCTGGGCCACTATCATCAGGAGTGGCTAAATGCCTTGCTTTGGTCAGTATGTCATTTGGGCAGAAGATTTAAAAGCCAGCTGGTGGTTTGTCATACCTCTTTCTTTCTGCCAAAAGACCGTCAGTGTTCTAGACGAAGGTGCTCCTTCCGGCTGGTTCTGGCAGCAAGGTGGCATACACTAATTGATATGTTACATGCGTAAGGAAAAATAAAACCAAACACAACAAAACACTTTTAAAATTCATTGAAATTTAGGGATGACTTGTTCTGCCAGTAAGCCATGTTTTCTTTTTTAACTTCCCATAAACTTAAGTTGCTTTAAAAACTATCCCTATATATGTGCCTTATAAATTCAGGCTTTCTTGCTATTTGATAAAATTAACCAAAAACAAACACAAAATTCACACAACTTGGAGATTCAACTCTACAACTTATTTTCCCCTTACATCTTGAAGGTTACAAAACCAATACATAGCTCACCATATTTTTGTTGGTTTCAGTATTTCATTTGAAGGATAGTTGTGCCTCTAACTGGACTGTAAGCTTCTTAAACTGTGTTCAGAGTTTATGCTTCAAGTGTGCACAGAGATCACTAATTCTGTCTATAAGTACTTATTAAAATTCAGTATCATTTATTCAAATTTTTCTTAAAATGAAAGATATTTGGAAGAAAACGAAATATAAGCATATGTTGTAAACTGAAAGCAAAAATAGCAACAAGAGAAAATAAATAGTTACTAGAGGTAAATTGTGAAAGAAAATAAAGAAAAATATAGGAAATTACAAAAATGTTTATGATATTTTTGAGAAAAAAAATCTAGAAGAAATATTTTTAAAAAACAATGACAAGTGTGAAGAGGCTTAAGTTAATACTGTCTCTACAATAATAGCTACATTTTTGTTATTTAATTTATTTAAACAACTCAATAGGGAATGGAAATATTTACATTTAAAAATCAGGTTTCTTTTTTTTTTAATTGAAAACATGATGTGAAGTATTTAAGTCTAATGGTATAAGGGCAGGTAGTAATGGCCAACACTGTGCAAATGTCCAGTCTGCAAATACTGTTGGAAGAAATATTCACAAACTAACCCTAGAATTGGCATGTTCATTAGTGAAACCTCCTTTGGATGTTATAAGTGACCAGTATGGGACAATGGGACAATTTCCCAAACTCTGCTCGTTGTTTCCAGCTCTTCTCCCCTTCTTTTAACAATATCAACTTTACCTATCTACTTAAATGTCATGTTACTATCTTGTTGGCTTTTGACCTTTCTTCCCTTTCTCCCCCCCACCCCCCGCCCCCAACCCCGGCACCTTTCTTTTTAATTCATTGTCTTTCTCTTTCTTAAGTGTTTTTTCAAATGACATAGTTTTATTGCAACATTATAGTTACAACAGTCGAATTCATTATGCTCTATTTATACATGTACATAACATAATTTGATTAATCTCTTTCACCATTTCCTTCACTTTCTTTCCCCTCTTCTTCCTCCTATAAATTTGTCCTACTTTACTCATATGTATTCTTTCATCATTAGTAGTAGTATTAGTTTAATTAGTGCATTATATTTACACATTTTTAAAAATGGGATTCATTGTGGTATATTTGTATATGGAAATAGCATAATTCGGTCAATTTTCTTCCCTAGTACTTCCCCAGGCCCTCTTCTCCCAATCGCATTCCTCTACTCTGTTCTTTCTATACTCTTTTGGTCTCTCTTCTAGTTTCTTTGGATCACTTCTTTTATTATCTCTCTCTCTCTCTCTTTCATATTTCCAAATATGAGAGAAAACATTCAACCCTTGACTTTCTCTGAGTCCAGCTTATTTGACTTAACATGAAGATCTCCATTTCTATCCATTTACCAGCAAAAGACATAATTGTGTTCTTTTTTATAGATAAGTAAAACTCCATTGTGTGTAAATACCATATTTTTTAAAATCCATTTGTCTGTCAACAGGTACCTAGTTTGATTCGATAACTTAGCTATTATGATTAAATCTGTATGTTCACTTTGGCGACCAGACTCTCTCTTCCTAAATATGAATTCCAGTCGTAAATTTGAATTCAGATATTTATAAAACTTAAACCAGACATTAAAACTACTGTCATTTTAAAAAACTTTTATTTCTGTTTAGTACTCAAAATATATGTCATGTTTTGTAAATGAATTTTAAATAACAAAGAAAATAAGATCCTTGCTTTAAGATTTGAAATTTGTTATATTGATTTTTGTAAAAAACTAAATACAATAATGCAATAACTTCTAAAAATATTAGCACAGTAAAATTTTTAGAGTTGTACTCTATTAAAAGTGCAGTAAAAGTGACCTTTCTCACTTCCTCATTTAAATTATCTTCTTTTAAAAGGGTAATCATGTGAAGTAGAGGACTTTTGAATTATTTATGAGTGTATTGCTTGTGTTGGGAGTTCGATATGCAGGGATTTTTTTTTTTTCTTTTTGGCTTTGTTTAGTGGAAGCCAACACCATGAACAAGATTAAACATAAGGACATTCACAGAAATTCATTAGTATCTCCTGAGGAAGGACAGCAAGGGCAGGAAAAACTGCAGCAGGGATAATTACAAATTCCAAATGGCCATCACTTAATTAAGTCAGCTTTTAAGTTCAAGTAATACATCTCTTTATCAGCCCATCATATTTAATTAATTATCACAAACTGCTCTGAAAATCATAGTTCATCACTTAGATGTATTTTTTCCACATCTTTGATATAGTTAATACTTAAAATGAACCCTATGATTGACAGTGTAGTAAAGGTAATTTACTGGTCTGCAAAATGTGTTCATACTGTATGTGTGGGTGTTTTCAATAAAAAAATGTTCAAATTAGAATTTTAGACCTAGCATATTCATTGCAAAAAGACAAAATTTTATATACTATTCAAATGTTCTGATTCTCCAATTCTTTCTGCATGCTAAATAAAGTAAATTGCATAAATTATTAGTCTATCATATAATAGTTGATAACATTGGGTATTTATAGGATATGCCATGCTCAAGACATTGCAGATTACTGGATTAGGATTCCTATACCAATAGACTTTCACATATTTCTGTGGCATATACACCACAATCAGAGAGGATGATTCTGCCTTTCAAAGCTCCCAAAATAAATAAGCTTGATAGTTTCAGTGTAGGAAATCTGTTGACCATTAATGTAAAAATATTTCAGTTTATTATGAAAAGCACTATAAAATCAAGTGCAATTCTCACATTTAATCTATTGTAGTGCACCATATCTTCTTTCACTTGTTGAGCATATATGATTTACAGAATATACAGAATGATATAGAGAAAAAATTTTGGTCTTTGCTCTTTCCTCAGACTAGTGATATCCAATAAAATACTTTCTCCTGATGCTGGGCAGCTCCCAGTCAGGGGATTAGGAGGGGAAATAACTGATACTTTACAATATCATATTGCTGAGCTAGCATATTCAGGAGGTTGGATACATTAAGTGTTTTTCATTTACAGCATTTTCAACTTACAGGTTTATTACAACATTACCACATTGGCAGAAGAGCTACTGTAATTTACTGAGGGACAAAATTCCTACTATAATTCTTAAAGGAGAAAGTTAGAAATTATATTCTTATTAATGTGCTTATCTGATCTAACAATCTTATCTTAAATCTATGACAGCCCTGTTGACGGAGTGGCATTTACAAGTCTCAGTTCCATAATCATGTAAAATAGGACTGTGGTGAGAGTTTGGAAGGTGCTGGAAAGTTGGTGATAAAACTGCATCTATAGTTATACTTACCGCTTTAAGGTTCTTTGTTATGCCTAAATTTGTTCCCTTATCTATTCTTGGAAGAGTTGAATTTCTTTTCAAATTTTTGATAACTTTCAGATCTGTTTATTTTAAATTACAGATTTATTTTAGAAATATTTTAAATTCTTAAAATTGTAACAAAGAATATAAAAATGTCTTGTAATCCCACTACTAAAAGTCTCTGGATCATTATTCCAGATGGAGCTTCTAATCTTATGTCCAAACTGAGATCATCTGAGTTTATGGTGTAGAATCCTATTAGTCAAGAACATTTGTAGTTATGATAGTGGCAAAACAACAAAAGAATTTTACCAAGCAGGTAAAATACAAATACATGAGACAGACTTGTTTCACCTTTTTATTCCTTAGCCTAAGAATAAGGTTTTGTCTTTAGTTTTAACATCTCATTTCTTTAAAATGGCTGCTTGCTTGATAAATATTGATACCGCTATAGAATATTTAAAAAAAGAAAATAAAAGAAATGAAAAAAGATTAAGGCATAAAGTTCATTTCAAAACACTCTGTTTTTTTTCTTTTACTATTTTTCTTCTCTTTTCTTTCCTTCCCTCCTTCCCTCGCTCCCTTCCTTCCTTCCTTCCTTCGTTCCATCCTTCCTTCCTTTTTTTCTTCCAGAAGATTTTCTTTCATCTCTTCTTTAGCTAGGGTTTGCAAATCAGCATTTGGACCTAAATGGTTATTTTGGAAAGTAGAAGTCATGTGGAATAGAAAGGAGTTGAACAGTTAGGAGATTAAAACAAAAAACAAACAAAAACAAACTAAGAGTTCATGATTCAGCTGCTTATCATTGTATACAACTGAGCTTCAATCCTACTATATGTAATACCTCAGATTTTATCTAAAAAGTGGGAAAAATCTATTTACGCACTTACTTCTGACTTCACCCCATTGGGCAAAAGTCACCCCAGAGATAATTAATTCCCTCTGACTTCACAATTATTGTGTGAGCCAGAAGAACTGAATGGGCTTGGTCAGGCACCTAACCCAGTATAAGCAGAGCAGATCGAGGCAAATAAAATAAAACAAAACATATTAGTCCTTTCTAAATTAGACCTAGTGGGTCTCTATTAATCAATTATCGTTTTATTTTGATTATTCATGGATAGAGTTTGTCAATATTTCAAAATGTAGGTCAATGTTCTACTGCTCTTCCATATTACAATGTGTATGATTATATCCATTATTGCAAATAATTCATTTTCTGCCAAATTTGGTTGGTAATCACTACCTATTTTTTCTTCTTACTTTTCAAATATATAAATTTAGATTCCAAACAAATTATGAGAAAATTTTTACATTAAAATTATGAAAATCAGTGATATTTTCCTATGGCATATCATGCACATTTAATTGTTCAAAAATATTTAATATGCCCCAGGAATTTTGTATTCTCTTTTTATATAGGCTCTTAATTTTCTCCAAATTCTTTAGTTTCTGTTTTACAATTCTGTTATAAGTTTATTGCTACTGATTAATGTGTTTTATTTTCTAAATTGTTATTACCAGTATATGGCAAAAACTATTAAAAAATTCTGTGCCTGGTAGATTCTATTCACTCATTACTTTCATTCCCTAATAGGATTTTCTTGTTCCAGGTAGACAAGCTTTCCAGAAGTAGCAACTGTTACCTGTTTTATTCACCCTGTGTTTACTAGCTTTGATGACAATTTTGAATAATAGTGATGAGAACAGGTATCATTTTCCTATATATTACTGAGAACAACATTTTCTACAAGACATTTAATAGATATATGTAAAAGTCACCCAAATAAGTTGAAAAGATGAAGGCTAGATACACTTGAACAGAGCCTGACAACTAATTAGACATATAAAGTTGAAATATTATTGTTTTTATTATTTTCCTTAATCTCCATATTTCTTTCATTTCTTACTACACATCATGACACATTACCAATTAGCTTTTCATGTTTAATTGCCCCTGTGGAGAAATTACTATGGAGCTTTAATCTAATAATCTCTTGTCAGTTTGAGGCATTTGAAGTGCTGTCCACTGTTGTGTGAGATGCCTCTTAGAGTTTCCCACATTGTTCGTAAATGAAAGGAAATATTTAATCTTAATATAATCAAATAATGAAATTAATCAGCATTTTTGTCTTTTATGTTCAAAGAAGTCCTTTTCTTCCCTATTTTAGCATCTATGTCACAGAGCCAATTTTATACACTTTTATACTTAATTCTATTCCTTTGTATTTGGGATTGTATATATCTAGCATTAAGATTGTAACTTTTTTTTTTTTTTTTTGGTAGTGGAGATTGAACTCAGGGGCACTCAACCTCTGCGCCACATCCCCAGACCTATTTTGTGTTTTATGTAGAGACAGGGTCTCAGTGAGTTGCTTAGCACCTCGCTGTTGCTGAGGCTGGCTTTGAACTAGCGATCCTCCTGTCTCAGCCTCCCTAAGTGCTGGGATTACAGGCTTGAGCCACCGTGCCCGGCCTAAGATTGTAACTTTTATCTATGCAATATTAGTTCTCTTTAATGTGCGATGTTTGGTAAGTATCAAACTAGGATTATTACATGGGTATGATCAGTCACTTCTTCCATTATAGCTACAAATTTCCCATCAATTTTTGTGAACTCTTTTATCATATATGAAGTGTCTTTATTTCTTCCATTCTTAAATTATCTGTTGCATTTCTTTGGTCCAGATATCTCTTCTCTCATTAAAACATTTTTTTTCCAGATTTATTGAAGTTCAAATGACAAATATAAATTTTATATATTTAAGGTGTACAACATAATATTTTATATCTTTATATATTGTGAAATATATATAACACTCAAGTTAATTATCAATCATCTCACAGTTATCATTTTTTTTTTTGTAGTAAGAACGTTTGAAAACTAATCTAACAAATTTCAAGATTACAATACATAATTAAAAACTGAAGTCACTGTGCCGGATATTGGACCTCCAGAAATAGGAAAAAACAACTGGAATTTTCAATATCATAAAAATTCTTCATCTTACAGCTGAAAATTTGTACTTTCTCACCAAAATCTCCTCATTTTTACTACCCAATTTCCTGTAGAAACAATTTACTCTTTATTTCTATGAGTCTGACTTTCTCAGATTTCACATAAAAGTAAGATCATGTGTATTTCTTTTTCTGTGCCTTATTTCACATACACTTATAGACACACTACATTTTATTTATCCATTTATCCAAGGACAGACATTTGAGTTGTTTACATATCTTTACTATGAGTAATGCTGCAATAAACATGAGGGTGAAAATATCTCTTTGAGATCCTCATTTTAACTTCTTTGGAGACAAATACATGGTTATAGGATTGCCAGATCATACAATAGCTTACTTTTTACATTTTGAAGATCCTCCATATTATTTTCCATTCTGGCTATACCAATTTACTTTGCCAGCACCAGAATGTAAGTGTTCCCTTTCCTCCATATCCTAGCCAACATATAAAATCTTTTAACATTTTAATGAATCATCCTAACAGTTGAGGGGTAATGTCTCATTATAATTCAAGCCTTGAGCCAAACACTACAGAAGCCTGCATATTGCTGAGATAGGTTTGGTACTTGGGTCAATAAATGATCCTAGAGCTTAATTCCTTAGGAGACAGTTTGGAGCTGAAAGGAGTTTGGATTCTGAGTCCAGATGGAAAAGCTTGCATCCTGGGTTCACAGGGCTGTTTGGGAATCTAGTTCAATAATGGGTCCCACAGAGGCCAACATGGTGTCAGAGACTATTGACTCAGGTTTGGACTACAGGTCTAACAGAGAATGCTTGAATACTAGTTCTGGAACCTTGGTCCATGGAACAGGCTTAGAGGATGGATCTGCAGTTACTAGCTTGTTGAATAAAATTATGAGTGCTGGCCTACAACCTAGTGTCACTGATGCTAGCTGGGATCTGGGTTGGACCTGGAGGATGGGATTGCAGAGGTTGATCTACATTGTGGAGCCATGAAGAATTGCTTAGAACCTGAGTCTTCAGGCATTAACTCAGTGCCAAGGGCCATAGTTTCCAGCCTGAACCTAGTGTATGCATGTGACAGCCTGGCACTCAGTCTGCAGTTACTCGCAAGGTGCCAGAAGCCAGGTTGTAACCCTGGTGCTTGGGAGATCTTGGAAGTGCTAGACTGAAGTTTAGGGAAAGTTTCCTCTCTTGCATTTTTAATACACTTGAATTTTGATCAAAATGCAAGAAAGAACACTATATGACAATCCATTTCTGTTTAATGAAAAATTTAGAAGATATCCACATATAATAGTCATTTTAATAGTCATCTTTCATTTATATAATGTCAGAATCCTGTATTTTTCTTATCTAACCATTTATTTGATAATTAATATTTTTCAATAAGTATTTTCCCATATACCTCATGACTCAAAATTTTTAAACTATTTAGACTCTCAGAGGAAAAGGATTGTTTCATAAGTCATCACCAATGTTTTTACCACATGACTTTCTCATTCCTTGATTCTTCATTTTGATCAGTGTTTAGTGATTGAAAATTGCCAGTATCAATGCTTGTAAACTATAAAAATAGGTGCAAACACACACACACACATAAAACAAGGACAAAGGTATTCCTTGTTTCTTGATTGTCAAGAATCTTAAAAATTAAAATTGTTAGGGTGACAAAAGAATATCCGAACGATACTACTGAAGCCTAAAAATTAAATTTAAATGCTTCAGTAGTAAATTCTAAGTGTTATTTTAGTTAATTGAGGGAATTTTTTGGTCAGCCCAAGACAAAAATGTTACATTATTTTAAAGTTATATAATTAACAACACAAATACAGGAAAATACCATATTTTTCTTCTTATGAATTAGAATAATGCCAAGCAATTTCTCTTGATTCTTAAGGCACAGTTTATTTTTTGCTAAAATCAATTTAAAACACTTATGTATTGAGATTACATGATAAATTAACTCTTTACAGATATTTTTTCAGAAATGTAGGTCTGTAGTATACATTTGCACTAATATAAAACAAAAAAATGTATATTTTAGCAATAAAGGATAAAGTTTTAGAGAGTTATATTACAAATACAACAGTACATATATTACATGTAAATTCTTTAATTCAAATACTAAATCAAAATTCAAGTAGACCATGATTAGGTATCAACCATGATCAATTTATATATGATAACAAATAAATAATGAATAAATTAAAAAGTATCTGTTCAAATATTTAATCATCATTTTTTCTGAAATGCTATTTAGTTAACATTTCTGAATTTTAAAACATTTCTTTGGAAATAACATACTGATGAAATCTAAATCAAATTGTATTGGGAAATTAAGGTCTTATTCCATTACTTCTCCAGTTTAAAGAACACATATGTGTTATTTTATCAGTTCTAAGGATCAGAAGCTTTAATGAGTTTCACCAGGTTAAAATTAACAAAGTAAGGCTATGGTTATTTCTGCAAGCTCTAGGGAGAATACACACCTTGACCTTCCAGTTTTTCTGGAAAACATTTTTTGGCTGTGTCTAATTTTATTCTTCTGATTTTTCTGGCCTCCTTTTACTATTAAGTCCCTTTTAAATAACTTTGATAAATTATGAAAATCTTCTTATTTTTAATTATTTTATTTTTGTTTTAAGATATACATGAAAGTAGGATATATTTTAACATATTACATATACATACATGAAGTGCAACCCATTACAATTTTGATCCCATTCTTGTGGTTGAACATCATGTGGAGTTACACTGGTTGTATATTCATATGCGATCATAGAAAAGTTATGTCTGATTCATTCTACTGTCTTTCCTATTCCCATCTCCACTTCCTTCCCTTCATTTCCCTTTGTCTAATCCAATGAACTTCTGTACTTCCCCTACTTCCCCTCCCTTGTTATGGGTTAGCATCCACATATCAGAGAGAACATTTGAACTTTGGTTTTGGCAAACTGGCTTATTTTACTTAGTGTGATATACTCCAGTCATACACAATGGAATATTACTCAGCTATAAAGAAGAATTATGGCATTTGTTGGCAAATGGATGGAACTAGAGAATATCACACTAAGTGAAATAAACCAGTCCCAAGATAATCTTATTCTAAAAACAGTTGATTAGCAACTTTGAATCATTCTGAAACATTTCTATGTAATGTGACTCATTTGTAGTTTTTAGGGAATAGTACATGGACAACTGTGCTGGGATATAGAATTGACCACAAGCCAGAGAATGCCATTCAGAAGATAATGTGTTATTTCAAGCTTCTAAGATTGAGGTAATTCACTAAAGAAACTAGAGAAAAACTAACAAAGTAGAATTTTTATTGTCTTCAGCAAAACGATATAAACCCATTAGAAAAATGCAGAAGTGATGAAATTGTATAGTGTTCAGAGAATTTTGTATGAGAATGCATCAAAAATCATGATTTTTGTCCTCTTTTGGCAGGTAAAGTGATCAAATGGAGGAGGTTTCCATTGGAGCATAGACATCCCTGTTCAATGACATGACATTAGTGAAGTGCAAGGGCTATAAATTTGGAACCAACTGGAGGAAAACCTTCAGATGTGGTGTTGACCATTGGCACAGCACTCTGCATCAGGAAACCATCCAACAAAACAGAGTGGATCCACCTTAAAATGGACTGTATAATTTTATGACCAGTGTAACACATGCAGCTATGAAAAATAAAATAATGAAGGGTAAAATAAAAGGATGTGATTAGGTTTCACCCTTCAGTTCATTAGCCATTTATTCATAGGAGCAAGAGAAATGCTCTTTTTAATATGTGGAGAAAATTTTGTTTGAGTTTCTGTGATTTACTAAGATATATTTTATTTTTGCTGTTGCTAAAACATCTTTGTGGCTTTTTACTGGAATGATTTGCAAACCTATTTAGGACATGTTATCTATTTCAACAATGCAGTTTACCCAAGCAATCTGTGGCCTTCATTTCATGTTTCAGATCACTGTAGCTTGAGGGTATAAAATGGTCCACAATCTCACAATCTCTGTTTCTCTGATTTTTGTCTCTATTTCCCATTGTAAAACTTTCAAATACTGTCAAAATCCCATATAATTTTCTTTTTCTGCAAACAAGTTCATATGATGGTATGATTTAGATGTAACTCATGACTGAGTTTGGGAAGCTGTCCTAATTGTTCCAAACCTGCAAAACCTCTAGTGCTTTAGTTATCTTGTTTTGTTTTGCTTTTCTCTTTTGCCTCTCTTCCTCTCATTTTTGGGTCCCTCAGTTTATTCCATCTCCTCTTTCATCTCTACCACTCCTGATTCCAAATTCTTATCAAATCAGCTCATGTGCATTTATATAGTAGAAATCATTATGTATTGTTTTTCTGTCCTTAATAGATAAAATTCCTAAGCATTCTTATAATATTGTTTGTGTATCACTAAAAAATCATAATTTGGAGCAAACTCTAAGTATGGCCTTTAAAGCTTCATGTTATGGTAACAAAAGGAAAGTGTTCCTTTATTACAAAATATTATGAAAATCAACCTACTGTACCTAGTGAAATTGACCCACTGAGTTGGCTTTCCACAAACCTTTATTATACTTTAGGGGGACCTGAAAAATCACCAGCACAATGTTATATTCACTTCTTGAAATCAAGATCAAACAAGATAATATATGACATTCTTAAAAGGAATGAATTAAATAGAAAATACTGACTGTCTCATGAGCATCATGTCAGCTTCAACAATGAACTTCTATTTCCTCTCATGACTGTCCACAGCATTTTCATGACATTTTATCATACTAACTTTTAAAATTGAATACTCTTTTTTATTATGTATCTACTTCAACTCAACTGTCATAATACTTTTATAACCAATATAATTATACCACTTTATAGTTGAAGACACTGACCCAATAAAGAATAAGTACTTGGTTACTTTTGTATCTGAGATTAAATTTCAGCTTGTACTCAAAATGTCTGCCTCCTAGTCACTGTGCTTTATATACCTCTACTCAAATAGTATGCTGTGGTACAGCTTATGTATGGACACCAATAACACAAAGTAGAATTTCAGCTCCTCACTGGAAGAAACCATACTTTACCCAACATGAATAACCATTCTTTTTTTTAAATTTCTTTTTTTAGTTGTTGATGGATCTTTAATTTATTCATTATTTATATGTGGTGCTGAGGATCGAACCCAGTGCCTCATGCATGCTAGGCAAGCGCTCTACCACTGAGCTACACCCTCAGCCCCTGAATAACCATTCTCTATAGCAGGTCTTCAGAAGCAGTAGCCTTGGCATTTATTGGCTGTCCCAAATTAGGTAAGCCAATTAATTTCACTGTGACTCCATCAAATCACCTGCAAAATAGAGAATAAAAAATTATGCCTCATGAAATAAAAGAAAAAGTGAATGAAAAGAGCAAGAATGATACCATATATCAGCAGATGTCCATATATGAATAATTTGAAAAACTATTCATCTAATTTTGCTATACAAAGAAACATCATCACAATAATTACATGGATTAAAAGAAGTCTTTTTCTCTGTCATATTCACATGAAAGTATGAAAAATGAAGTGTGGAGCACAAACTGTGTTTATCACCTCAATGTAGTAATTTTTTTGTTTAATCTGTTCTTTATTATGAAAATTTTCAAAGTATAATCTCTTGTATTTTTAATGTACTTTTTATTTTCAAGTCATAGTAAATATATAGAGCTCAATTTTTCCATCTCTGTGGTTGCAAACCAGATAGAGTCACACCATTTGTGTCTTCATTCATGCACCTAGAGTAGTGATGACCATCTCAATCAACCATCTTTACTACACTCATTCCCCCTTCCCTCCCCCACCTCTTCCCTGACCCATCCAGAGTTCTTCCATTTCTCCTATGTTCCCCATTCCTACCCAGCTTATGTATCAGCATCCACTAATCAGAGAGAACATTCGGCATTTGGTTTTATGGGATTGGCTTACTTCACTTAGCATAATGTTCTCCAATTCCATCCATTTACCTGCAAATGCCATAATTTTATTCTCTTTTATTGATGAATAACGTTCCATTGTGTCTATGTACCACAGTTTCTTTATTCATTCATCTATTGAAGGGCATCTGGGTTGCTTCCACTATTTAGCAATTGTGAATTGTGCTGCTATAAACATTGAAGTGGCTGCATTACTGTAGAATGCTGTTTTTAAATCTTTAGGGTATAGGCCGAGAGTAGAATAGCTGGATGAAATGTTGGCTCCATTCCAAGTTTTTAAAGGAATCTCCACACTGCTTTCCAGATTGGACGCAACAGTTTGCAGTCCCACTAGGAATGTTTAAGTGTACCTTTTTCACCACATCCTCGCCAGCACTTATTGTTGATTGTATTTTGGATAGCTGCCATTCTGACTGGGGTGAGATGAAATCTGAGAGTAGTTTTGATTTGTATTTCTCTAGTGGCTAGAGATGTTGAACATTTCTTCATATATTTGTTTATTGATTGTATATCTTCTTCTGAGAGGTTTCTATTCAGCTCCTTATCCCATTTAGTGATCGGGTTGTTTGTTTTTTTGGTGTTAAGTTTTTTGAGTTATTTATATATCCTGGAGATAAGTGTTCTATCTGATGTATGTGTGGCAAAAATTTGCTCCCAGAATGTAGGCTCTCTGTTCACTTCATTGATAGTTTCTTTTGCTGAGAAGAAGCTTTTTAGTTTAAATCCATCCCATTTATTCATTCATTGCTTTTATTTCTTGTGCTATAGGAGTCTTGTTAAGGAAGTTGGGGCCTAATCCGACGTGATGAAGATTTGGGCGTATTTTCTCCTCAATTAGATGCAGGGTCTCTGGTCTAATTCCTAGGTCTTTGATCCACTTTGAGTAGAGTTTTTTGCATGGTGAGAGATAGGGGTTTAGTTTCATTTTGCTGCATATGGATTTCCAGTTTTCCCATCACCATTTGTTGAAAAGCCTATCTTTTCTCCAATGTATGTTTTTGACACCTTTGTCTAGTATGAGATAGCTGTATTTATGTGCATTACTCTCTGTGTCTTCTATTCTGTACCATTGGTCTACATGTCTATTCTGGTGTCAGTACCATGCCATTTTTGTTACTACAGCTTTGTAGTAAAGTTTAAGGTTTGGTATTGTGATGGCTCCTGCTTCACTCTTCTTGCTCAAGATTGCTTTGCTATTCTGGGTCTCTTATTTTTCCAAATGAATTTCATGATTGCCTTTTCTATTTCTACAAGAAAGGACTCTGGGATTTTAATTGGGATTGAATTGAATCTGTATAACGCTTTGGGCAGTATAGCCATTTTAATAATATTGATTCTGCCTATCCAGGAACATGGGAGGTCTTTCCGTCTTCTAAGATCTTCAATTTCTTTCTTTAGTATCTTGTAGTTTTCATTGTAGAGGTCTTTCACCACTTTTGTTAGATTGATTCCCAAGTATTTTATTTTTTGGAGGCTATTGTGAATGGAGTAGTGTTCCTAATTTCTCTTTCAGAGGACTTGTTGCTGATGTATAGAAATGCATTTGATTTATGGATATTGATTTTATATCCTGCAACTTTGCTAAATTCATTTATCAGTTCTAGAGGTTTTCTGGTGGAACTTTTTGGATCCTGTAAGTATAAAATCATGTTGTCTGCAAATAATGATAGTTTGAGTTCTTCTTTTCCTATTCATATCCCTTTAATATCTTTTTTTCTGTCTAATTGCTCTGGCTAGAGTTTCAAGGACTATATTGAATAAGAGCAGTGAGAGAGGGCATCCCTGTCTTGTTCCAGTTTTTAGAGGGAAGGCTTCCAATTTTTCTTCATTTAGGATGATGTTGGCCTTAGGCTTAGAATAGATTACTTTAACAATGTTGAGGTATGTTCCTACTATCCCTAGTTTTTCTAGTGTTTTAAACATGAAAGGGTGCTGTATTTTGTCAAATTCTTTCTCTGCATCAATTGATAGAATCATGTGATTCTTATCTTTAAGTCTATTGATGTGATGGATTACATTTATTGATTTCCATATGTTGAACCAACCTTGCATCCCTAGAATGAACCCCACTTGATCATGGTGCACTAGTTTTTTAATATGCATTTGTATGCAAATTGCCAAAATTTTATTGAGAATTTTTTCATCTATATTCATCAGGGATACTGGTCTGAAATTTTCCTTTTTTGATGTGTCTCTGTCTGGTTTTGGAATCAAGGTGATACTAGCCTCATAGAATGAGTTTGGAAGTGTTCCTTCCCTTTGTATTTCATGGAATAATTTGAGGAGTATTGGAGTTAGTTCTTCTTTGTATGTCTTGTAGAACTCAGCTGAGAATCCATCTGGTCCAGGGCTTTTCTTGATTGGAAGGCTCTTGATGGCATCTTCTATTTCCTTGCTTGTAATTGATCTGTTTAAGTCATGAATGTCTTCCTAGTTCAGTTTGGGTAGGTCATATGTCTGTAGGAATTTGTCAGTATCTTTAGGGTTTTCTATTTTACTGTAATATAATTTTTCAATATAGTTTCTAATTATCATGTGTATTTCAGCAGGGTCTGTCATGATATTTCCTTTTTCATCACAAATTTTAGTAATTTGGGTTTTCTCTCTCCTTCTTTTTGTTAGAGTGGCTAAGGGTTTGTCAATTTTGCTTATTTTTTGAAAGAACCAGCTTTTTGTTTTATCAATTTTTTGAATTGTGTTTTGTGTTTCAATTTCATTGGTTTCAGCCCTGATTCTAATTATTTCCTGTAATTCTACTTCTTTGGGTGTTATTTTGTTCTTCTTTTTCTAGGGCTTTGTGTTGTAGTGTCAAGTCATTGATTTGTTGACTTTTACATCTTTGAATATATGAGCTTAATGCAATAAACTTTCCTCTTAGCACTGCCTTCATAGTGTCCCAGAGATTTTGGTATGTTGTATCAGAATTCTCATTTATTTGCAAGAATTTTTTTTATTTCCTCCCTGATATCTTGTTACCCATGCATTGTTCAATAGCAAATTATTAAGTCTCCAGGTGTTGTAGTGGCTTCTTTTTTTAAAAACTGTTATTAATTTCTAGTTTCATTTCATTATGGTCAGATAGAATGCAGGATAGTATCTCTATATTTTTTGTATTTACTAAGACTTGTTTTGTGGCATAGCATATGATCTATTTTGGAGAAGGATCCATGTACTTCTGAGAAAAATGTGTATTTGCTTGTTGAAGGATGGAATATTCTATTCATATCCATTAAGTCTAGACCATTTATTGTTCTATTGAATCTTGTAGATTCTTTGTTTAGTTTTTGTTTGGAAGATCTATTCAGTGGTGAGAGGGTTGTGTTAAAGTCACCCAATAATATTGTGTTGTGGTCTATTTGATTCTTGAATTTGAGAAGGGTTTGTTTGACAAACATAGCTGTCCCATTGTTTGGGGCATATATTTAAGATTATTATGTGTAGGAGTACTCTCCGTACCTTCAACCCCTCCCTTCCATCTTTCCCCATTCTATGGTAATGGACTGTGTGCTTGACAGAGAGCACACCTCTGTTTGTAATTTTGGACCTGATTGATCTAGGAGTGTATATAAGCTTTTGTACTTTCTGGAATAAACGGTGTTCCTGTGTCTTGCTCCTGCAGAGCAGTTTTTTACCTACACCCTGTGGTCTGGGTGGAGTGACCCCATGGGCCATCATCAATATCCCCGTCTTGAGAGACCCCATTTTGTCTTCCCTGGAGACTCTTCTTTGTTTCTCAGGACCCCAACTTGTCCAACAGACCCATGCAGCGTGACTTTAAAGCATGTTATGTCTTGTTGATGTATGATTCCCTTAAACAGTATGAAATGACCTTCTTTATCCTAACTTTGGTTTGAAGTCCACTTTATCTGAAATGAGGAGGGAAACTCCTGCTTGTTTACACAGTCCATGTGAGTGATAGATTTTTTTCCATCCTTTCACCTTCAATCTATGAGTGTCTCTTTCTATGAGATGAGTCTCTTGGAGGCAGCATATTGTTGGGTCTTTTTTTAAAAATCCAATCTGCCAGTCTGTGTCTTCTAATTGCTGAGTTTTAGGCCATTGACATCAATGTTATTATTGAGACATGGTTTGTATTACCAGATATTTTGGTTTATTCTTAGTTTTTAACTTGACGGGGTTTCTCCTTTGATTGGCCTTTCCTTTAGTGTAGCTTTCTTACTGTGAATTCTTTTAATTTTTGTTTATCTTGGAAAGTTTTTATTTCATCATAAAACCTAAAACTTAATTTTGCTGGATATAAGATTCTTGGTTGGCATCCACTGTCTTTTAGCACTTGGTATATGTTGTTCCATGATCTTCTTGCTCTCAGGGTCTGGGTTGAGAAGTCTGCAGTGATCCTAATTGGTTTCTCCCTATATGTAATCTGATTGCTTTCTCTCATGGCTTTTAAGATTCTCTCCTTATTCTGAATGTTAGGCATTTTCATTATGATGTGCCTTGTTGTAGATCTGTTGTGATTTTGTACATTTGGTGTCCTGTCAGCTTCTTGTATTTGATTATCCAATTCATTCTTTATATTTGGAATTTTTTTCTGATATTATTTCATTGAATAAGATTGCTCATTCCTTTGGTTTGAAATTCTATGCCTTCTATCCCAATAATTCTTAAATTTGGTCTTTTAATGTTATCCCATAATTATTCTTGGATGTTCTGTTTATGGTTTCTTACCGTCTTCACTGTGTGGTCAACTCTATTCTCAAGGTTAAATATTTTGTTTTGTCTTCCAAGTGGTCTAATCTGTTGGTGATGCTTTCTATTGAGTTTTTAATTTGGTTTATTGTTTCTTTCATTTCAAGGATTTCTGTTTGGTTTGTTTTCAGAATCTCTACCTCCTTATTGAAGTGATCTTTTACTTCCTGTATTTGCCTATGTATCTCTATCGAAATGATCTTTTGCTGACTGAGCTTGCTCTCTTATATCATTCTTTTAGTCACAGAACATTTTAATTATGTACATCCTGAACTCCTGTTCTGTAATTTCTTCTGCTGTACTGACCATGGATTCTAATAATGTAGTATCTTGGTTTGTTTGAGGCACTTTC
This sequence comes from Geosciurus inauris, assembly GCA_004024805.1. Taxonomy (NCBI): domain Eukaryota; kingdom Metazoa; phylum Chordata; class Mammalia; order Rodentia; family Sciuridae; genus Geosciurus; species Geosciurus inauris. Next base: position 170,364 of record PVHX01000176.1, on the reverse strand, counting down.
TTCTCTTGTTTTTTATGGTTTTTCTGTGTCTTTCCTTCTAGCTCTACTGATCCAAGGTGTTACAGTTTTTTAATCCTATAGGGTTATAGTTTCCTTGCTGGGTTTCAATACCTCTCCTTTAAGGGGGAGACCAATATTGACAGATCTCAATACAAACAATATATAGTTTCAAACCAAGTAACTCCTAATAGCTCCTAAACACATTTACAGTTTAGTCACAATATACAGCAATTATGAGTTCATTTAACATCTATTATGTAAACAATAGGTTTGCACAGTGGTCTATAGTCTCTGCTGGTGGGATAGAGAAACTTGAGGGTGGGGTATAGGATAGAATGTTAGGGTAGTAGGAAGTGAGGATATGGTTAGTAGATTCTAGAAAGCATGAAAAAGGAATCCAAAAGAAGTTGACTGTTAGTAGAAAGAGCAAAATAGTGTTGAGGAAGATGAGTAAGAAGGAAGAAAATAGAGTACAGCCAGTGAGGAGATATGATAGTTAAGAAAAATAAAACATGTGCAGGTGGGAGTTATGAGACTATATCCCAGACTACCATATCCTACTTTATAACAAATACTTGGTTTCACAAATGTTGGGGATGAGAGGGTGTGAAAAGAGCAAGAGAGAAAAGAGGAAAGAAAAAAAAGAAAGTAAAGAAGGATAGAGCAGGGAAACAAAACAAAAAGATTAAACAAAAGGAATATTAGGAGAAAAAGATAAAGGATAAAATAAAAAATAAGAATAAAAAAATAAAAATTTAAAAAAAAAGTCTCAATGTAAATAAACAGGATTACTTTATTTCACCTCCAGTTAGGTGGAGTTGTCTGTTGCTTACTGGAATTTCCCCACTCAGGTGAGGAATGTCATAGGTGGGGGTCTGTAGGAGCATTTCCATACCTTCCCACCCCTGCCTTCCATCCTTCCCCATTCTATGCTAGTAGACTGTGCTCTTGCCAAAGTGCACCCCTTTGTTTGTGACCTTTGGATCTGATTGGTCCAAGAGTGCATATAAGCTTTTGTAGTTTCTGGAATAAACGGTGTTCTCTGCTCCTCCTCGCCCCACCGGTGTCCCTCTTCTTGTCCCGGGTGTCTCTGCATCTCGCTGGGGCAAAGCAGATTTTTACCTACACCCCGGGACCTGGGGAGATTGGCTCTGTGGATCGCCACCATCCAGAGACTTCATATTATCTAATCCAGGGACCCCTTCTTTCTCCGTCTCTCTTGGACTCCAACTCATCAAGAAGCCTCATGGCTCTCCTCCCCTTTTATTAAAGCGATAGGGGTCTCACAAAGAAGACTTCTGCTTCAGCAACAGGGTGAAGGGCTGGACTGCTGGTGGTCTTGGATGCAGTGGAGATGCAGTTTCATGGTGTGCTGTGTTGCAGTAAAAGTTTGTTGAAGTAAAAGTTTGTCCCCAGTTCCTGTCCAACATCCCCTGGTGTAGGGAGTTCTGCCCTGGTAGATGGAGATCCACAAAGAACAGTAGCTGGGGGGGGGTCCCGCACGGGAGCCGTGTGTCCACAGGAGCAACTGCTAGGGGTCCTGCGTGGTTGAGTGGGCGCTGGAGCCAGGCATCCTGTGTAGAAGCAGGCCCCACCTACCCTGGGTTAATCCTGGGCTGGAGCCCTGGGCTGGGGCTCCTAGCTGCTTGCCACTGAGTTCCGCCACCGCTTGCTGCTGAAGTCATGCTGCTTGTGGCAATCACTGCTGCCTGGTGGCCCTGCATACACGCGTGAGTGAAATTCCTGCAGGAGCAGCTGTAGGATGATGTCCAGAAGCTGTCTAGGAGACGGTATTTTCACTACTTCAAACTCCGGTTCTGGAGAGACTATGACCTCGGCATCCATCTAGGCTGCCATCTTGGAACCGAATCTTCACAATGTAGTAATATTTAACCAACATTATTTCCAGGTCTTGGGAAGTGAGTAGAGACAGAGAAGAAAAGGGAGGAAAAGAAAGAGGGTAGAAAAAGAGGGAGAGTGAAAGATGGGGGTAGAGAATTCATATATGCTAACTTTTAATCAATGCAAATGAAGACTTGAGAGTTTGGGATGGATTAAGCAATAATTAGTTAATATTTGCTATTATATTTTTGTGTTATTACTCTCTAAAGTGGGGACGATGTTACCTCTTTGGGTAAAAATATTTAAGAATTTTGTTTACATTTATAGCTAGAGTTGTTTTCAAACATAAAATAGTAAATATGTTTCACATGTATTTAGAGTCTGATTGTTTTTTTACCAAAGTTCTTAAATTTTAAATCATTATAAAGCCGGGCGTGATGGCTCAAGCCTGTAATCCCAGCACTTAGGGAGGCTGAGACAGGAGAATTGCGAGTTCAAAAGCCAGCCTCAGCAATGGTGAGGTGCTAAGCAACTCAGTGAGACCCTGTCTCTACATAAAACACAAAATAGGGCTAGGGATGTGGCTCAGTGGTCGAGTACCCCTGAGTTCAATCCCCAGTACCAAAAAAAAAAAAAAATCATTATAAAAAGCATTAGAACTACAAGCATCTCAAGTATAAGCCTTCATACAAATGAATGTTAGTAATAGATTATGAGATGATTCACAGGCTCTATTACTTGTAATAAAGGATGCCATTTCAATAGAATAAAATCAAAGAAAATTTATAGAAATAAAATGATTTCTTAAAACTCAAGTTGCATGTTTATATGATTATAAGTGACATACCATGCATCCTAAAGGGCATAAAACTGCATGTCAGCTTAGGGAAAAAAGAAAGGCTGAGGTTGTGAATTGAAGGATAAAGTGAAAAATAAAATATAAAATTTTAAAATAAAACATCCTTTACTACCTATGCACTATAGCAAACTATGGAAACCATCATCAGCAATATGCTCTAGAGATAACCTTTAATCACTTCTTGGGATCACATGAACTTTGAAAATGTCAAGGAACAAGTACCATAGCCTTTTCAAAAAAAACTTTGGGTGTCTATAGTCATCCCACACAGAGTTTTTAAGAAATCATTGCTGTGTTTTTTTCAACAGATACTGTTAGAATATGAAATTGGATTTTTCATTTGGATAGCTATACAATTGAAAGACTTTCCCAGACAACATATTAAACTTTCTTTCTGTTCTGTGAAATTTAAGAAAGTATAATATTGTATATAATATAACCAAGAATTTTAATTATCTTCACAAAACAATGCTACAGCAAAAAGTAATTTAAAATTAATTCTCACTTATAACTTGGTTGATTCAAGGACCAAAAGACATTTTATTTTTCTGAACACATTTTTATATAAAATGTAACTATTTGCATACTGCATTCTTTTCTCCTTTTTCCAATATTTATAACAGAACACAAAACATGAAATGAATCTTTGATATTTTTTGCTTGATTAAATTGCTATCATAATACCAAAATGAACAAATACGATGATGATGAAGATGATGACTATCATTATTACAGCAAACTGCTTCATGCCTTTGAGAAATGACACCATGAGGATATAGTGTACTATTACCACATTGATTCTGCCTAAGCTGAATTTATGTCTTAGGCTAACAAGAGTCTTACAAAAAGTTTACTTCATACAGTATTTTATGCGGCCACGGACTTACAGCAATTGACTAATCATCAGTATCTATCATATCTCACTTGTATAATTTTTAAAATATCCAAAACAAAAAATACTATAATAATCTAACAGCATGATGATAATAAAGATAACAATTTATTGACAATGGTTTTGAACTAATGATTTCAGAAATATAAAATGATATATGATCATAAAATGAGGTTCATCCCTTTTGGTATTTCCATTGAAATGCATTGTAGAGTGAAAATTTATCTAACAAGACAAAGTGTAGACTGAATCAGTGAAGTAGCTAACAACCTGGAGGGACAAACGTTTTCCCTCATAGGTCCTCATTTATTCAAAACTATTTAGTAAACACATTAGCTATGAACTGATACATGAAAATCTTTCAGGTGCACATATAATAATAGTGAGAGCCAAAGAGTTGTGTGATATGACAATACAACTGCTAATAGAGGTAACAGATGCAACTATTAAGGCCAGGAGTCCTCTGTGACCTCAATCAAACCTTCTGGTTAGAATCCTTTGGCTCGGTGACTCCAAAGTCACCATTTTTGAGTGACAGTTTCTGTGTCCAAATTACTTGATTGCAGATGGGCTAGGAAAAGTCTAGTGCACTGAGAGGCTACTGTCTGTATTTTAGAGAGGGCCAACTGCCAATTGTTAAGGGACAGCTCGCACCCAGGAACTTTGTGCATTTTGTTAAAGCACTGCTGGCCACATTCCCCTCATCAATAACTAAGAGAGATAGAAATGGAAGTTGGCCTGCTTCTAAAGGAAATCACTCTACAAGCTGTATCAGGACTGGCACTTTGGAAATTCTGCCTGAGGCAAAATGCTTTGGAAAAGAATATCTCTGTTAACTGTATTTTCCAGAGTTTTATTGTTACAAATACAGAAAAATAACAGATACCACAGAAAGAATGAACTATCAGAGTGTACTTATAGAAAGGACAGAATTTTTAGAAAATCATTTAAAAATGTAATGGAAAACCCTAATGTAACAACCACCCAACATTAGAGTTTGCACATTACAAATATAGTTAATGTCCCTTAAGTCAATTTCTTAAATACATTTGCTACCAGAGGGTAACTACTATCCTCATTTCTATACATTTTCATGCTTATCTTGAACTTTTACTGCATGTAAACAGTTCCTAAATGAATTATTTTTAATATACCTCCAATTAATATATTCTATTTGTGTTTTTATAATTTTAGTACATGGCATGATGATTTTTAGAATTTTTCATTTACCACAGTGTGTTACATTTATATATGTTAATATACATGGATATAATTTTTGTTCTTATTGATTTTCATTTTGACATTAGTCATTACAAAGTTCTTCTTTAGCATATTTGCCTATTTTGCTGGTATGGATTTAGTAATTATACCCCAATTTATCATTCTTGTAGTTATAAGGATCTGCCTTTTCTTTGAAATTGCATAACTATTTATGGTGCTCCTGGATTATAGTTTGTACCTGTTTGCCTTTACTATATATTTCAGGATTATGCTCTGTAAGAACTCCAGTGAGTTCTGATGGGGAAGAACTTAGAGCTGATGGATGTTCTATTGTATATTGAAGGCATAAATGAGGATTTTATTTTTTCAAGCAGACATATAAATCTATCACTAAACTAGAGATAAATAAACTTCCTACAAAAATGTGCCTTTAAGTGCAATTTATCTTTCAAAGTACTACCAGATTCCATAAGAACAATTTTTGATTAAAATCAAATAACATTTACTTGTATCATCAGTTTAGCTACTGATCTATTAATATAGTTAATCTGATCAAATCTAAAACATTCTAGCAGCGATTACATTTGCATTTATTAGGTTTATTTCATGTCTTTGAATGTTATTTAAATTTTCACAAGAATCTTAATAAGGTCTAAACAGAGATCTTAAACTTCAATTGCTGACAGCCAGGGAAATATATTACAATATGGATTTTCACTATTTCCAACACATTTGAGCTTTCATTTATGTTTAAAGTTTTCTTTTTCCCTAACCCCATTGGACATAATTAATAAAATGCATCTAATTTGGGAAAATTAATATTTCTTTTAAAGAGATTGAGATTATACTTCTAGACATTTAACTTGCAAATTTCTGCCTCTTGAAAAGTGATATTAAAATTATATGGAAAATGTAGCACTAAGCACTTTTCCTCTGTACATGTCATGACAAATATTAGAATTGTGTGCCTTCAACATAAATAGAGTTGACAAATTGTCAAAACTCATAAATGCATAGAGTTAAATAAGTTTCTTGAAATTTAGTCCCATTCTTCCTTGAAAATGGTTTCCTTCTTTAATTTTTAACAAGCATGGTAGGCATAGAGTATTAGTAATGATATAAAAATGAACATTGAGCGGTAGTCATCAGATATTCTTATCTGTTATTTTTAATGTTATTACTAATTTCATTATTCCTCATGGCTTCACCATTTAATCAAACATCATAGGACAAGTTCATATCAACAAATCAAAGAATTACAAATATAAGAATGCCTGCCTTTCTTTTATGTCAATTTGTCTATAGTAGTATTTGTACACTGATAGAAAAAAGCAGATTTATCTAACTTCCACTGCGTTAAATTTTATTGAGAAATTCAACCATTTCAACTTGAAAAAGCATGTCTTATTATGCCTTTAAAAAACTTATTTTGTTTGAGCTGGGCACAGTGGCACATGCCTGTAATCCCAGCACTTTGGGAGGCTGAGACAGGAGATTCACGAGTTCAAAGCCAGCCTCAGCAATGGTGAGGAGCCAAGCAACTCAGTGAGACCCTGTCTCTACATAAAACACAAAATGGGGCTGGGGATGTGGCTCAGTGGTCCAGTGCCCTTGAGTTCAATCCCCAGTACCAAAAAAAACCAAAACCAAAACAAAAAAACTTATTGTTTGTATCTCAGCATAAGATATATTTCAAACAGTATTTTGCAACATGTGAGCATACAGCATATACCTAGCAGAAGCAAAATGCAAATTTCCAAACCTGTCCATATTATAAATACTGCAGTATGGGAATAATAGTTCATGTGACAAAGGGAAATGACTTAAAGTTATAAATGGAGCTAAATTGTTACTTGACTAACTCTTGGTGAGATTATACTGTATTATCCTAGTAGGATCAGTGAATAATAATGATCTTTAAAAATGGAAGAGGGGAACTAGAGAGAGAGCAACAGGGAAAGACTCTGTCTGGCCTTCGGGGCTTTGAAAAGGAAGGATGATAGGCCATGGGCACAGCAATATGGACAGCCCTAGGCCCTGGAAAAATCAAGGAAATTGATTCTCTCCTAGGGACCCAAAAGGAATGTGGACCTGCCATACATTAATGTTAGCCCCATGCAATATAATTCTAGCTGAAACAAATAATAAGCTTATATAAGCCAAATATTTTGGCAATTTGTCCTAGAAGCAATAGAAATTTTATACATACACGTGAGAATTCTTAAGAGTTTTGTTTATTTTGTGGCAATATTGGTATTTCAATGTATTGAGGCCAATCAGCAATTATTTTATATAAGGCAAGCACAGTGGCTATAATTTCAGTTACTTTGGAGGCTGAAGCAGAAAGATTTCAAGTTGGAGGCCACCCTCAGCCTTAGTGAGACCCTCAGGAACTCAGTGAGACCCTGGATCAAAGTAAAACATAAAAAGGACTAGGGATGTAGATCCGTGGTAGAGTGCTCCTGGATTCAATCCTCCATACCAAAAAAAAAAAATGCCCCCAAATATTTTATATTATGGGATGGTCCATGTTGCAGAGAAATTTTATCACATTTCTTTAAAATTCACAGACATAGTATTCTACTCAGAAACTTCACTTACAAAATAACCACAGAAATCCTCAACTGGTGGCACATTACTTCAGAATGAATGTACCTTCTATTCTTAGCTTTTACTTGTCAGCATTTTCTTTGAAATGGATGGAATTCATGTGCTGCCTCTGATGTCCCTACATTTATTCTTTTTGCATGTACTACTTTGAAATTTTTCCTTTAAATTATCCCTGCCATTTAGCTTAATAACTTCTGTACGCTCTTCTTTTTTATTACATGGTCAATCCTGTGTTAATTTTCTCAAGGATCAATTTTTCATATGAATCAACTGATCCAAGTTAAGGGCAGTAGTACATTAAAAGCCTTTGATGGCAGTTATGAACACTGTTTCTTAGCTCACACATGAATTCAGTGCTTGGGATTTCAAGTAAATCTCATATGTCTGAATTATTCTAATTCAGTCATCACTGGTTCCTGTGTTAACCATTTGCAAGAGATAAATATCTGTCAATTGTTTTTATCTGAAGATCCTAACACTTTCAAACCAGGCAGTCACACTGGCTCAGTGTACTTCCTAAAGCACTGCACCTACTTGACTTAGTGGTAATGGATGTGTTTCAAAATCTAGGAATTATGAACAAAAGAGTATTCTTAGAAAGAATGGGCAATAATTCACCTTCCAGTAAAAATTATGTAGTCATAAAGGAATGTAAGTAAAACAAATAATATTTTAGGATGAGATATTTAAATTTATAACTATTCCTTTAAAGATTAAAAGCAGAGTGTTTGTAATTTCATTGCTGTATGAATATTTAAGGTTTTTCGTTTGTTTTTTGTTTTTTAATCAGAACCATCTCATAAAATTGGTTGGGGCAAAGACGTACCCTACCAATTGTATTAGGGCTCTCTAGAGAAACATAACCAACGGAATATGGATACAAATCATTATAAAGTGGTGTTTATTAGATTGACTCGCATCATCAAAGGATATATAGTCCCACAATGGCCATTTGCACACTAGTAAGACCAGAGAAATTTATAGCTGCTCAGTCCAAGAAGCCAGGGCCTCAGAACTGGAGGAGCCCCAGCCGATGGCTGAAGGTACTGTGAGTTCCCATTAAGAGGCTGAAGAAGCTGGTGTGTGATTTCCACAGCAATGGCAGCAGCAGTAGATGTTCCCACTCAAGAACTGAGCTTGCATCTGCTGTAGCTTCCTCGAACCTCTTCCATTTTTGCTCCATCAGGGACCCCAACCTATTGGATGGTGCTACTCACATTCAGGGCAGGTATCTCCACTACATTGATTGTCTCACATACTGGTCTTCTCTGGAAACACCTTTATAGACACACTTGGAAGCGTCCTTTACTAATTTCCTAGGCATCTCTTAATCCAGGGAAGTTAACAATCAAGATTAAGCATTATCATACCAATCAAGAAAAGTGTAGGAATCAAGTGAGCAGACATGTTCTCCCCACATTCTGCACATTGAAATAACAGGCCTCTCTTTAGGATTGGTCTTTGACTGACTCTAGGGAAAAATTTTCTGAGCTCCTGATAGTCTGTTTGATAAGAGTGTATGACTGGGGTGTTGGGCCATGCACCACCATTTTTTAATAGATAGAGCACATCCTACAGATGTGCTTTAGGCAGGTGTGTATTTGCTTGTGGATGAATGGTGGCAAGGGTGGAGGAGAGAAACCAGGGTCAGTTACATGAATTTACTTCATGTGAACCCCAGTGGGTACTGTTCCCTAATCAAGGCCTAGTTGACAACACTTCACATGTGCTATCACAAATTCTCACTGGCAGAATTAAGTGCATACCTTCATGATTCCACTGATCAGGAACATCTGAGAGCTTGTGCCTGGTCTCCTCAGGACTTCATAAACTTTTTTCCCTAAGATTGTTTTGAAATGTATCCTTTTACTGCAATAAACACAACCATAGGTGTAACAGCTTTTTTGAACCTGGCAAGTACTTCTAGTAAATAATTTAAAGAGCATTTATTTTTATTTTACTTGCCAATAAAATTTATGTTTTTTAATGAAAATCATAGGCCCCAGTTACAGTTTCCATAAACATTTCTAATGCTATACATTTAAGTCCAGTAAATTAAAATCAACAATAATTTTAGAAGAGTAATTTCACCTAGTTCTGTATGTTATATAAAGAACAAAGTCAATCACATTTACTCAAAAAACAAATCTTTAACCAACTTAGCACACTAGGAACCACTCTCCCACATATTATAAAATTTGATATTGAATTATTCTGTTTCCCATAGGAACATAACTTTAATCATATAAGTTAGTTAAGTAGACAATCACATAAATAATTTTCCTGGTGTCTAATATACTCATATATATAATTTTAATTTGCAATAAGCTTTATACAAGTAACTTTGAAGATGTGGTAGATGTTGTATGATATGAATTAATACTCAGGATTAATATGAATTTTCCTCAGTGTATATCCATATATTGGAGAATTTTAAAATCTAAAACTCTATTGCTCAGATATACTTGCTGCTAGACTTTCAGATAGAGTTTAGTTTGATTCAGTCAGATGTACCCACATGAAATAAATGCAGAACTGAGTTAAGAAACTAAGGAGATATGAAGCATCCTTGTATGCTGATGTAGATCAAGACAGAGAAAATGCATTTGTACCACCTTTGCTTTCTGATTGTGAATGTGTTTTGTTGTTGTTTGCATGGTTATTTCTGCAGTGGAACCTGTGAATGTGGTAGAGGTAGTTGTATTTGAGAGATGGAAATTATTCCTAGAAGTATGACCAGAACCCTTTCAATGTACTTCTAATGATTTTGTATTTTCTTAGTGCTTGATAATAAACTTCTTTTGGCTTAAAATTGCCAGAACTTTCAATTGTTTGAAAGCAAACTTTAAAAGCTAGAGATTTAGTATTTGGATGAAAGATATAAGCTTTTATTTATACTGCTTCAAAGCATTAATTGAAAAAATTTCAAAAAAGAAAAAAACAGTGAACATCAATATTTCATAGATTCCTAATCTCAGTGTTGTTTCCTTCATCAAGAGAAGAACAACCAGTCAGAGTGCCAATTTACCTAATAAATTCCCAGCCTGTCTGAGTGAACTCCACTTACATAAAAGGCACAGTCAAAACTGTATGCACAGCTTTGTTCCAAAGGGTTCTTTATGTTTAGTGCAACAATGCAGAAAACTCAAGATAAAATGAGGTTATTAACTGGATATAGACTAGTTCTCTACTCAAACCATAAAAAGAATTTCCCAACATGAGAGTCACTTTTAATGTGCCCACCTCAAATCATTTATCTTCTTTTCTTGGTCAGAATCTCTGGAGAGCTTCAGCAGAGATGCATAACAGATCCTCCTCATTCTCTGTACTGACAACAAAGAAACAACCAGGAACACAGGGTGAATCACAGGACAGCAAAACTCCTGCTATTCACTGTAACTCCTCCATGCCTCAGGCATTTTCTAACCTAGAATTCTAAGAGAAGGACAAACATAACCTATAATTTTGCTTCAGGTATCTCAAAGGAAGCACAAGTTTTTAAGGCATCTAAGTAAAGTCATATCAGTGAAGAGTCATGTCTCCAGATAGTCCTATATTTACAAAGTAATTTACATTTCTGTGTCTGTGACCTTTAAATTAAAAAAAAATCCTGAAATGAAAATGGAAGCATATTGTCTTTGAGAAATGTTTTTTTTGTTGCTGTTTTTACAAAATAAGCCAAAAAAGAGGCCTGAAGAGCCCTTGCCACATTTAAATGAGATTTAAAATTATTGTTGCAAAAAACGAAATATGTTATTTATATTCTGACATTTACTTACTCAAAATTGTTATCAAAAAGTCTATTCTGGAACCACCATTTGACTCAGTTATCCTACTCCTTGGTCTATTCCCAAACAGCATACTACAGTGACACAGACACATTAATATTTATTGCAGCACAATTCACAATAGTCAAACTGTGGAACCAACCCAGATGCCCTTTAATAGTTGAATGCATAAAGAAACTGTGGTATATATGCACAATGGAATGTTACTCAGTAATAAAAAAGAATGAAATTATGGTATTTGCAGGTAAATGAATGGAGGTAGAGAATATCATGCTAAGTGAAGTAAATCAATCCCAAAAAACCAAAGGCCAAAGGTTTTCTGATAAGTGGATGCTAATCCATAATGGGGTGGGGCATGAAATGAGTAGAGGAACTCTGAATTGGTCAAAGGGGAGGGAGTCAAGGAGCGGGCATGGGGAGAGGAAAGATGGTGAAATGTGACAGTCATCATTACCCTAGGTACACATATAATTGCGTGAATGGAGTGATTGTACTTTGTGTACAACTAGAGATGTGAACAATTGTGCTCCAACTGTGAACAATGAATCAACGAGTATTCTGTTGTCATGTATAGTTGATTAGAACAAATAAATTAAAAAATTGAAAAAAATCTATTCTGTGTTAAGTGTAGTAATACATGTCTGTAATCCCAAAGGCTAAGGAGATTAAGGAAGGAGAATTACAGGTTCAAAGCCAGCCTTAACAACTTAGCAAGATCCTATCTCAAATTTTAAAAATAAAAAATATTAAACAAAGGACTGGGATGTGCTCAGCAGTTAAGCATCCCTGGGTTCAATCTCCAAGACCAATAAATAAATAAATATATTTTGAAGATAATATATATGAGGGCCTTAAACTTTAATATATTTCAAATCTCACTGAATAATGAAAAAAGCAAATATTGTAGAAAGGTAGTTTTACTTAGCTAATAGTAAAAAATGGAAACTGTACAAAATATAATCAAAAGTAGAGATATCAACTATCACTGAAATATTCTAAATAACTCAAGTAATGTATGTAAGCAAGTTGAATAAAAAAGATAGGAAGCATATTTTTAAACATTGTTGGACCACTTAACATTGTGCCTCTAAATCATAGGAAATTTAAGAAAAGCACTATTTGCACATTTTCTCAATCCAAAATAAAGTGTACATGGAGCCAGTCTTAGTTCCCAATCACCATTTCACATCATAAAGTTGCTTTTCTTTATGAAAATTTCAATATAATTTTTTTAAAAATCATCCCATGATGTTTACTTTGCATCTCATCTCCTCAGAATTGAAGAAAAGATGTATTTGATTTAAGAGGAGAAGTAAAGGATTAAGAAATGGAACACAAATGATACAGAGATACAAATCAAACAAGAGATCACAAGACATAAAATTATGGCAACATTAAGCCCATACCAGTTGATTTCTGTTTTGTGTTATATTCAGGATGAATTATATGGTTGATGGGTCATTTTCTTGACAGTAGCAAATATGGGGAACACAGGACATACAAATCAAATCCTTTCCAACAGCTGGCATAGTTCAGTTGAGGTCCCATCAGGTCTCACCTTAGTTACTTTAGCAACATTCCTTCTGAAATCACTGGTTCTGATTTACACCCTCATATCTATAAAATAAAAACAAAACATTTTCCCTTGTTCTTTGACTATTCATATATATATGTATATATGTATACATATATACATATATATATGCATTCTAGGTTACTATATATGGTATAAATTTATATGGTAACCTAGCCAATATTTGAAATACTCAAATAAGTAAAATAAAGTATTATGATATCAATTATTTACATGTTTTGTTTCTTGATATTTCCAGGATGCATAGAGTAACAAAAATTGTAAGTATCTTTGTACCTTTAAGCCAAATATTTGAATTGTCTCTCCAGTATTTCATTTTTTCTGGGTTCTTGTTTTTTTGACATACAGTTCATCAAAGAACCCTGGTGCTCACCATTATAAGTCATTTATCTGTTGTAGCTTAACAGCATGTGGGAATAAACTGACAGGGAGAAAGAAGCCTGTGTTAAAGCAACACAGTGAGATCCATTTTCTTCAAATGAACAGTTATCTCCCAAACATGACTGACCATATTGGATAAAACAAAAATATTAAGAATAAAAAAGGCGAAATAATAATTGGGCCAGAAGACAATATCATACCAAGCTTTATTTTGTTTTATTATTTTTCTATTCTCTCCAGGTCAAAGAGAAAATTTCCAATGTTTACCTCTCAGGCTCACAGATATAATATTTTGTAGCCTTTAGCAAATTTACCTGTTCTATTTATGTTGCTGAGAAGCCTGGCTGTAAAAGAGATCATGAATATTTCAATTTTTCTGCAACTTTTTCCCTGATGGAGGCTAATTTTATTCCTTAAAATATCAATGTGTAATAAATTAATTCCTTCATATTTTATTTTTCTGAGATAATGATCAAAAAAAGGGGAATTTTCCTAATACCAAGTACTATCACCAACTTTAAACAAGATAATAAAAAACTGAAATATACTTAATACATAATATATATTTATAAAACATAACATATATAGAAATATGTAACCCTGATCATTGTAAATGTTGTTTGATAATGTTCCCGAGTTATTTTTAACATTTAGTGCTCTAGCTGGATATGTTAAATCATGTAATACTTTTTGTGTTTTGTTGCAGACTCAGTAGAATTCACAAACATAAACATAACTGCCAATCATAAGAATAGTTCTACATGTCTATCTTACATGTGTCAAAAAACATCAGTAATTTTAAAAATTTGACTTAATAACTCAATTTATTTTTAATGAGTGTTTGATATAGTGAGGCACTTTTCTAAATGACAGATCAAAAATTCTGTTTCCATGCAGCTTGTCCTCCAGCTGGAGATGTCAGACATTAAAATTAAAAAAAAATTAAAAAAAAAATATATATAGTTTTTTGGGTTTTTTTTTTTTCCTGTCTCAGGGGGTGGTACAGTTTAGCAGAGATTGAACTCAGGCACTTAGCCATTAAGCCACATACCCATTCCTATTTTGTATTATATTTAGAGACAGAGTCTCATTCACTGAGTTACTGAGTTGCTTTAGTGCCTTTTGTTCTTTTTTTTTTTTTTTTTAGTGACTCTTTTGCTGAGGCTGGCTTTGAACTTGTGATCCTCCTGCCTCAACCTCCCGAGCTGCTGGGATTACAGGAATCACACATTTCATAATATAAAAGGCAGAGAAATAACAAGTGTGAAATCCTCAAAGTAATGTTACACAACTGCATAAAAGGAGCAGTGAAGGCCAATTTAGAAGAGATGCTTATTACGATGGGAAAGGTTTAGCATCTCAGAGCATCTCAGAACAGGAGACATTCTAAGAGAGAACTGGCACAGAGCAGTGATACGGTAGCTACCACACTGTTATGACTACTGGCAATGGACAGGAGAGACATCTGGAACAGGGACATCAGTTAGGAAGTCGTGGGAGTAATCAAAAATTAAGACATCTTGCTTTTAGTTACAGTGTTTGGGATGGATAGGGATAGTAAGATGCTGTGGAAACTAGATGTATTTTCAAAGTAGAGGCAGTAGGATTTGTCAAATAATTTAATGTAGGTTGTGACAGAAAACCAAGAGTAAAGGACAAATCAAATATATCCTCTTTATCAATAGAAAATGTGGAATTCCCACTTTGAAGGGATGAGGACTTCGAGGAAAACTTCTGAGTTTTATGGAGAGAATATGAAGGCAAGTGGAGATATGAATTGGCAGCTGGAGGAAGGGAATATTTTTTTCCTCTTTCCATAGGTAGGAGAAATTAGAGCATGCTTTATGCCAATGATGAGGATTCAGTAAAATGGTAGAAATGGTTCATTAGAGATACAAAAAAATTACCTGAGAGATATGCCTGAAGAGAAAAATGAAGATGGGGTATAATATTCAAGTGAGGTTTGAGGATTGAGGAGGAAGGAGCACAGAGACCAGGAGGGATGTTTTCATTTTAACTGCTCTTTCAGGAACATTTTTCTTGAAATGGACTTATGAAAGGGTTTCTTCCTCCTCCTCCTCCTCCTCCTTCTTCTTTCTCCTCCTCCACCTCCTCCTCTTCCTCCTCCTTCTCCTCCCTCCTCCTTCTTCTTTATTACTTACATACTATGAAATGAACAACACTAATGCAAGGACTATAGGTTTTGACAAATGCATACATCCACGTAAATCATACTTTTATTAAAATAAAGACATAGCTCCCTTTTGTCTCTGTTCTCAGTCAGTTACCTCCACATTTTCATCAAACTTCTACAAGCAAGTTGTATTTTGCTTTCTTTAACCATGTAATAGCTTTGGCAGTTGTAAAATTACACATAAATATCATTGTAATGGCTATAATCTTCTGCTTGTAACTTTTTAAAATCACCTTCGTGTCTTAAAACTCATACCTTTTATTAAATGAATTAATGATTTGATGATTCTATTGCTCAGGAATTGTCCTTTATATGTTATGCTGCCTTTTATTTTCTACACCTGGTAGTGGAAATTTGGATTGTCTTCCAGTTTGGGGCAATTCTGAATAAATTTTCTAGAAACATGCTTGTAAAATACTTTAAATTTTTGGCATATAATATCATTTTTTAATGGATAAAACAGGACAGAAAGCTCAGCTACAATGTGTTTTCAACAATGATTGTCTGCTTTGTACTCCCTCCAGATACGTGGAACAATTTTTGCTGTTCTTCATCCTTGCCAAAACTTTGCTGGGTAAATCATGACATCTCACTGTGAATATAACCACATCCCCCTGATGATGCTGAACACTTTATCCCTTGATTCTTTTTGCCATTTATTTATCTTACATTGCAAAGTGTTTCTTCAGATCTCTCTCTCTCTCTCTCTGTTTAATTCCCTGGTTTGTCTTTTTAATAATGGAATTGTCTTTGGTTTTGTGTGTAATATATATTGTGTGATACAGATATATGCATTGTGAACATGCATTCCAATCTGTAACTATATTTATACATTTTTCTAATTCGTCTTTCAAAAAGCAGATGTTTTAATTTTGATAAAATCTGACTTTGCTCTATTATCACAAAGTATATTTCAATGACTATGAGGTCATCTGAGTTGTTTTGAATTGGAGGTATAAGAGCTGGAGTCACTTCCTGCTATTAGGTTGTGGTCAGATCAGTTTAGCATTTAGATAAATTTGAAATGTTTGCAATGGTTTTGGAGAAGCACAACACAGTATTTTCTCTGTGGAGAAAGGCTACAGGGTCAGTCTTGAAAATCCAAAAATCATCAATGTCCCTTTCTCCTCCACAGCTCCCAGTATTGAGATGTTATATCCTCAGGTACCAGTTATTCTCTTCCTCAGTCTCAGAGATTTTTGTGAGGTTGTTCCTTTTGCCTGGATGGAGTCTTCTTAGTCTACTTTCCAATGTTCCCGATTTTAAACTCAAGCAACATTTACTCCAGAACGTTTTCTTTGACTTAAACAATTCCCAGCACCAATTCTCCTACACCTCTACCATTTTCCTCATTTAATATATGGTTCTTCAAATTATTTCTCTTTTTTAAAAATATAATATCTCTATTTACTTTATTCTATATTGCACAATCATGTTAGGTTTGTTTCCACCTTGCTCCCAAATTTAACTGGCATGATATTTTAATTCTTTTCTAATTTTCATTTTGCAACAACAGCAACAATGACAACAACAACAACAAATTCTTATCAAGATCTATTTGACAAAATATATTTATTTTAAGGATACTTTCTTTTAATTTAAAATATAATCCAGAAAGATATATTATTTCAGCCAATAAAAGGTCCAGAATTACAAAATGTCCACAGTAGGACGGATAAATCATTTATTGTTCCATAAATAAAAACTAGGGGAAAATCAGTTTTTATTTTGTGGAATGCATTCATAAACTTTTAGCATTATGTCAAATATGAATGTGCGCACTTCTGTGAAATATTGTAGATTAAAATTTTTCTAAATCATTACTTCATAATTAGACTACTCAAAAGGAAACACACATAAAAATGCACACATACAATTGCAATTTTGCACAATCTTTTCTCTAGACAGACAGATTCCATAAAGCAGTATTCACTGAGCTAATACAAACCAAGTGTGAGGTAATTCAAAATAGAATCACTATATTTGGTAAATAATACAATGAGAAACATGTTAAATTATTCCAAAGCTTGATTCCTAATGAAAGCCAGAAGATGGAAACTGACACAATTTTTT
The DNA here is from genome assembly GCA_004024805.1 of Geosciurus inauris. Lineage (NCBI taxonomy): Eukaryota > Metazoa > Chordata > Mammalia > Rodentia > Sciuridae > Geosciurus > Geosciurus inauris. The sequence goes on along the minus strand of PVHX01000176.1, from coordinate 152,910 downwards.
TTGTGTGTAAATGAATAATCTACAGAAAAGAAAAAAAAACCTATATTTCTTCCATCTAAAACAAAACTCCACTGTAAACTGTGAAGATTATGGAATTTATCATCCTCATCCTCCTAATACAAAGTAACTCAAGAAACTCAAAGTTAACAACTGTTTTAAATCCTTCAATAATTGGGGTCACAAGTCAGAGCACTGCCATGAAAAATGAAGAGGCAGAATTGTATGTACACAGAATCAAGCCATACAGGGCGGAAAAGGCCAGGATCAGACGCCAAGAACTATAGCCAACATCAGGAGGAACACTTTAAGGGCTTAGTATGACTAGCTATTGACTTAAATCTTCCAAGCATTCCAGTCTTTGAAAGGTCCCAAGCTTTTGTGAGATTACAGAAATCCACCAGCTTCTCCTTATGAAGATTGCAGAAAAAATATCTGACACAAACAGGCAAAGTGAAGAGATAAATAAAAATACAGCTTTAACTCCTAGTAATATACACACAAGTCTCATGGTACAGGCCTGCCAACCACCACTATTTTTTTTTTATTTTGCCAGATGCATCAAAAAATAATAAGTCCTGCTAAAAGGTAAAATAACATGGTCTTGAAGATACACAGAAATCATCTGAACCAAACTGAAATGTGAAAAGTTTTCAGAATGGAATTTTAGAAAAGTATGAATAATATACCATAATATATTAAGGCCTTTAATGAAAGAATGAACAGCACACAAAAGCAGACTGGTAAGGTAAGCAGAGAGATGAAAATATTAAGAATGAATGCAAAGGAAATGCTGGACATCAAAAGTACTGTAACAGAAATGATGAATGCTTTTGAGTGGTTCAGTAGACTGGACAAGACAAAGGAATGACTCAATAGGCTTGAAGATGTTTCAGAGAAATTTCTGTAACCAAAATATGAGAAAATGAAACAATAGAAAAATATGGAAAAGAAAATCCAGAACCTGAGGACAACTATGAAAGGTAGACTATATCTAATATCTAATATTGGACTTCTATCAAAAATAGACAAAGAACTCCATCACAAAACTCAACAATAAAAACATGCAAATTTTTAAAAAATGGACAAAAGATTTTTAAGATATATATCACCCAGGAATATATACACATGAAAAATAAGTGAAAAACATGATCATCATATATTAGGAAATTTTTTTTGTAAATTTTTTCTTTAGTTGTAGATGAACACAATACCTTTATTTATTTATTTCTCTGTGTTGCTGAGGATGGAACCAAGTGCCTCTCACGTGCTAGGCAAGCACTCTATCTCTGAGCCACGATTCCAGCCCCTAAATATTAGGGAATTGAACATGTAAAAAAATTCAACACATGGTTTGTTTACAATTGGATGACTTAAAAAAGGTCCAGAAAAGAATGATAGATTTAGGAGAACTGTACAATATTCAGCTTTTACTTCAAGAAGATGAGGAAATGGATAAAAACTAGTTTGGCATTACTAAGATACAGTGATGGACTCAATTAACATGACTTTCTTTCCTTCAAGGTTGATGAAATTAGTTGGATGAACACAAGGGTTTTTTTTTTTCCAAATCAAATATTTCGTGTCACTTAAGTTTTCTAGCAAAGTTTAGTCAATATGAATTTATATACCAATTTTAATTTGTTTTTAATTAATTCTTTGATATATGTCTTTCTCAGTTTTCCTAAAAAATACTTTATCATTTTTATACATTTTATTTTAATTATATTAAATGTCTTAATAGGCATTATTTTATTATATTTTAATATTATTTGAATACATAAAGTACATTTATTTGAATAAATATTTTAAATATACACATCATATATAAATTTAGCATACATTGGAAATATATTTCAATTTCTATAAATGTTATGCATATTTTTGTTACAGGGTAATAGACATATGCTGATATATACAAATTTATTAGTAGTACTAAATAAACTATTGGATATACCAGCTATTTTGCTTATTTATTTCTGGTGCAATGTAGAATTATCAAATCAGTCTATAAACAACTTATTACATGTTATCAAAAGAGTATATTTTTTTCAGTTCTCTAGAGCATAACCAGTTTGTCATTAAAGAAATGCACATATAGGAGTAACTGTCATTGTTGTTTGTTTAATTTCAGTGGCTTATTCTTTTTCTTCAAGTTTTAATTGCATGCTACCTTATTTGGTATCAGCACTATCTTGTCTGTATCTACTAGAAGAATTGTTCATTCTTATTTTCTTCCCTTCCAGACTGTCTTTGTTATTCTTGCTTTCCTATTTTAATGCAACTTTGACTTTTCAATTTTCACACAAAAACATGTGGGATTTTTTAATTTGGGATTTAATTAAAACTCAAATTCTCATTAATAAATTTATCTGTAACAAAATAACTACATTCTTTCCTTTCCAAGTACTATGTTTTATATTTCTATTTTAGGTGATCATGAAATCCAATCCAATGTTAAATGAAGTGTTCATGACAACTCAATCCAGCTATTCAATATTGAATAAAAATATCAATGGCAGATGGCCATGACTTTTGCTCAGTTTAAATATTTCATTAGTAAGTATGGTATTTTCTCTAAATATGTAATATCTTTTTTGCTAAAATTGCTAGGCACTCACACAATTATATTATCTTCTAATTGGATATAGAGTCCAAACTTTTACCGGTTTCATGTAAAGTTAGGAATAAATAATGGACTGATTTGAATCAAATGAATGAAGAAAGAAGTCATGCCATGCACTCTAGTTTAGTATATAAGAACTGCATAATTTTTTTTCTATTACTGACAGTTGATTATAGAGAACATTTGGTATTATTGATATACATGCATATGTATATGTGTATATATATTAATTTTAATATATACTTTGTTTTATTTTTTTAATTAAATTTTCTATATAAAAAGTATTTCACAAAAAGTATAGGTAAATTTAGACAAGATTGCTATATATACTTTTCTAGGCTAGTTTTAACAAAGAAATTTCTAACTGGTAAAGGAAAAGCAGAAGTTTAAAAAAATCTGGCAAAACATGAAAAGAGAGTTTATGCTTAAAGCATATTTTAATACATTGATTTTAATTAGACCTAAGTACAAAGCTCTTCTCTTTAATGTACTAGCTGTATGACTTTGGCCAGTATTCATTCTGACTCAGACTGTAAGTGTGGAAAATGGTGAAGAAATTACCTATGCATAGAAGTGTAGTGAGAATTAAAAGATATACTAAAAACCATTGCCTGTGCCAGGTATCCAGAAGACTTTAGTCAATAATCTTTATTAATATTCATAAAAATTACCTCAAAATAGCATTCAAAATAGCATTATTTTTCACCCAAGTTTTTTTTATTCATTTAAGATATTTTACAATAAAGGCAGAATTTTTTAACCATGTGCTTTAGAACATTACTGTCAATATTACTTTAACAAGTAGTTTCATTACCAGAAAAATGTAAATTTCAGAAGAATAGAAAATAATCTTTTTTAAATAAACTTACCAGGTTCAGAGAAAACTCATATAGTGGGAAATGAAGGCTACAAGTAAGAAGCTTAGTCCGGGGAACTTTTTCAAGGGGACTGACCTTGGTTTCTTTGACCAATTGCTCTTGTGTTTCCTTTCAACTCTCTCTTCTAACAAAGTACCTAACTACTTCTTGAGAAATTTGTATATAACTATTCTTAAAATCTAGGTAAAATATATTAGAATGTAATACTTAAAAACCTGAGCTTCTGACAGAATTGTGGGAAAGTTTTGATAAATCATGAGGGAAATGAACCAGATAAAGAGAATAATCTGGGCACTATATTATTTTATAGGAGGCTGCTGGCTCAAGAAATAAGTGATATGGGACAAGAAGAACTTTTATTTAATAACTATTCAATCAAGTGCAAAACTAAAAAAAATAAGAATATCTTCATTATTTCATTAAGATCGCTTGGATTCAATATTACATTTTCCGATTTGAACCAATGTTTAATATAAAAGATGTTATTGAAAAAAAATGTTCTCTTTTGTCTTTTTCAATATGCATTTATTTGTCCAAGTGGCCATAACTATTGTCACTTTTGTAAAATTAAGTGACTTTTACGAGAAACTCAGAGTGGGTTTACATGCCTTGAGTATTTTGATCCTTTAATAACTCCATTTTAAACTATGACATGTGGCTACCTAGCATCACTCAGTGTACACTTAATTTTTCATATCATATTTCAATAATACTTATGTGGCAGAGACTTTTATTGTATTTCTTTCCCATTTACAAGTGTGTTCTTTTAAATTTATCAGAACATGTTCAAATTATTAAAAATAGGGATGGTTATTCAGTCTGCAAATTCTAATCATGTGTGAAGAATGTCATAAGGGAATGAACAAATTACTTAATTAAACTCGGTTTATGTAAACCACTTTTATGAATGAGTTTCAATTCCTGAAAATAATAAAAATTGTATATATTTGCAAAAATATTGCATACTAAATTAACTTATAATGGCCTTGTCACATGCTAGAACACTGAAAATATTTTATAAAGGTTTAATAGGCTTGAGCTCATGACAGGTCACTAATGGAGTCTATTTAATGTATGTCTTAGGAAGCTTCTTTTTAGCATTTATATAGATTGGACCCAAATAGGTACTTTTCATTATGATTAATCACATACAGTGAATACAACTAAATTAAATTGATGAAAAGGAGTTATACCCAATCTTACATTATCCATACATAAATATAAAATCAAAGTGTCACAGATTTATGTACTTTTATTTTGTAATGGAAAGATCATTAAAAAACTCTAATTTTACCTCTTTCCCTGTTCCAACAAAGTTAATGAATTGAATGTTTTTAAAACCAGATGCATATGAATTCAGCAATTAGATGTTGATAGGAAACTAACTTTAAAGGTATGTTACAGGATATGCAATATATGGAAAATATTGAATTATTTGTTAAATAACCCTTATTTGGCAAATTTCAATATCCAAGCAGTATTGCAAACAATATAGTCAAATATTATTGTCATTTGAAGAAACATTTTAGCTTTCTTTGCTAATTATTCTTTCATTGTTTATATACAAGTAAAGTCAATTTTCTTTTGGTGTAGCATACCCATTCAATATCACACTATTTTGAAAAGAACATTTATATTATCCTATCACACTGGTGCAAGATAGATGCCAATTACTCTCAAAATAATGTTTTCAGAAATATTTGACAATGCATTGAGATTGGAACAAGAAATATAATTAATCTATGGCAGTTTAAAATGGACAATTTCAAGAGAGAAAAACTCTTTTTACTATTCATTTTACCAAATTCACTTCAGGAAAAATATTTTAATTAATTATTGTATATGAGTAAACATTATTAATATGTATCTCATAAGATGTAGCCTGGCAATTTTTAGAAGCTTGTGAAGGTTATAGGAAATATTTAAATCACTGGTTAATTAACTAGGTTCCTGATCTCCATTCCATAACTGTGTTGACTCTAAAATTATACTTTGGAGGTGAAACTACATTTTGGTTTATTCAGTGTAGATTTCTTTAGGCTCTTTAAGGTACAATTAGAAAATAATACTTGAATATTAAATGAGATTGAATTTACCAGAAAAAAATTTAAATGTTGTTTTAACCAAACAGGGTAGATATATTTATGGTATCCAAAGGTAATAATTTTGTCATATATGATATCTAAATATATTTCTGAACTTTCAATTTAGAGATCATAAAAGTTAGAATTTGTTATGTCCTTGGAAAACTTTTCAGAGTAGAATGTCTTTGATATTTAGTAATTTAGCATAAATGCCTTTCTAAGAGAGAATTTACCTCTTCAATTGATTCAGACTTGACCATTTCTCTAATCAAAAATTACATGCATGCCAGGTGCAGTGGTACATGCCTGTTATCTCAGCGGCTCGGGAGACTGAGGCAGAAGTATGACAAGTTCTATGCCACTTCAGCATTTTAGGCCTTAAGAAACTATAACATTCTGTCTCAACATTTAAAAAAAAATTCTTAAGGCCTTAAGAAACTGTAACATTCTGTCTCAACATTTAAAAAAAATACAAAGATTGTGAGTGTATCTCAGTGGTAAAGCACCCCTGAGTTCAATACCCAATACCAAAAAAAAAAAAAAAAAAAAAAATTTACAGGTACTACAGGTATACATTTGCTGAAAGTTCTATAATGTAGGTAATACAAAATAATAGGTTACATACCATAAAATTATAAACTGATGTTTCAGTCAACTTTTCCACTGCTGTGACTAAAAGACCAAACAAGAATTACTTTAGAAGGGGAAAAGATTATTTGGGGCCTTACAGTTTCAAAGGTCTCAATCCACAGGCAGAAGTCTCCATTACTCAGGGTTTGAGGTGAGGCTGAACATTATGGCGGAAGAGTGTAGTTGAGGGAAGCGGCTCACATGATTATCAGAAAGCAGAGACAAAGACTTCACTCACCGATAAAATATATAGACCTTAAAGTTGCGCTCCCAGGGGGCTGAGATTGTGGCTCAGTGGTAGAACGCTTGCCTTGCATGCGTGAGGCACTGGGTTCGATCCTCAGCACCACATAAAAATAAATAAATAAAATAAAGATATTGTGTCCATCTACAACTGAAAAAAATATTAAAAAAAAAAAAAAAAAAAAAAAGTTGCGCTCCCAGGGACCCACCTCCTCCAGCCATAACCTACATGCCTGCAATCACCACTCAGTTAATCCCATCAGGAAACTGATCACTGATTGGATTAAGACTCTCCAGAACTCGATCATTTCTTCTCTAAACCTTCTTGCATTGTCTCATAGTGGAATTTGGGGCGGGGGGCACCTAATATCTAACATGATATGTACTCTCTTACTTTTCTCAAGTTTGTAAAATAAATAATTAGGCATGGTGATGGTTAATTTTAAGAGTCAACTAAACTGATTTAAGATATCCAGAAAAATGGTTAAGCATGGCTTATTAGTGTGTATGTCACAGCTTCTGAAGAAGTTGGTATTTGAAACAGAGTGGGGCCCTTTCCAACTGGTTGAAACCAAAAGGTTAAATTACTAACTTCAGGAGATGGATGTCCTTCTTCTTCTGCCATTGGATATTGAAGCTCTAGTTTCTCTGACCTCTGGACCACTAGACTTGAACTGGTGGCCCCCAGGTTTTTAGCCATTTGATATTGGACTCAGAGTTGGCACCATTGGCTCTCTTGATTTTGATGTGTTTGAACTTGGACTGAGTTATGATATAGCTTCCCTGGTTCTTCAGCTTACAACATATTGTAGGATTTCTCAGCCTCTGTAATCATGTGAGTCAATTACCGTATTAAAGTCCTTCTCATTTCTTTCTCGCCACCCCTCTCTGTTTATCCATATGACTATATACCATAAATATGTATTTCACATCAATACATTTTTATATACATACTTTATAAACACTTATATGTATATAAAAGTTTATGTGCAACAGGTACACACACACGTATACCATAAATATATATAAAGAGAAAGAGAGAGTGATTCCCTTCATTCTTTCTAATTAATTAAGTTGAAACAAAGGAAAGTTTCAGAATGTGAGATTTTCTTGTGGATTTCAATAACTTTAAAAAGTTTTTTTTTTTTTTTTTTTGGTACCAGGGATTGAATTCAGGGGTACTCGACCACTGAGCCACATCCTCAGCCCTATTTTGTGTTTTATGTAGAGACAGGGTCTCACTGAGTTGCTTAGCATCTCACTGTTGCTAAGGCTGGCTTTGAACTCGCGATCCTCCTGCCTCAGCCTCCCAAAGTGCTGGGATTATAGGCATGCGCCACTGTGCCCAGCTAAGTATTTCATTTTTTTAAAATGATCATTACACAAGAACTCTAAAGTTAGCATCATTTAATTCTTTGGATATCAGAACTTGGAGGCACCTATAAGAACATCTAGAAACCTAAAAGGTCAAGATAGAATTAGGCTGTTTTTCCTTGCACAACAAAAAATATTTGGGGGCAATATATTTAAAATATTTTAAATTTTTTTCTCTTTTGATTTGAATTGCATATTATTGTTTTGTTATTTTAATATTTTAAGATGCATCTTCATGTATCAAAGTGTTAGGGGCTAGGGTTTTTTTTTTGGTTCTGTTTGTTTTTGTGAGTAACTGTAAATAAGTCTATAACTCTGGAAAAACTCTCTCTGTTCTTTGAAAAAATGACAGCACTGGAAGCAAAAAAAAATAAAGTAAGATTCTTACTTGAGTAAACACATTTGTTGTGACTAAGAAAAGCATCTTCATTTAGTCATTAAAACTTTAGACAATGACTTAAAATAAATGACTGTTTTGTACAAGGCCAGGCGAGGTGGTGTATAGCTGTAATCCCAGTGGCTTTCAAGGCTGCACAGGAAAACCATGAGTTCAAAGCCAGCCTGAGCAAAAGCAAGGCAATAGCAAGTCAGTGAGACCCTATCTCTAAATAAAATACAAAATAGGCCTGGGGATGTGGCTCAGTGGTTGAGTGCCCCTGAGTTCAATCCCTGGTACCAAAAAAAATAAAATAAAAAAAATAAAAATAAAAAACTTGCACAAAAATTAAGTTAGTACATCATCATAATCTAAATATGATTAGAAATGGAGAAAAAAAAGAAGGTATGTTTTTCAAAGTTTGGAATCTGATAGCTTAGCTTACGTTTTTCTTTCTCTGCTATCCTTGATCACTTCATCCTATCTTCCCTTGATTATGAAATCAACAGAGGAGAATTATGAAATAAAGAATGCATTGATTTTGGTTTTGGGGAATTGGCTTATTTCACTGAGAAGCTCAGATATTCAGGCCAATTGTATTTTAAAATCCAGTTTCTTCTTATTAACTTCCCTTTTGCTTTCTAATGGAATTTCTACCCTCTGATCAAGTGTGTAGCATAGGGCATAAGGTAAGAAACATTTTCCAAACTTCAGTCTCCTATATTATCTTCTCATTTAAAGTAGTTTCCATCTGATTAAATCAGCCCTAAATATTTTGTTTCTAAAATGATATTCATAATATTAAATGTTTTCCTTTATAATCATAGGCATATTATATACAAAGATACTTGGCTTTATAATGAAAAAAAATTATCATTTTCCAATCACAAATATCAGTTTATCATAGTATAGTTTTATGCCATCACCAGTATGAATGTATTCAAGTAAACTGGATTATTCCTACAAATATGAAATGTAAAATATGAATTGTAAATGTAAAAGACGGGGAAATGTGGAAATCAGCTGAATAAAATCCTATACTTAAAATACAAAGAGAAAGTATAATCGAAGTGAAATGAGCTTATGGTTTATGTCACCTACTAATGAAATTTACCAAAGTTCCAATTCTTTCAGAAAGTTAGGCCATTTCACTCAACAGATTATAACAAAGCACAATATATAATCCTCTCAAGAACTCAGCATATTCACTGCAAATAATGTTCTTTAATCCTTCTAACAGCTAGCTTCTTTCACAGCATCTACAAATCTGTGTTCACACTAAAAGTTCTAATCCTAGGCCTAATAGTCATTTTAATGCATTCATCATGTAACTTTAGCATTCTATTCTCATTTCTCTTGATATAAAGAGAGAATATTAAAATTTCCCTTAAATATTAAGAGAATTAATTATTTACTGTTTATAAAGTTTCTTCTAGCATGAAAGTATAAAACATTCAGGAGTATTTCTTTTATGCCCAATGGATGTTCTCAAAAATGTAACCCATAAAAGAACTATCGTATTCATCACCACGAAAATGTAAAAATCAGTATTAGAAATGCAGGCAAGATAAAAATTATTATATAGCACATGCTATACATTATAATTATTTATTAAATGAGTGAATTATTGTGTTTGTAGTTTTCATTTCCAGCTATGCTAAAAAATGCAAATTTAAGAGAGAGTTCAAGGAAGTCTAACATAAAGATGAATACTTTTGTGAACCTAAAACCATTCAATGAAAATCAAATTAAATCAATAGTTACATAATATACCTTTACCAAGGAGAATTCAAGTGAGGGACTTTGAAGGAGGTAAAGGGGAAGAAGGCTTTGAATACATCCAACTTTGAATACATTACAAAAAACATCATCAGAGGGCTAATTTATGGCTGGAACTAGTTCATTTTCTACTCTAAAGCCCATTAATACTTACTGGCAATATATTTATTTATTAATTACATTATTTTTGTAGATTTATTTTAGAACAGTGAGAATAGAGAACAAGGCAATGAGAATAGGTGAATTTTAAATAGATCTCATTTTATTTTTCTGATATACTCTTCCCATTTTTTCAGCTTAGTAACTCTAAATGTGTTTATAAAATTTTGGTAATAGGGAATGGCAGTATTTTGTTTGTATATCTTAATGATCTTCACAAAATTTTTACATATAAGGTAGAAACTAAATTGTTTTTCTTTTTTTCTTTTTTGGTACTGGAAATTGAACTCAGGGGTACTCGACCACTGAGCCACATCCCCAGCCCTATTTTGTGTTTTATGTAGAGACAGGGTCTCACTGAATTGCTTAGCGCCTCGCCCTTGCTGAGGCTGGCTTTGAACCCACAGTTCTCCTGTTTCAGCCTCCCTAAGTACTGGGATTACAGGCTTGTGCCACCGTGCCTGGCTTGAATTGTTTTTCTTTTAGTTTTATTTACAATTATTTTTGATATTTAAATATTTGAATAATAACTTTGATATTTGCATGTATGTATTTGAGGATGATATTTCACTTCTTGTGGTACAAGTGAACAGTACAGTAATAAAATTATTAAAGGACATTAGAATTTTATAATGATGAAAATACCTAGAAAGTTGGGCCTCTGGATATTGTATTTCATGTGCAAGTGAACTGTTGTATGGAGAAAGAAGATAATTTATTTTACATGCCACAAAAACAAATATTCTGAGAATATTACTTAAAGCACCAAAATTAATAATGTGATTAATTTTGAATATCTTAATTTGATCAAAATAAACTAAAATTATGATTTCCTTTCTTATTAGTGCATTTCTATAATTTTAATACATTCCCACAAAAGCATATGCTAGAAATGTAATCCCTATGCAACAGTGTTTGAGGGTGGGGCCTAATGAAAGATATTTAGGTTTTGAGGGCTCCAACCTTATGAATAAATTAATAACACTTATAAAAGGGCTGAGGCCATGAATTTGACTTCTTTATGTCTCCCTCCGCGTGTTGCCTTCTACCATGTCATGGTGCAGCAAGAAAGAGGCCCTCAGTAATTGTGACCCCATGATCTTAAGACTTCTCAGCCTCCAGAATCCTGAGTCAAATAAACTTACTGTTTATGAATTAACCAGCTTTTGAAATTCTGTTATAGCAACACAAATTTAAGTAAGACAGATATTTGTACCAAATGCAGAAGCTAGCAAAATAAGGGGGGGAAAAGAAAGAGAAAGAAAAAGAGAGGAAGCAGTCGGGGGGATTCATCAAAATGAATCTGACCTAACTTTCCTATGTACACATATGAATATGCCACAGTGAATTTCACCATTATGAAAATCCACAAGACACTAAAAAAAACAAAACAAAACAAACAAACAAACAAACAAAAATAAATGAAAGTATAGAGCATAAAGATCATTAGGGTACAGGGAAGGGAACAATGGAGGGAGGAGAGGAGGGAAAGGAGAAGTACTGGTACTGGGGATTAAATTAGAGTAGATTATATTCCATGCTTTTATAATTATGTCAAAATGGATCCTAATGTTATGTATAATTAAAAAGAATCAATAAAAATCAATAAAAATGAAATGAAATTTGGGGTTAAATTGCTTAAAAATCCCAAAATGTATTCAAATAAACTTGAAAAATAGTACATCAAATTGACATATGCAATTTGATTATGCCAAGATTTATTTGGTAAACTGATGAAAGTATTAACCTTTCTCTTACAACCTTTGATTGGTGAAACGGAATTGCTATCACAATGAATTTTTGGAGCAATAACATTAAAAATAATCAGTAATATGAAGCTGTAGTTCTAATGTCATTTATCTTTCAGAAATGATTGATAGAAAGGGTGGTTTTAAAGTAGTAAGTTGTCCAATTTGGGTGCATGACAAATAGCATCAACATGATTATATTTGAAATAAGGAAATAAAAGCCCTCCCCAATGCTTAAGGTATGTGCTGAATAAGATGCTGGGAAACATCAGCATTTTATGCTCCTTGGTAAATAAAATGTATTAAAGCAAAATTGACAAAGAAAGAAAACAATGGCATTTTTTTGGTCAAGTTCAATTTAAAAGGCTTTTGATCAAAAATCCAACTTTCAGAAATAAATTATTCCCCATTTAGTAATTCTGTCCAATATCTTGATTTATGCTTGGCCACTGCAGGATAAAAATGCTTGTATTATCAATAAAATAAGATGAGTAATTAAACAAAAATTGATGTAAATGTGGTATTGAACTCTTTAAAGAAAATTCAGTTTTGTTTTGTTTTTCCCAGCAGACCATACTTTCCAAAAACTGCTTAATAGAGTCATTGACATTTTTATGAGGTAAAATATTATTAACTAATACCCCACTTTTATTTTTTCATTCCAAGTTATATATTTGAAAACAAATCTGCTTGACTAATCTTTCTTTTGGAAAATCTAACAGAAAATAGGTAGATAAGTAGAATTTTGCTTAAATATTTAGGTACAAATGACATAAAACAATTTAAATGATCTAAATAGAGTGCACTGATTCCTTGATTAAACCTTAACCAATGTATTAAATATCTTATGGGAAAAACTATGGTTGACATAGAGTTCGGTACTTATCACAGTTTAAGGCATCCACTGGTGGTTTCAGAACATATTAACTACAGGTAAGAGAGGATTGCTGTAAACATCATTTATGAAATAATAACACTTATGAAAATTGGATTTTACAGAAAAATAGAGTTTAGAGTAGAGTTTACAGAACTCTACGTTAGTTGAATCCATATCAAATGTTTAGAATCAAAAAATGAAAAAGGTGGATGAACAGAGAAAATTACTAATACTAATAGTAAATAAAAAATGACAGTCTTAAGCTCATTGAACATCCTTGATTTTTTTTCCCTAAGCAATGACATTGCACTCTCAAATTTATTTAGAGCCATTAATAATTAGGTAAGTATTAGTGCCTTAATTTTTGTTGCTATAACAGAATACGTGAATCCTAATAATTTATAAACAATAATAGTTGATTTGGCACATAGTTCTGTAAGATGGGTAATCTATGATTATGTTTGATGAAGATCTTCTTGGCTTACTGTTGCATCACAACATGCTTCCACTATAACCTATGGAAAGAGAGAGAAAGTGAGACAGAGACAGAGAGACAAAGAGACAGAGAGATGTGTGTCAAACTCATATCCTTAAGCTTTTATAAGTGACTTTAATCATCCCTAAGGATTGAGCACCAGGAACTAAATGCTTTCCATTAAACACTACCTCCCAACATAAACATTAAGCTTCCAACTTCTGAACTTTGGAAGGCATATTGAGACCATATTATTCTGCGCATACCTAATTCTTGTTCTACTCAAAATGCAAAACATATTCATTCCATCCCAATAGTTACAAAAGCCTTAACTCATTCCATCATCAACTCAAGAGTCCAAAGTCTCATCTAAATCAGATATGAGTTGGACTCAAGGTACAATTCACTCTGGAGCAAATTCCTTTCTATCCCAAATGTCTGTGAAATTAACAAATTACATAGTTTCAAAAATATAATGGTGAGGGGGCTGGAGTTGTGGCTCAGTGGTAGAGCGCTTGCCTTGCATGCATGAGAAACTGGGTTCGATCCTCAGCACCACATATAAATAATAAATGAGTAAAATAAAGATCCATCAACAACTAAAAAAATATTTAAAAAAAGGGCTGGGACTGTGGCTCAGCGGTAAAGCGCTCGCCTCGCATGCGTGAGGCCCTGGGTTCGATCCTCAGCACCACATACAAAGCAATAAAATAAAGACATTGTGTCCATCTACAACTAAGAAAAAATTTAAAAAAATATATTTAAAAAAATATAATGGTGAGGCAAGAATAGAATAGACATTTTAATTTTAAAGGGAATAAATAGATGAGAAGAAAGGGGTAACATTTCCAAGTAGATTCAAAACTGAACAAGGAAAACCACATTAAGTCTTTAACCCAGAAAATAATTTATTTCTCTTTTTCTCTCTCCATATTCTTCATTTTCTGTACACAGGTTTGGGGTAGGACCCTCAAATCCTTAGGTAGGCCTGCCCCTGTGGATCTTTCCTCCAAGAAGTCCTCACTTGTTAAAATCTCATGCCTACATCTTCCCCAGGCTGAGGTTGATTGTTAGTAGTCTAACAGTTATATAACCTCAATGGCCACCAACTCTCCTGAATCCACTAAGAATTGACCACGTAGGTACTCTGCAGTAGCTCCTTCCCAAGGAAAAGTCTTTGCCTGGGTCCTAGGCTGTCCATGAGATCCTTTGAAATCTAGATAGAGACATCCTTGTCCCACAATATCTTATACCAAGAATGTCTGAAATATCAGTATCATATGGATATCACCAAAGTTGATGGCTTTTACTTTTCATAGAGGCAGTTTGAACCACAACTAGGCCAATTTAAACCATGTCTGGGGAAATCAAGAAGTGCTACATTGAATATTAAAAAAAAACCCCAAAAAGTCTTAATCTAACTTTGGGCAAAAAATGATGAAGTCTTGCTTTCTTATTTGTGTCTCTCTGAAAACCCTGCTCTCAAGGCTCTGCTTGTGATGAGAAGGACTTCAAAGTCTTCCGAGATAACTTTGGCATCTTTCTCTTAGAAAGATCTTTGTCTTGAGAAGTATCTGTTCTCTCAATACCATTTCTCTTTATCAAATGGTCACTGAGCCAAACTGTTTGCTCTCTTAAATAAGACTTTTCACTTTTTATATGGCCAGGATAAAAATTTTTCTAAATATTTAATTATACTTTCCTTTCAATTATAAACTGTCTTTAAATAATTTCTCTTCACTTGCAGTTTATTGTACTCAATCAAAGTAGTCACGTAGCTTATTAAATATTTTGCTTATAAATTTTATCTTCTGGCAGATATCCTTGTTCAATACTCCTTAGACTCTATTTTCCATGAACAGATGAACATGAATAAGATTCACCCAAATTCTTGGTGACTTTGTAACATGAATTGTCTTTACTCCATTTACCAGTAAAATAATCCTTCTGAGACCTAATTTCTTCTAAGACCTAATCAGAGTCAACTTTTGTATTCATAGCTCTGTCAATATTTTAAGCATGACCACTTAAGTTATCTCTAAGAAATTTCAAACTTTCTCTAAAGTTCATCTTGTCTTCTGTACCCTCACCAGAATCTCCATTAATGCTCCACTCTCAGCTATCTAGGCTTTTTCTAGCCTGATTCTCCAGCCTCAATCCATTACCCAGTTTCAAACCACTCTCATATTTTTCAAGTATTTGTTATAGCAACCACATTATTGCTGATAGCAAAATCTGTATTGGTCAGGGTACTCCACAGAGACCAAAGCAGTAGGAATGGATGGATGGAAGGTTGAATGCATGGATGGATGGATAGATGAGAGAATATTTATTAGGAGATTTCTCAAATTATTATGGAAGCTAAGGAACTCCATGACAACTGTCTGCAAGCAAGAAACCTCAGGATACCAGTGACAAGCCTAAAAGCTTTAAAACCAAGATAGCTGATGCACTTGAAACTGAAGTTTAAGACAATACCAGATTCTTTGCTCCTCTTGGTTGATGGAGTCTATGTAAGCTGCAGTCCTCTGCAGTTGATAAAGTCATCTTTACTGTTGGCAGCTAATCACAGAAGAGCATGCCTGTTGGGGTCAGCTCGGAGAGTCATGGAGGGCAGAACCTGATTCTTTTCCACTACTACGGCGCTTAAAGGCAAGCCACGCCCCCTAGTGTTTCAGCGACCGCAACTGCATGCCAGTAACTTCTTTATGGGTTCTTGTTTTGCAAATCGCAACAATGAAATCCAGGGACTGAGAAAGTGAACATATAAAAGACTAAAATGTACTCAAGTTGGAAGAAAAGAAGCAGAGTTCCCATAATGTGTGAGGGGACCCGACAAGGATTATTGTCTCTTCAGAGTACTAGTCTAAGGGTTTCTACAACTACTAGGTAGGGGCATTAATCAATATCTCTGCTATTCAGGGATTGGAAAAGCACAAATGCTGTTGGTCAAAATCTATGTTAAACAGTCATTGGAAAACTATTAAGGATATTGATTAGCCCATGAGTTTGTAGCCTTCATTCAGGTTGTTCTGCCTACCTTTTCTCATTGCCCCTGGACGAAGGAGTTAGCCAGAATGTTTGAAATGATTCTACAGGTTAGCTTCATGGAATGAACTTTACATTTAAAAAAAAAAAAAAAAAAAAAAAGCCTTAATTGGAGTCCGTTACCTATCTTATCTTACTCAGTGTCATTCTAAGTCTGAGGTCAAAAACATGAGACCTGGTAGGCCTGGTGATTTGGTGATTCTCATCTCTCCTGCATATCTGACAGCCAAAGCCTGGAGTGCTTGGAGTTTTAATGTCCAAGGACAGGAGGAGAGTGTCCCAGCTGTAGGAGAAAGACATGTAAGTTTTGTGAGTTTTTTTGTTTTGTTTTGCTTTTAACTTCATTTTATCTTGACCCCCAGTCAATTGTATGGTACCAGCTCACATTTAGGGTAGATCTTCCAGAATCACTCAGACTGCTGACTGACAAACTAACCTCCCCTGGAAAAACCCCTAGGAAATGGTTTGCTAGGATTTTTACTAGGAATTATTTAATCCATGTCAAGTTCATACCTAAAATTAGCCAGCATATTGAGAAACTTTAGGTACTGTTTTTAATTATTTTTTATTTTTAATTTAATACTTTCATATTAAATGAATGTTTGAAGACTCAGATATTTTTTTAAATGAAACAGGTAGAAACTTGGAAGGCATAACTTTAGAATAACTATTCCACAACTTTAAATGTGCTGAATTTATGATATTAATATAGTAAAATGATTCTGTCATTAAAATTAATTATGTTGCACCTTATTTCATATGGAAAAACATATTTATCAAATATAATCTTAGCTAATGTTCACAGCAACATAGAAATAATGATAATGAAAATATCATAGGATAGTTTAAACCTATATTTATTTTAATGTCATTTTCTTCTCATTTTTTTCCTGATACTTTCTTTTAGACTAAAATGAATTAATGAGAAAGAGGGTGATAATTCTTGTGTAAAAAATCACAGTGTAAAATATACTTGAGACATTTTGAACATGCGTAAGATACTCTATATTTGTTTTACCAAAACTATTGGCAAAGTAGAAAATGTTAAGAGATGTACATAAAAATATCAGGAATTTTTGTAGTAGACCAAGACAAAAGTGAAAGTGGACTTTTTGTGTCCATTTTATTTTCAGAAATACTACTCATATAATAGTAGAGAAAAAAAGAAGAAGAATCTTAAGTAAAATATAGAACTTTTTTTCTTTCCTTTCTTTTCTCCTATTGCAAGACTACTTGGAAGTTATAACCAAAAGGCTCTTGACCTCATGAGCACCTCTATCTTTTATGAGAGCAAATATATCTCAGGTGGCACAGTGCTTCTTTTTCTACCCTTGGTTTCATTAATTTAGATATACACTAAATGTTCTTTTTCAGTGTTCTTGTTTGGTCAAGTCAAAAGAGACCATAATAGCTGTGGGATCACAGAGAAAATGATGAAGGATTGGTGAAAGTGAAGTAAATCGTTTTCGGTATTGGCCTGTCAGTAAAGATGAATCAAGTTACAGTAGATTTTTCTTTTAACATTTTTTCAAAAAAAAGCGTTCTTGAAACATCCACTTTTTTTTCCTCCTTTACATTAGTCTTATTCATTGTTAAGATGAAATCACAACTCAGGAAACTCTAGAAACTAAGTCTATATTTCAAATGATTTTAGCCAAAAGGATTTGCATATATTTTAGGGTAAAAATCAAAATTTTTGTAAGCCCTCAAAAATCTAATAACAAATTCAAAATACATTATTTGATTATATAGTGACTTTTACTCTAATTGGATATACAGTAAAATGAACATTTTTATTCTCCTTCAATTATCTCTAAAATTCTATCATTCTCTTCAGTTTGTGCTGTGTGGCATTAATTGATGAGAAGGTATGAAATAAATCTAAGCTCCTGTTAAACAATGTATATTAAATGAATCAAAGTTAATAACTGGGTTTTATTCAAATTAAAAGATATGTAGATATTTGTTTGTTTGTTTCTTTTTTTTTTTTTTTTGGTACTGGAGATTAAACTCAGGGGCACTCGACCACTGAGCCACATTCCCAGCCCTATTTTGTGTTTTATGTAGAGACAGGGTCTCACTGAGTTGCTTAATGCCTCACCATTGCTGAAGCTGGCTTTGAACTCGCGATTCTCCTGTTTCAGCCTCCCTAAGTGCTGGGATTACAGGCTTGCGCCACTGCGCCCAGCTAGATTTTTGTTTCTTAAAGAGAATCAATTTAAGAAAACAAAATGTCACAAAGCAGTTTTTGAGCGATTTGTTTCCCAAAGAAATATTTCTTTTTTTATATCGCCACTGCTTTACACTTGTTTCCTTTCTAGTGTACGATTTTTTTTTCTGTTTTCTGAAGAGTAAGATAACAATGTGAAGTGGAAATTTTAATTCTGAAATAAGGCTTTGTGTGCTTTCTGTGTGCTTTAGATTTAGCATTAATATTTTATGATAAAAGGCAGGGAGTAGGATGAAATTAATAACTAATCATACTAAAATTCTATTTCTTGCTTTATTTTACAGAAAGTCAAGTTCTAATGATTCAATTAAACTTTCCAGTGTTTTACTTTAATATTTCAAAATTTCCAACTCTCTAACAATAGTAATCTTTTGACATCAAGAAAACACTTTTATCAGTAGCCGTTTTAAAAGGCACAAATCAACATTTCAGAAGATCTGTAGTAAAGAAGGGCTCTGTTTGTGTGAAATCTCAATAATTAGTAGTAATTTGCCTTTAAAATGCCACCTTAACATTTAAACACTGAAAAAGATTGAATCTTTTTCAAAAAAAAGAATAAGAATGTACTCACCACTCATTTTAACTGTATTGGATTTGGGGAATTGATTTATGGCAATTCTGAGCAATTGCCCAATTTAAGAGAAATTATTTCAGATAGTGTTCACTGTAATTTTGAAGTTACTATCTTTCCTAGAGGTTACTATATCATTGATAACTGAGATTTTTCTCAGAGCTCTTCAATTGCAAATAAACAATTTGAGCTTCACTTTATTTATAATTCAATGATGTCAGGAACAATGAAGGAGATATTCATCTAGTTGGCAGATTTCATAGAAACATGCGTTTATGAAATTCTGATTCTGTATCTTCACTGCATAATGGCAATATGTACTCAAGAATAACCTGTTTGGAAGCCTATTGTATTATAATCTCAGTCCTCTGGAGAGTTATTTAATCAAAATAGCTCTGCTTAAGTGCAGTACAAGAGAAGAGATGAAAAAAATGTCAGAGGATCAAGGAGAGACAAAGGACTAAGAATTGTAATACTAAAAGTAATTTAGTGCCTTGAGGCATGGTAATTTTTTTTTCCCCTTAAACTTGAGATGGAAAAATCTAAGACAAGTCAGGAATATCAGAATTATAACAGATCTCAGGGAATGGCAAAATAAATTCTCATACCCATGAACAACTAATCACCTAGATTAAATGTCTTAAATCAAAATGGAAATGTAAGTCACACTGTGCTCCTTAGTAATCAGTGTCAGTGAAACACTAATTGGTATCATATGATTGTACAAAACCATTCTGAATTTTATTCTTTAAATTCTTAACTCTCATTTGTATACCTAACTTTAAGTAGGTTTTCCAGTTATTCCATGAACTAAATTTTAGTGATGCTTATGACTTACAACGAGTTTACAATGTAATGTCCTCGCATATTAAATCAGGAATCAAGAAATACATTTTTATCTCACTGTGGAAATCTATGGTAATTAAGCTACTAATAAGTAGTGTATGTTTAACTAATATGTGTAATTATCTTAAATTTTTATTACTGAGGTTAAAACAATATAGGAAACATAAAATGTTGTAGAACTTTCTTTTTATTTAGTTTTGTGTGTAAATTCTACATCACCTTTAACTATTGTAAATGAATACTGTCAATATTGCCTCCTACACTATGATTATAGGGTTTTATTTTTCCTCTTCCTCAATAAAAGTCAACACCCTTGACTTTATAAAGTTATTTGTATTACTATATGAATCTTCTAAAGTTTTCCGTACTATTCCAATATATAATGCCTATGGATCTTTTTAAGATCTGTAATCCACCTAAAAGTAATGAAGAACAACACTTTTTTGACTTTCTCTGTTTCAGCATATTTTATTATTAGAGAACAATATATTTGTATTGCTACCTCTGGCACCAGTAGGTAGTAGATGGGAAATGTAAACTATGGAAAATGTAAACTATGAATACAAATTTGAATTGTATTTCTGGAAGGGCATACTTGCTTTGTCTTTGAGAAACCCTGAATTTGTCTGTCTTTGCTTGAAATTATTGCCATGTACTCCACATTTGCTTTGATTTAAACAACATCACCTACTATTTTAGTCACCTTTTTCATCTCTGTGACCAGAAGACCTAACAAGAACAATTTTAGAGGAAGAAAAGTGTACTTGGCACTCATGGTTTTAGAGGTCCCAGTCCATAGATGGCCATCTCTATCTGAGCCCAAAGTGAAGTAAAATATATGACAGAAAAAAGCAACTCAGGACATGGCAATCAGAAGAGAGAGAGAGAGAACACTTAGTTCACTAAGGACAAAACAAAAACCCAAAAGCATGCCACCAATGGTTCACCTCCAACCATACCCTATCTGCCTATAGTTACCACCTGGTTAATCCATATCCGTGGATCAAGTCATTGATTAGATCACTCTCTCATAATCATTTTGCCTCTGAATGTTCTTGTATTTTCTCACAACTAGATTTTAGGGACACCTCATATCCAAATCATAACACTTAGCTTACATGACAATCAGTGAGTATCCATTGCTTCAACTACACATCGTTCAAATCTTATGCTTTATGCCTTATAACTATACCCACAGTATAAGCAAAAATAATCAAAATGGGAGCAGATTTCAAAGGATCAGCAAGTTGTCTTTGTTAAGCAGCAGTGGAATGGCACAATTTTGGGGGATAAAATTGTGACTGGTTACAAGAAGTGTCTGTTTTTTATAGGTCTTAATGAGAGTTAATATAGCAGAATATTTAGTGTGACTTAATAATTAGAGATTGAGGATGATGTGCCCGTTGGGCAGTCAGGAAACAAGTTGTACAAGTTAAAAATTGAACTCAGGAAAACTGTTGTAAAAGCTTGAAACTCATTGTTACTAGGATGAAAGTCCAGAGTCCAGAGCCTGTTGTTGACCTTCTCTACCCAGGATCCATTGTCACTGGGAAGAATGAAAGCCCAGACCCCAAGACCCATTGTCTGTCTTTCTCTCTTCCCCTCCTGTATTACACTGTTCTCCTTTTCTCCCTGGAGGCTGTCATTTCCCTTTTCTTGGGGGTTGTTATTCCCCATATCCTTCACACAGACAGTTTTTTTAAATGGAAAATTCCACTTAACACTATTTCACTTAGCACTTAAATATATTTCCATATTTAATTATTTTAATGAATATATGCAACTTATTCAAAGTAATGTAAGCGGCAGATATAATGATATTAATAATGGATAATACTTTTGAGTCTTTACTAATTCCCAGACCCAGGGCTCAGCACTCTATAAGAATCATCTCATTTAATGGAGCAACACAAAGAAGTAAGGACAGCTATGTCCATTTGTATTTATTTATCTATCTATCTATCTATCTATCTATCTATCTATCTATTTATTGGTACTGGGGATTGAACTCGGGGGTACTCGAGCACTGAGCCATGTCCTCAGCCCTATTTTGTGTTTTATGTAGAGACAGGGTCTCACTGAGTTGCTTAGCACCTTGCCCTTGCTGAGGCTGGCTTTGAACTCGTGATTCTCCTGCCTCAGCCTCCCAAAGTGCTGGGATTACAGGTGTGCATCACTGTGCCCGGCTAGCTATGTTCATTTTTAACAGATCACATTAAACTGGAATATAAATCATGTTTGACAACACTGTAGCTGTTAACCTCTAATACAATATCAGATATGAACTCATTAATTAATCCTCTATCAGAGAGGTCTTCCCAAATTAGCACTACTTTTGCTGCCATTACCACTACCTATCTTCTTTTGGCACATGATCAAAATATGACTGCATTTCTGTTTATCAATTCTGTGGGTCAGTTTAAGTAACAGTGTGTGTGGTTTGCTTAATCTTCTTTGCCTGGCTATTTTGATGGCCAGATTTCCTAACAGTGGAACTTGTAATCACTCCTGTAGTAAGAAGATATGAATCAGTCAAAATAATCAGTACAATTTAATTACAAGAAATCAAGATGCTAGACATTCTTTTTGGAAAGTAGGTACAGGATTGTACACTTATTCTTGTCCTCAATAAACATTTTTTTAACTCCCTCCCTTACTAGGGAATGAACTGTTCTAAGCACTAAGGATATTACAGTAAACAAAACAAAAATATATGACTTTTTGACACTTATTTTCAGGAAGAAAAGATAATAAAAGAAAACAAATAAAAAGCAAACATTTATCTATTAAGTGTGATATATAGTTCTGGAAGAAATATGAAATTATAATGTAGAGTAGTATACATTAAGATTGGTAGTCAAGGAGTAAGTCTCTGCTACAATGACATTTGAACAGAGAAACTAAGAGATAAAGGAAAATCTGGCATTCATTTTTACAGAGGAACGTTCTAGGAAAGGAGGACAACACTATGTCATAAAAAGAGTAGGAAGGAAGCTAAAGTAGCCATAGCAGAATATCTGAGAGGAAATACAATAAAGACAAATCTTAGAGTTGAAAGATAATCTGGTGGTACATGAACTTTTCAATTTAATGTAATTTGCTATCTGTGAACAACGTGTTGTTGGTGTGGTTGATAAATGAACAAAAGAATGAATGCGATGGTGACAAGACTGAAATATTTCATTCCAGTTCTATCACAGATTAAAAAAACCCTCACAGTTAAATTCATTGGGTCCATATCAAACAAATCAAGTGCTATTAACAAACATTTGCAGAAGTTGACAGGTATATTCTCATACCACTGAAAAGCCCTAATAGAAGCAAATTCTTAAAAATTTTAAAAAATGACTATTCTTAAAAGTAGTTGACTGTGCTTTGAGATATTTTCTTTTATTAATCTTAACTTAATAATCTTTTATCAGTTATCTAATATATATAACAAATTATTCAATTTTTTAATCTCTTCTTTACTGACAATCTGTGAGTCAGCAGTTTGGGGGGAAACAACTGACTGTTTTCCATTTGTTTCTAAGTCCTCCATTAGAATGGCTCTTGATGTTCCAACATACTCTTCCATCTTCTGAATGATAGACTAATCCATTTTAAGTGATTGTAGAAGCATTTTGAGAAACCACAACAGAAGTTGACAATAATTTTCTTGGCATCATTAATATTTCTACAAGTGTAGGCATTTATGGTCAATTAAAAATGCTTGTTTAAGAAGATGTTGCAGGATAATAAAAATTCCTCTAGAAATAAAACTGTATAGAAAATGATTCCATAGTAAAAAATACAAAAAAGTTTTGGACAAGTTTTATTTTATTTAATTTTAAAGAGACTTCCTCAAGTTAGACATGGATTAATTACCTGGACTGACTCTACTTTGCATCACTCCATTAGACCTGAGGTGCTATTTCCTGGGCCCACTCTGCATCATTCCTATGGATCTTCAATAAGATCATGAAGCTCAAGCTTCCTGCTATGGAACAAGCAAAATCTGGGCTGAAGATGTAGCTTGGTGGAGGAGCATTTGCCTTGTATGGCCCTGAGTTTGATCCCCAATAACCCCCCCAAAATTAAGAAGTAACCAGCTATATAAATCCATTTGATATAGTTGTCTACT
This sequence comes from Geosciurus inauris, assembly GCA_004024805.1. Taxonomy (NCBI): domain Eukaryota; kingdom Metazoa; phylum Chordata; class Mammalia; order Rodentia; family Sciuridae; genus Geosciurus; species Geosciurus inauris. The sequence continues at coordinate 128,846 of PVHX01000176.1, read as the reverse complement.
TAATGACTAAATTTCTCAGGGTCTGCTTAATTGCTTAATAGTTGAAAAACTTTCTGAAAATTGAAAGTGAAATTAAAAGTTTCACTTTTTGCCGTATGCTCTCAATCAAATCATGTCACAGGGCTGTATCAGTTTCAAGAACTGAGGAAGTTCAGTGTAGGTCTGCATGGGAGCAGGGACAATGCCACATGGAAAGGAGTATACGTAATAAAATTCTTACTCTCTTCTCCATATCTCATAACCTCCCATTAATAATTTTCTCACTTTGGATTTCTGTTGCTTGAGCTCATAATTACTTCACTCTACAATTTACTTTACCAATTCTCTTTTCAGCTTTGTCTATCTGCTGTTAAACAAGTTCATTGAGGCTTTCTAGTGATATAAGAAAAATATAAAAATCACAAGAATTTTCATAAGCTAAAAACACCACATAACTAACCCCTAAGTCAAGAAAAATATTATCAGGCTTCTAGAAACCATTATCATGCCCCCACGTAATTACTACAACCTTCTTAAGGATAAACTATGGTCCTCATAGAGTTTGAACCTTGTATGAATGGAATTATAGCTTGTACTCTTATGTGTCCGTTTTCCATTATTTCACATTATGTTTGTAAGACTTCTATGTTGTGATGCAATCTACAGTCTCCAAACTCAAAGCTATTATGTTAGAAAACAATATCTAAAAGTTAAGAGTAAATAATATGCTATTGAATGAACAATGGATAGCAGAAGATATCAGAGTGGAAATTAAAAAATTCTTAAAGTTAAATGGGAACATGGATATAACATATCAAAATCTCTAGAACACTACTAAGGCAGCGCTAAGAGGAAAGTTCCATGCATTGAGTTCATTCCTTAAAAGAATAAAAAGTCAACAAATAAATGACCTAACATTACATCTCAAAACCCTAGAAAAAGAAGAACAAATTAACACCAAATTAGTAGAAGACAGGAAATAATTAAAATCAGAATTGCAATCAATGATATTGAAAAAAAAAGAAACAATTAAAATTGACAAAATTAAAAGTTGGTTCTTTGAAAAAATAAATAAAATTGATAAACCCTTAGCCATGCCAGTGAAAAGACAGAGGAAGAAACTCAAATTATTAACATTTGTGATGAAAAAGGAAATATCATGATGGACACTATTGGAATATAAAAGATAATTAGAAACTATTTTGAAAATTTATACTCCAATAAAATAGACTCAAAGAAACTGACAAATTTCTAGAGTCATATGATCTACCCAAACTGAATCAGAAGGATATACACAATTTAAACTGATCAATTTCAAGCAATGAAATAGAAAATGCCATCAGAAGCTTACCAACAAAGAAAAGCTCAGGACCAGATGGATTCACAGTTGAGTTCTACAAGACCTTCAAGGAAGAACTAATACCAATCCTTCTCAAATTATTCCATGAAATAGAAAAAGAGGGAATCCTTCTAAACTCATTTTATGAGGCCAATGGCACCCTGATACCAAAACCAGAAAAAAACATATCAAGGAAAGAAATTTCAGAACCGTATCTCTAGTAAACATAGATGCAAAAATTCTCATTAAATTTCCAGCAAATCGAATACAAAACCTATTGAAAAGAGGTGCTGAGGTTGTGGCTCAGTGGCAGAGTGCTTGCCTAGCACGTGTGAGGCACTGGGTTCGATCCTCAGCACCACATAAAATAAATAAATAAATAAACAAAATAAAGACACTGTGTCCATTAAAAAAAAAAAACATATTAAAAAGATAGTGTACTATGATCAAGTGAGGTTCATTCCAGGGATGCAAAGTTGGTTCAATATATGGAAATCAATAAATGTAATTCTTCACATCAGTAGACTTAAAGAATCACATAATCACATGATCATCTCAATAGATGCAGAAAATCATTCAACAAAATAGAGCGCTCCTTCATGTTCAAAACACTATAAAAACTAGGGATAATAGGAACATATCTTAACATTGTCAAAGTTAAAAAAATTTTAAAGGTACTGTTATGGTTTAAATGTGTTATCCCCCAACAGCTCACGTGTGAATCAATGCAAGAAGTTTTGGAGGAGAAATGATTGGGTTATAGCCTTAACCTAATCAGTGAATTAATCCCTGGTGGGATTAATTGTGTGGTAATTGGAGGGAGAGGTTGTGTGGCTGGAGGAAACTGTTCATTGAGGGCATGGCTATGGGGTATATATTTGTATCTGGTGAGTTGAGTCTCTCTCTCTCTACTTTCTGATCATTATGTGAGCTGGTTATCTCTGCCGTGATTCCAGGAATGGAGCCATAGGCCTTCTATTGACCAAGACTTCTGAAATTGTGAGCCCCCAAACTTTTTGTATTTTAAAATTGTTCTGGTCAGATCTTTTAGTCACAGCAGCAAAAATCCTGACTAATACAAGTACTTTTAAAAGATAAAATGCATTAATATATAATTTATGTCAAGTAAAAAGAACCTCTAGTTGGAATTAGGAAATAATTATACTCGAATAATTTTAAATTATTACTCTTCAAACTTGTGAAATAAATTGTTACCACATAGACAACTTAAATATTTACTTGAAAGAAAATAAAATAGTTGAAAATTAAAGACATAAACATTACAGTGATATTTAGTAAACCCTTAATAAATTAACCTTTGAATATCCCTAGAATGAAAATTGAAAATAGAGCAGAAATAAGTGAAATATACATGCAGAAATATAATTGCGAAAATTGTCAGAAAATAAGTTTATTTTTCTCTTCAAATATGTGTATACATAAAATGTCTAGAAAAATGAATTAAAAATGGTTGATTATAAAGTTGTCTCAGATCCTACACTTTCCTTTATGTTCCCATTTCCTTGAAAGGAGTGTATTATATCTCTTTTCGAGAGTTGTATCTTATTTCCACAATACTTGATTTTAGAATGACTTTATGACTTGATTGAATTAAGAGTATAAAAAAATGATATTCCATTTCCAAACAGAGACCATTTAATTTACATTTTATACATCACCAGAGAATATATTTGGTAATTAAGAGACTGAGTTTTAATTTTAACAATTATGTAGGTTTCAAAACATGCAATATTTGAAGTACAAGAAAATAATTCAAAAAAGTTTTATTTTTTTAAAAATTAAGAAAAATATATTCAACTTAACCACTCAAATTGAAAAATGTGCTGTGCTAATATAATTAGCACTCAATTAAGAATATTTATAGAAATTTTCTGTTGTCCTTTTACTTAAAATTGAAACTATAATACCACCACTTTTGGAGTTCACTGGTAAAATATATAATTTTGTGTTAAAAGTATTTAATATCTCAAGCAGTTAAAAGTAGTTTAAGACAACACTGTCTCCATAGCTCTGTCTAGATATACAATTTGCAGAACCAAATAATCAAGGTAAAAGGGAACCAAATTCTTTATTTCAAAAAAATATGGATTTACAAACATTATTGTGATTAACTTATCACTATGATAAAAATACAATAAATGGCCTGAAAATGCAACAAAAAGCATTTGTAAATATAAATGAGAATTGAAAAACAAGCTCACAAAGGTGATCAATTATTAATCAGAGAGTAATGAAATATAAATTAAAGGGTAGAATATTTCAAATGATTTTTCAGTTATATGTATTACATAGATTATCTTTCTTCCTGCATAGGCATATTTTCATTCATAAATGCAGGCACAGGTTTTCTAGGACCAAAACAAATTGCTTTTGCACTTGTCTTGGTAAATGCTTCAAAAGTCTTATCTGCCAATCTCCCCTCCTTTTTATTCCCCCTCTCCTAAACACAGACTTCATTGCCTCTTATATAAAGAACAGGAACAAAACTGAAAACAATAAAGTTGTTGTTTTGGTTGTATCCCAGGAACTATTTTTTCGAATGTATTATTTTCAGGGTAGAAAGTGAAGCATGAATACATTTCTTACATGGATCAAATGGGTATGCTTGTACACTGTGCCCCACTCCACTTACTCCTTTCATTTGTAAAATAGGGTGTCTGATGATATACACATTTGTTATGAACACTAAAAATACGAAGAAAATTCACATGAAGAGCTTGGCATAATATCCAGCATAAAATAAATGATCACTAAAATTTAACTATGTATTATAAGTCATTCCCAAAGAATGACTTGAATTTTACTAAAGACTACTATAATATACTTCTTCTGCCCTGCCACAGCCTTCCCCGTTCCAGCCCTGGTTTATCCCTCCCTAGTCTGAACTCTCATAGCAGCTCATCAGTGCCATCATGATCCTTTGAATTTATATGTGCAGGTCCTTAAATCATTGCTTGGATATACTGACACCAATATATGCTAAAAGATTCCAGAGAAAAGATGAATTCAACCCTTCAGTTGTTTAAGTTTATAAAAGCCACACTAACGGCAAAAAATACTTTGTTTATTCCATGTAAGGGAGTAACAGTATGGTAAATCACTAATGAGAAGTAAATGGACATTAAGAACTGATCATGGTATTTTATCTGCAAGGTATAGATAACTTTCTGGAAAGAAAATGGAAGCAAATAAAACCTCACTAGATGTCACTGAGGAGAGAGAAGATTCAAAAGAGAAAGTTAAGTTGAAGGCTTACCATAAACGCATTATCGTGAGATGCACAGCAGCTTTTGCAGAAAAGACAGTATAATGACCAAGGAAAGCAGAGGTAGAATGAGAAAAGAGTCTGGCTTTATTGATTCTGAAAGATGCTGCTGAGTGGTATCAAGCCAGAATTCCAACTGCTGGTTCTGTGAGCAGAGCCAAAGTTTTCATACTCTAAATACATATCAAAACTCTGAGAGAATACAGTATTTACATATGTATTGATATGAAGTTGAATTCAGAGATAACAGACAAAAAATGATATTTTAGTCTATTTTGAGATATATTATAAATTTGGTATTTAGCTCTAAATTTTGTTGTGACTTTGCAACTTGGGTCAGATATCTAACAATTATTGTTCCCTTTAATCTTGTAGAATTAATATTATTATCAATTTTCTTTACTAGTTTTTTCCTAATGTTTCTAAAAGGGCAGAATTTACTTTTGAAGTATTTTAGTAAGGAAAAATTTCTTGTTAGAAAACAATTCATTTTTGAATCCTAAATATCATGATCTTATAACTTACTTGGTTGAAACCATTTTGAGTTCTTCTTCTGTTTAGTCCTCTATTTCCCTATTTTCCATAGTTACTGAATAGCTAATTATTGATAGTAAAAGAATTGTGAGTTAGGGTGGTGCAAATTTGCCAATTGGATAAACTAGGGTTGTAGTGCAATATCAATAAGCTTCTGAATAAAGAAGACTACAGCCAGATTATGAATTCTATTTTTGGAGATCTTTAATTAGTGATACTTCTTTTGGGAAAAATTCATTTCTAAATTTTATCTGAAGTACAAAACTTCTCTCCTTATCTCTAGCTTTTATTTAGGTACTGGGAATAAGCCAGGTATAATTGCTCTGAAGTTCCTTCTGCTTATTTTATAGTACACATCCTCTGCTTTAACTCCCCATGCTTTCTGGGTTCCAGCTAGGGGAGCCCTACAATATAAGTCTTACCCTTGGTATACATCTCAGCACAAGAAGTCCCATGCTCCCAGGCCCTAATATAGGCTACACACTGGGCAAAGTGGTCATTGATGATCTCATGCCCTTCTTTAACATAAGAGGAAATAGAAAGTTTTCATGATTTTCTCAGAATTGCATAATAAATCAGAAGCAGAAATGCTTTAGCAACAAAGATTTTATCTCTAAATTATCATTTATCTCCCTGAGAGGTTATCTCCAAAATCTCCTACAAGCTAATCCCAGTGTTGTGTTTCTAGAAAACAAACAAAAAAAAGTTGCCATCCTTTCACTCTTCTCTATAATCATTCTAAGAACCTTCTTGGCCCTGCAGAATGCTAACCCATCCATCAAGCCATATCTACGTCACTCAATTACTCATTTATTCATTCACTTAATATTTATTTGCTGAAGAGTAGAGGCAGTGGAATAGAAGCTGAAAATGAGTAAATGATACAGCAACATTCATAGCTTTCATAACACTTAATATTTAGTGTTTGAAAAAGATATGACACAGGCAAAAAGGACTACTTGACACAAGGGACTGAGTTCCTGGCACTCTCCCACATATACCCTCTCAGTGCCAGCTACACCACTCTTCCCATACAAATGCCTGTCTTTCTTGGTCAAGCCCAGTTGTTTCCTGTGGCCTTGAATTTATATGTTGTGCTAACCGTATGGACTGTCCTGTCCTTGTTTACTTGTTCTCCCAGCAAAATCCTACTCACTCATCCTCCTGCTTTAAGACCTCTGGAAAAAATCTCTACCAGAGCTAGCTGACTGTTCTTTCTGAGGCCTCAGGGCACTGTTTTTATATCATGTTGTTAAGTCATGTTTGAGCCATCTTTTAACACGTGTGTCTTGCTCATTCGTAGGGATGGAAATTCTAGATTTACGTGTATGGGTTTGAATCTTGTCACTGCCAATTTCTTAATGTATTCTTGAACATTTATAAACCATCTGACAATGTTTCTTTATCTTTAAAATTGGATTAGAATAGTGTTTACCTCCAAGGGTTGTTGGAATAAGAGAGTAAGTTAGTATTTATAAAATATTTCAACAAAACTTGGCAAATGCTATTATATCATCATCAGTTTTTACTGTTATCCTCTGATTATATCAGTTCCAATAGATGTATAATAAAAATGTAAAATTGTGAATTTACAGTTGTCATGTATCTATTAGACTTTAAGTATTTAACAACATAACTAAAAAGTAGAGGCTATAATTACAACTTACTCCACTGTTAAATAATATCCAATGAAAATCAACATTTCTTTAATAAGTGGGCTTACAATTATAGTCTTATTCAATGATGAGATATGTATATATTTTTTTTTCCTTTAGAATTCATTTGCTTTAATTTGACTTTGATGGTTTTGTTAAGGTAATCTTCTTAGTTTTTGTTTCAAATTATTTTTTCTTGCACTGTTTGGTTCGGAATCTAATGAAACAGCACAATTGTGTTTCAGTTTTCTCTTCTCCATGGGATAACTCATTGGATCATCTGAACTCTTGGAACTACATTTAGCACAAACAACTGTTTTATATGGTTGAAGCAATTACTAAAAATTTTATCAAATGGAAAATTGAATAGAAAATGAATTTGTAAAAACATGCATATTTTTTGTAAGATTATGTTGTTCAACATACTCATATATAACTAAATGTGCACCAAAAATCAATCAATCAATCAGTCAGTCAATTGAAAGAAAAAAATTATGTTGCCATTCTAAAAATGCATATTACTGCTCTGGCAATGAAACAAGCAAACAAAAATCTAGAGTGACACCAGCTTAACTTATATATCAGTGCTACAAGTATCTTATTCTGGAGGTCAATTGGCACTCTAGAAGAAAGGTGAACACAGTTTAAATTATCACTAGTAAAATACCATGCTTCTGTTCCCCATGAAAGTACAATCTGCATGTAATTTAACTGATATATTCTTAATACATCTAGCTGGAAATTACCATTTCCACCTTGCTGATTCTCCATTCAGTTTTAATTTCATCTTGAAGGTCACATATTTACAGATTGTATTCTCTAGAATTTGTATTACCGAGAATACTTCCAGTCCTCAAGTGTTGATCTGTGCATTATTGTATTTAAAAACAATGGGTGTACCAAATATATGAGCATTTTAATGAATCTTGATAAGGGCTTTATAAAATAGTCAAATGATTTTAATTTCTTATCAATTTATAAAGATGAGGGAAAAAAGCATTTTCTAGTAAGTGTATAGAGCAGTGTATTGTTATAGACTCAACATTTTGAAAGAGGAAACTGTTTGAGGGCCAGATTAAAACACTGATTAACAGTAAGGTACAGAAACAATTATATTTATAGAAAACAAAGATGAACTATCACACAGAAAACATCAGCCAGTTAAATTTTTCAATAATTAGCTGAAGTGTTTAAACAACAAAACCTGCGACAAATTAAAAAACTCTTTGACATTGTTTCAAGAAAATTCTATACAGTTTAAAATAGATGGTGGTTACCAGTTATTGTATTTTTAAAGAATTATCAACTGCCAGCAGTAGGGTCTACACCAGAAATGGTCAAGGTGAAGCAGATTAAACCAATCATCTCACTCTCTGACACCTAAAGCTGACGGCTCACTGCTTCTTATACTGACATTAAGCACTGACATTATGCTGTTTTTCTTTTTTACCATTTAGTTTCTCTGTGAAAGTATCACAGCATTGCATTTTTATATATGAAAAATTTTGAACACAAACTGTATATGATCAAACACCAAAGATCAGATTATAAGAAAGTCAGAAAATCAAAAAACCTCTTCAGTGAGATCTACTGACAATAACAAGGATACAATTAATTGTGAAACTGGCAGAGAAGAGGGGAACTAAAACTACCAATGCAGCTCTCTAGGTCCTTTCTTGCCACAACAGGACAAACTCTGGCCCAGATTAGCAATTTCTATATTCAACACATCAGTTACACGGAAAGGAGTTGTTTTAACTATGAAATAGATTTGTTTTGTAATCTAATAGTCATGTTACTTAGATGACATTTTCCCCACAACAATGCCCCATAAATCTATAAATTTGATTATTACTATAAACCAATGGCAAGCTTTTCAGATGTGCCTTGTTTTTAACCCCATATCAGTCAGTAAAATTATTCTGGATTAATCTAATACCTCATTGCTTTAAGCCTCATTTCCCTCATACATCAAAGTTAACTTTTTGTCAAAGTATTATTAAATAAGATTATTGATGTAAGGCACTCAACAAAGTGCCTGAACCATATGAAGCATGAATGAATTTTGTTTACTCTTTTTCCAGAAACTGTTAACATTTGTGGTGGAGCACAGTGTGCTTAGTACACACAAGGTTCTGTGTCAATAATAATAAAAATAATAATAATCATAATAAAGAGGAGGAGGAAGAGATGAAATGGAAGTTGGGCTCTTGCAACAGGTGTAGGGCCTTTTCTTTATTACATTCAATTTAATATTTTTATTGGCAGTATTATTTAATAACATTTAGGACAGAGAGAAAAATGTTTTACCCTAAGAGGTATAAAGCATTTAAAAATGCACAACCATATGACTTTTTTTTTTTTCAGTTTGACACAACTGCACACAATATTTAGGGATTCAGATTCTGCTTACTGAGTTCACCTTTGCATCCCACCCAGGGAGAAGTTCACATCATTCTTTCACTGCATAGGACACTAATAAAACAAATTCCATTCTGGCATTCTTCCCAGGTATATTTGCTACAGTTTAAGTCATAACTGTACTCCTTTAAACCACCCAACAACTTTAAAAAGGGTTGTTTCTCTTTGCCTGGATCTCATGCCTAGGAACTCTTGAGCTACCTTTAAACTGGCCCAAAGCCCAGTCTAGTTCAAAAAGATTTCTTTACCTTCACATCTCCCTTTGTTAGTTTCATTTTGTGTACAGACATTTTGCTGTAAAATGCTTCATGAAGATTTCAATCACTGAAGCTGACTTACTTAAATCAGCAACCTCTAATTTTTCAACTTGTTTCAAACATTCTTTTCTATTGAAAACTTTGAATCCACTCCCATTTTCAAGTTCATATTCTCATATTTCATACCGAAGAATACTTTCTTGTTGAGGCATCCACACATTTTAGTCAATTTTAATATACATATATGTGGAGAGTAGTGACTTAAATCATGGTCTCTGACTGCCTCATGGTTGAGTTTATACTGGGAACCTCCTGTGTAAGGTGATGCCCAGCCTGAGGAGGCTCCGTGTAAAGGCAGGGGAGCTCTGTCAGTGTGGATCTTGAGCTTAGGAACCAGCTGTAGAAGATAGAGTATTCTGGAAATAATAAGATAACCACAATTTCTTGCAAGTGACCATGACCTTCAAGTCTATCTGCTTTGCAGAAACTTTCCCACAAATAACCTTTTGATGAGAAAACCTATATTATAAACATACTGTGCTAGCTCTGGGTCATTGTTCCTCCATAACAGAATGATGTCCCACCAGGTCCCAGCTTTCTCTCTATTAGTTTTTGTTTGTCTTTTCTAATCCCCCATTGCCCCGCATCTGTTCTGAATTAATGGCCATGCAGGTCGCTGTACTCATATACATTTATATTTATAGAGTTTAGCCCTTGGTTTCAAAAAGTAAAAACACTTCCAAGAGCACTTGTAATGTGAATGAAATGTGTAGACAACAATTGTACAGGCAATAATTGTTCTTAGAGTAACCTCTTAGGTACTGGACTACCAAGATATTTCCCTTTCTCCCATTTCCTTTTGCTCTAAGTATATAATAAAATGCTTACAGGAGAACAGAATCTAAAGGAGAAAGACCAATACACTTAAACTTAACTCCTTTATCTCATCTAGTGTCTCTGGCTCCAAAAAATCTCATTGCGCCCCCATCCTACCAATGGCATAACATTTCTGATATTGACCCCATTTATCAGTCTTGGATAGTGGTAAAAATATTTCATTTCAATTTTGATGCTGTAATATTATGATCCTGCTCTCCTTTAATGCAGGACAAATTAATCTCATCTTCCCATTGAGCCCCTGCTAGTTGCAAAGAATTTACTATGTGCCATGTAATTGACGTAAAGCTCTCTTGGTCTTTAATTATAATCATCAGCTGGTTATTTTCACTACTAGTTAAGATATTAGGAACAAACTTCAGTCATGTTACTAAATCTGGAAAGAGAATACTATGATATTCTATGAAATTCTAATGTGAATTAGCGTTCTTGAATATCCTTCCCAAAACTAGGGAGGAAAGAAAAAGTGGGGCGATAGAGTATTTTCTTTCTCTTTTCTGTTTTTCAAATTTCAGGAGATAATACCAAGTATAATTATAGACATTTTTATAAAGATTTCATTTTATTTACTCCATTTTATCCCATTCTCCATCATAAATACATATTGTACAAATATTGGCACATCTTAGAGTAAAAGTTATAACTTCAATAGTAATATTTTCTTGTGTTTTATCTAAACACTAGTCACCCAGCCACTCAGTCTTCACAAGGTCATAGAGTAGTTTTAACTTCTGATTTTTAAATTTAGTGCTAAGACTAAATAGTGAAGTACTATGGTTGAAATAGTACTTGAAAGATTCTGGCATTGGCAATAATCATGATAATTGGCAATAATTGGCAATAATTATGATATTGAAGCTTTCTATCCATCGTGATAATCATGAGTATTAGAAATACAAAGGGTACTCTAAATTATTAAAAAGAATTCACCAATGTGAATTTAACTCTGAAACATAATTGCATCATAGTTGGGAATCGGTTATTATAGCTTGATATAACTGCATATGTCTAGCAAGAAAAACATGAAGTAAGTATACATGACAGGTAATCATCTGCCATCTTTGGCCTATCCTAAACTAATTGCAAAAGCACAAACACCATCAATCACTGGTAAGGATACAGTGGATGAATTTAAAAAAAAAAGAATATAAACTTTAAAACACCCATCTCTAAAAACATTTAGAGATTTTTAAATCTCTAAGAGTAAAAGAGAAAATAAGTTACAGATGAGTCTTTGCAATCCTCATATAAAATGGGTGTAATCATTATTCATTTGAATAAATTTATGTGCTAGGCTCTGTTCTAAGTACTAGGGATATAGTAACAAGTGACACATACTCTGACATTAATATAACCTCATCTTAGCATTCAAATTGCAGTGCTACATGTTTTAAATAAAATATTGAATATCAGCTTAATGTTTCTTCTTTTAAAATAAGAAATGACAAAGGAAAGAAATGCCTGTTTAAATTTGTATATTTAATCCTATTCTTGAATAACCGAAAAAATACTAATATTGGAATTTCTTTTATGTCTCCTGGCTTCTTTTATGTATCAAGTAGAAGTGCTTCATGGATGTGTAATACTATACAACTATTTAAAATCAAAGGAGTTTGGTTTGGGCTATTTATATTTCTAATCAAATCTGTAGCTTTCATCCTGCTGAGTCTAATTTTATTTGGAATCCCTGAAAAGACCCCTCAGAATAGCTTATCTGTGTCATGTAGTCGGGAGTTTCTACTACATTATAAGTCATTTAAAATTTCAGATTCACGTTTTAATGGGAAACTTTCAGCATGAAAGCCACAGCACTCAAATTACTGCTGTGAATACCAAATTATTCATATTACCATATTCATATCAATAAATTATCTTATTTTTCGACCCAAATCATTTTCAATTAATCTCTCATCAGAGCAATCAGAACTGTTTTGTCATTCCAGAATTAGAGGATTTGCCAATGTATTCTCCATTTCCACTACATTTTCGTCATCCTTACATTTTAACCTTCCTTTTGAAATGTTTTATCTGCAGCAGAGCAGATTCAGGGAGTTGAGGAAATCAGGCAGTGTTGATATGAAACTGTTGAATTTAAGGAAGGAATTCCTGATGAACCACATATTTTTGCATAATAATTTAATAAATGTTTGCCCAATCCTGCCTATCATTTGTAAGCAATTAAATAATTTCCTATTTTATTTACTTAAAGCAGTTTCCCAGTCATGGCACTGTTGATATATTGGAGTAAATATGTTTTGTGACGGACGACCTGAATTCATTGAAGGGCATTTACCTGGGTTATTGCTTTTCATTTTATGACAGCAATAGTCACCCAGTTATGACATTCAAAACTGTCTCCAAAATCTCCCATGTCTGTACTATGAAGATGTGTAATGAAATGTAATATAAAGAAAATAATAAACAGAATTTATTCTGTCATTCAGAATCTGACTGATGTCCACTATATGCTGGCCATTAAGGTGAATATTAAAATGTATGAAATCTTCCAGAAGGAATAGGAAAAGTAATTCCATACCTGAGAAGCAAGTACCATGCCAGGAAGCTTAACCTGACAATGCACATAATGACTTACTTAATCTAGAAGATTTAAAAGAATTTAACTTCTTCTTAGAACATGGGACCATGTTCTAAGAGTCCATGGAGAGTTTAATTACAGATTTTTGTCTCAGGACTCTTTATATGTAGTCTGTGTAGAATGCAAACTCCTATAAAATCAGTTTACAAAGGCACATTGTGGAAAGTGCAGTCTCTCTAATAAATGGTGCTGGTGAAACAATATCCACATGCAAAAGAATGAAAGTTGACCCTTATCTCTCATATTTAGAAAAATAAAATCAAAATGGATTAAAGACTTAGACATAAAACTGGAAACCATAAAACTTCTAGGAGAAATCATAGGAGAAATTTTTTATGATATTGATCTGGGCAGGGATTTTTTTGGATACAACTTCAGGAACCCAGTCAACAAAACCAGAAACACACAAATGAGATACAGTCAAACTTTTTAAGGCCTCTGCATGGGGGGAAAAAGTGAAAATAAACCTACAAAATGCAGAAATTATCTGAACACTATGTATCTGAAATAAAGTTAACATTCAGAATAAATAAGAAAATCAAATGACCAATAGCACCATATATATGTGTATACACACACACACACACATACACACACACATGGTCCTGTTATATAAAACTTACATATTATATTGTATTTATATTATATATAAGTATTTAAAATAAAATGTATTAAAAGATATACAAATAACCAACAAATACATGAGAAATTTCTCAGTATCACCAAACATAAAAATAAGTAAATCAAAACCTAAGTGACTATCATCCTACCCCAGTTGAATGGCTAAAATCAGTAAGACAGGAAATCATAGATGTTGGCAAGGCTATGGAGAAAGGACTGTTGGTGGGAATGTAAGTTCATATTATCACTAAAGAAAATACTATGGATATTCCTCAAAAAAATGAAAATAGAGTTGCATTGTGATCCAGCAATCTCTCTACTCAGTATACAATCCAATAAAATAAACAGTACATGGAAGAGACACCTGCATTCCTGTTTCTTGCAGCACTATTCACAATAGCCAGGATAAAGAATCAACATAAATACCCATCAATGAATGAATGGATATGAAAATTGAGTACATATATATAATGAAATACTATTCAGCTATAAAAAGGATAAAATCATGTTATTGGTGATGTGGATGGACCTAGCAGTCATTATATTATGTGAAGTAAGCCAGTCAGAGAAAGATGAATGTCAAAATCTTATTCATATATGGACTCTAAAATTTACCTCCTAGAAATACATGGTAGACTAGTGGTCACCAGTGATGGGAGAGGGAAGGAGAGTATGGGAAGTGATCAATAAGTTGTTACAAAGCTACAAGTAGATAGCTATAATAATTGTCAGTGTTGTATAGCACAGGAGGATAACTATATTTGAAAATAATGACTTTCAAAGTAAGTGTAAAGGAGGTTTTTAATGGTATAAGCACAAAGAAACAATAAATACCAAGATGATGGATTTTCTAATTACCCTGATTTAATAATTTTGCAATGTATACATTTATGAGATTTTCTCATTGTATCCCATAAACATGTGCAATTATCATGTGTCAACTGAAAATAATAATGAATGGTCTGGAGATATAACTCAGTTTTAGAGCAATTACCTAGGATGCACAAGCCCTGGGTTTTATCCTTAGCCCTGCAACAATAAGAGTAATAACAACACAAAGTCCTGCGAAAATCTCAGATCTATTCTATTATTGTCCAAAAAATATAATTGGGAAAGAATACTCAAAGACACCAACATTCTTGGCAGGGTTACTTGATGTCTTCAGCTTCTGCTAATCTTTAGAAAAATATCAAAATGATATCTAAATAAGTCCAAATATATTTGAATTTTATTGGTGAATAATACCATACCAAATGTGCTTTCTTTATCATATGGCACCCGGATCCTATTTTGTTACCTAATATATTCACATATCTGTGCATATGTACATGAATGTGTTAGTGTATGTATATGCATATATATATATAGTTTAATACCTTTGCATATATGTTTTGTGTGTATATATGTAAAGAGAAATTTAAACTATGCAATAAAATGATGTTAGTATAGATTTCTAGATGAATATGCAAGAAGCAGAACACTAATCCTTTTTTATAAATATGGTCCTGAACAAACTAGTGTCAAAATAATTGGACCTCAGCTAGCATGTGATGTATATCATGACTTGGTTTTATAAAATCTATTTTGATAGTCATCTCATGAAAAGAAAAGTAGGAATCACAAGAAAAATGTTAAAGTTAATTGAAAGGATAATGTTATGCAACAATGATGGGAAAGATAATGACTTTCAGGTCTATGGTTCCAGTGCCAGGACAGAGAGGACAGAGATGATTAGAGAGACAATCATTAGTTAACATTACATTAATTTCGATGTTATTTATGGCATATTCAGACTGTAATCTTAAGTAAGCATCTGATTCTTTCCATATAACATATTATGTAGAGTAGGCATAAAACAAATTAATTTACATGTTCACACTTCATTTTAGTCAACTAGAAATATTCTATAGTTTCTCTGTAAACTAATTTTTATAAGTAATATAGTGATTATCAGTAGTTCAATGTAAATTTTATGCTTTTATAAAAATATACTGAATATATATCCATTCCTTTATTAATAAAACACAAAATAACAAAGTTTATATAAACACTATAGCAAAGATTAAATGATATAAGTATGATAGATTTTTTCAGCCCTCTTAGATGTTTTAAATAATTTCTATATTTTTGTTTACTTGATTATAAAGTGTCCTATGGGTTTTGATAATGCTGTGAATCTGTAAGACTAAGGTTGAAATGCTGAGTTATTAAATTAGCCTCTAAATTTAATTTTGAGTATATCTTTGTCTTTGTCACCACATAAATTTGTTAAATTCAGAAGCACATTCAAGTACATTTAAAATGGTATAAATTTTTGAGGATAGGAAAAATGTATATACAGGATTATAATCTTTCTTCTTCTTATTTTTTTTTTAGAAATCAGAGTCCACTTACAAAGTTAAATTTACTTATCTATGTAAATAAGAAGCTACTGTCTAATAATCATGTAACTAATAATCTGGCAAGTTCAAATTCTTGACATAGTCCATGTTTAATCCTTCTTAGCTAAAGCTGTGGGCAGTTTATTTGTCATGATTTCTAGCTCACTTCCTTTCATTTAATCCTCTTTTCTGTTTTGACTTTCTAACCTTTTCTCCGCTCTTGAATTCTCACTCTATTTTCCTGCATCATTAATTGTATATTTTTTATCTCTTTTTATTTGCTGCTTTTTGATCCTGCTTTCAGACATAATCAACCACCCTTCATTGCACATCCACCAAAGGGAACCACAAGCAGGAGTCATGTTGGGAGATATAAGACAAAGTCCAAGATTTTTGTCAGATATATAGACTGGTCATGAATAAAGAACTCCTGTGCTCTCTCCACATGCTAACAGGGCAGAGCACAAACATGCAGAAATACATTGTGAAAATCACACTAGTGAATGCCTGAGGCATGCAGAGGGAGAGCATGAAGAGTTACAAACAACCGATTCAAAGAAAAACATTAGAGAAATTGGAAGGGAAATTAGATTTTAAAGAAAGAGACAAAATAATATTAAGTGGGGAAAAAACTCATGCACAATGGTGTCTAGCAGTGTCTCACAAATACCATCTGTTTGTGAAGTTAGTTACAGGTGGAAATGAGCAAGTGAAACGCAGGCACTTACCTGTTTTCATCTATGTGGTATAAATACAAAATTTCCTTATTCCATTTTTTAATAGTGCACATAATGTACTCTTAATCTCTTAATTTTTCCCTGACCGACATAAAACAAACTTCCTTCCCATCTGCCCTGTCATTTCTGTCATAAACAGAATTACATATTTATTAACATTTTATTCATTCTTTCATACAGGAACATTTTAATATGAAGTAGCTGCTTAGCCAACTTCTGTATTTCTCAGTTCCTTGCATCAGAATATGAGATATGTGAAATGAAACTGTTGGAGGCAAAAACCCTTATGATGTATGTTTGTGTATGTGCATATGTGCATGTGTGTGTGTGCTTTCACCTTGATCTCTCTTCCTTGTGGATTTTATGGACGACAGTGATGGAGCAGCCACAATACAAAAGGAGTCAGATCTCCCAAAATACTTTGTGGAGAAAAGGCACTTGCTGGCCAGAAATATTAGAAAGAAATGAACTCCCATTGACAGTTTCTTTCCTGCAGCACTGAAAGCTACACTAACCAATGTAAGAATTGGCAATTTGAAAAGGAGTTCTATGAACAAAATCTAAAGCAAAAGATATCAGCTGGGTAGTTAGTTGGGAGACAGGCACTAGGGAAATCACTGACCTTGGTTGGGAAGAGGTAGACCTTTTGTATCTGATGTCTTGGAAGGCAAAACCAGTGCTTATCCAGGCTGTATCTCTGTGAAAGTGATTGAAAAGAGTCAGTGTTTACTATTGTGTCTCTTTTTTTCTTTGTGGTTCAAAGCAAGTTATTATATAGAAAAGATTGACTCAGAAAATTGTACATTTTCCTAGAAAAAAATGAAAGGAAATAGAGCACAGAAATTTTAGACTTCGGGTTTTCCAAGCATGAGAGTCTCTGTACATAATAGCAGGGAAAAATACTAAAATGGTTTTTAGCCATAGACTGAATAAAATGTATCACTTAAGGAAAGAAATCCAGCACTGAGGCAAAGATCACATTAAGATGCAATCATTCTATATGAAACCCTAATGTTTGATATTCATGTCATTTGAGAAAGTTTGCGGAATGAAGAATAGAAGCAATATAAGTAAATACTGAAATACTTAAGTGAGACAAACATGAGCATGATATCTAGGAAAGAATTATAGTTGGTTACCAACATATGAAATGGACTTTTCCTTGTGTTACTCTTTTGTTTTATTTTTGAACATAGTATTTTTTCAGATTTATAATTTATTTTTAAAAAAACTCATTTTAATTTAAATTCCAGTAAAATGAGCATAAATAGCATATTTAAAAATCACATTTCATGACAAAAATATTGAAATTATTTTTATTTTATCTAAAATGAATCTCTAATCCACTTACATTTGTTTGACATTAAAATCTCTTGAATAGAATTGTTTGACTTCCCTTTAAGTTTTAATAAATTAGAATACTTAGAGTGTTTAATATTATTACAGATAGTCTAAACCACAAATTTAGCAATTTCTCTTGTCTTATAGCTGACACAGCTTAATTGTAGTCTGTGATACACTAAGAACAAGTTGATCCAAAGTTAGTTGTGTAATACCTAATTTGGAAATATGTTCATGAAATCTAACACCCACTGAAAATTCTATATATTATAAACTCTTATGATAGTCAGCTTTTCATCACTGTGACAAACATATTTGATAAAGCACAGAGGTAGAAAAGTTTATTTTAGCTCATGATTTCAGAGGTTTCAGTCTATGGTTAACCAATTCCATCATTCTGTGTCTCAGGTGAGGTAAAACAAACATCATGGTGGAAAGTTTGGTGGAAGAAAATGGCTTAGTTTATGAGAGCCATGGAACAGAAAGAGAAAGAGGATTCAGGGACAAGATATGTAATCCCTAAGGGAATTCCTCTAGTGACCCACTTCCTCCAGCCAAGCCTACAGTTACCACACAATAATCCATTCAAATTATTCATCCATAAAATGAATTAGTCTACAGATTGTGTTGAAGCTCTCAGTTTATTGGAGGACACTCCATATCAAAACCATACAATCCTTCTCTAAATAAATACAATGTATAACTTTGCGTCATTTTGAATTATGGGATGGCTTCTGATTCATAAGAAGAAAATTGTATACCAGCAAAGGACAATATTCTCCTCCAAATTTTTATTACCTGTCCCCAAACTCAGATTCATGGTTAAAATTAATGTCAAACAGAAACTGTCACTGTGCAAAAGACTCCCTAATATAATCAGCAGAAAATGATGAAAACATAATCACAAAATATATAGCTAGAGGAGAAAGATGTGACAAAGCTGACGAGCAAACGGAAGGCAACATAACTCTTCTGTGTTAGCTGCTTACTGCCAGACAGATAAAAACCAAGGAGCCGCCGTATTACCACCTCCCTAGAGCAATATCATTGTGTTGTGAGTAACAAGAATGACAGACATTGACTGTGTTCACAGATATGTGAGAGGTAAGGCCCTCTATGTATTTCAGAAGAATGCAGAAATAAAACTGACAGCATAAGAGGACTATATATTTGAAGTGTAGGGCAAAGGTAGACAAGCTTGAGAATATATTTGCCCAGTCACTTTCAAGGGTAAAAGTGAGTAAAATCAAAAAAGACAAACACCAGGATAAATTACTTGGGGGATAGATTATTTTTAAAAACTCTACTTTCCTTAAATTTATGAACAAGCTTCCAGGATCATGAATGGATATTATCTAAAATACACAGGTGGTATTAGAACATTAAAGAATAATTTATTCTTGGTGACATCATTGCACTTACCAGGAGTTACTAGACAAAATTCTATAAGCTGACTGTTTTCTCCAGTAAATTTACTATTTTAATGTATTGATTCATGGAAACTAACAAAGTAGGGATACAGAAAAATCAGAAAATAAATTTGTAAAAGTTTACAAATTTACAAAAAGATTCTTTGAATTTTGTAGTTATGCTTCAGCAGAAATAAGTTCAAGAAGAATGCTTCCAAGCACTCCCTTTACTTCTTTTTTTTTTGGCACTGGAGATTGAACTCAGGGGCACTCCACCACTGAGCCACATCCCCAGCCCTATTTTGTGTTTTATGTAGAGACAGGGTCTCACTGAGTTGCTTAGCGCCTCGCCAGTGCTGAGCTGGCTTTGAAACTCGCGATTCTCCTGTCTCAGCCTCCCAAAGTGTTGAGATTACAGGCTTGTGCCACCGCGCCTACCTTCCATTTACTTATTTCAAGGGTTTTCAAGGACTTATTTCTAGTTTACAAAAGCTTTAAAAGTTATATTAATTAGAGCAGTTTATTGGTGAGTTTATATCACTATCTTTAAAATAATAAACTTCATTTTCTAAAATTAAATTTAAAAGTAATAACATCAGAAGCATGTAAATATAATTGTGATCAGGACTACCCTTCATATAGCATTATTAATAAGTCTATTGACATATTCAAGTATTAATTTAAAAATTGATTCAGTTCATGTTTAGAGCTAAGCTAACATATAAGAATCTTGATGTGTTTGTTGACACATTAATAAAAAGCACAGTTGTTAAAATCTGAGCTTTGATGTCAGAGAGCTTGAGGAAAATTCAGACTGATCTCAAGAAAATACTAGTTTTGTGTTATTGGGCAAGATAGGTAATCATTTTAAATAGACAATCTCATTTATAAAGAGTCTGTCCATAATACTACTCATTTAGTAAATTGTGAAGATTAAAACAAATAATATGATAATTAAGATTAGATTAAGAGATTACTCTCAAAATCTAATAAGAATTTTATGATAAATTTTTAGCAAGGTGCCTATCATATGATTTACATTCATAAAATATGGTTTGAATATATGAAGACCCAGGGTCTTCACCTCCTGGTGTGAATGTTACCTCCTTGGCAAAGAAAATTAAGGTTTGTACTGTAACTTCTGACCTACAAAGTGGTGCAGTGAATTTTGATTTTTGAAACCCCTAAACTTGTGATAATTTGTTATGAGAGCAATATAAAAATAAAACATCTACTCTTACATGCATGTATATGTGTATTCCAATATATGATATTATAAATGTGTTTTTTAATTCAGGTTCATAATAAATGGTATCCTGGAGGACTAAAAGAGCTAATTTGTCTTCAGTTAGTTCTCTTAGGGAGTATATTGCATATTAGAACATGATTTAATTTAAATATTTCAGGCTACCTAGAGCTTATTGTTCCTTAGGGGCAACTGACTTCACATCTTTTGATGCTCATTTTGCTCCAGAGAGGGTGCCTTTGCATTATTCATGTTTGTCTGCATCTTTGTACCCTTTAGAATTACAATAGCTGTAAGTATGTGTGTTTGGGTGTACATGCATGTGTTTTTTAATACTTTATTCTGTGTAACTCTGGAGATTACTTTGGAAACAGAATAAATGAAACTGTTTTAAAAAACTTTCCTCTCACAGTGACTATGAACTAAATTTGTGAAGCATGATTCCAAGTTGAATTTTAAGTACGCCCTTAGTAACACCAGGAATATTAACTGATACCAGAGTATACACAGAAAAGAAGTGAAGTAATCATCAGAAAGAGAAAATGAGGGTTTTATTTCAAAACAAAGAGTACATTTTAAAGTACTGTTATTTTTCTTTGACTGACTGATTTTTTTTTTTTTTTTTTGGTACTGGAGATTAAGCTCAGGGGCACTCAACCACTGAGCCACATCCCCAGCCCTATTTTGTGTTTTATGTAGAGACAGGGTCTCACTGAGTTGCTTAGCACCTCACCCTTGCTGAGGCTGGCTTTGAACTCTGCGCCCGGCTTGATCTTTTTTTGAGAGCATAAATGAGGAAAGATCCTTAAGCACATTAATGAATTTTATTGAGCAACTATTATATGATATAGTAAATATTTTGAATGATCTATAATATTTAATTTAACATCATCTCTGTGAGGTGATCCCCTCCCCACCCCTCATTTTCCAGATAGAACCTAAGCAATAGGGTCCAACAAATAAATAAATAAGGAAAAGTAATTTCTAAATAAACATTCATTAGGTATAAAAACTCACAATTTTAGAAAAATATTATTAAGACTGAAAAATTTTTAAAAATCTGTGACTAATGACTATGCAGAAATATATATCTTATACATTTAAATATATTTATTAAATGATTGCTATGTACCAGACACTTTACTGAGTGTTTAACACAAATTCATTGAATTTCCACCATTTAGTTTCAGTTCTATTTAACAACATCTTCACTCCCAGAGAGGTAAGGGATGGAGAAAAGGAAGCAGTGTGGGGGAGAGTGCCCAGAAAATATTAAATACTTGATTGTCATAGTGATGGAAGTCTCAATGTGAATAGCTATTTCCAAACTTCAAATTGACTTTTCCCTTTAATTTACCTTAAACCAAAAGCAATGAAAAATTGCAAACTTGAGGATAATATTTTTTCAAAAGGTAATTTGGGGGCTAAAAATCATGTTAATCATCCATGGTAACTTACATCTATAATCTCAGAAAAGTAAGATTCCATTGCAACTTGAGTACCTAACTTACATTTTTGTGAATAATTCTAGGAGATTTCTTTGCAGTGCTGCCTGGTGAAATTAAGAACTATAACAAGAGCTAAACATGTTGAAAGGATTAATTAATATTGTCTGGAATATATGCACTCTGAATATAAAACATCATGTCTCTCCCCTTCACTGTTATTTTTCTCTCTTCTAACATTTCTCCTTTGCTAGTACTGTGATGGAGTGTGCTCATACTCAAAACTAGAGATTTTCAGTTTTTGCTGTTCAGAGGCTATTTAATTTTAATTGCTCCCCAAGCATAGGCCAATTCAGGATGGCAAGAGCTGAGCACGAATCCTTCACAGATCCTTTGAAGTTTGAAGAGCTGCTATTCACATTGCCTCAGGCTCCCATCCTTACATTTGTGTAGAAATGTAAGCAGCTGAACACCTCTGTCCTACATGCCCAACATTACTGTAACTGAAAATATCTTGTGCAGATGTAAGATTTTTTAAACTATCCATAGGAAGTTTAAGCGATTAAAACGGATGCTGTTTTGCTATCTACATTTGAAATATCATCAGCCATACATGACTGTGAAACCATGCCAAGTGCCTGAATTAATGAAGCTACAACGAATACACACATTGAACATGTTATCTATATGTGTGAGTTTGGGGAGTGAAAGTGTGAAGCATTATAATTCTTCAGCACTAGAGAATAATAAGATTGTAGTTAGTGTTAGCACATTTAATATGTGCAAAATTATACTGACCAGCACCTATCTTTAAGAAAAGAATGTTGTTTCTTAAAGCCTTTGTTTTTTAGTTTGATCTAAACAACAACAAAACAGTCATGAATATATATGCCCAGCTGTTTACATGTGCATATGTGCTCCACACTTACGTTGTACTTGTGGAAAGTTGAAGCCAAACAGATAAATTTCATCTATGGTAAACTGGTATTACAAATGGAAAAAGAGTCATTATTATTTTCAAAATAAAATTTTAAGTAGTGTAATACAGAAAATTTAAACTGGAAGATGTGTAAAATAGTATTCAAAAACATTTTCTCCATTTGTTATTGCAGAAGTGATCATTTCAAAAGAGAGGCATATCAGAAATTTGGAAAGAAAAAAGTTTTGAGCATGAGAAGAAATCAATGAGAATTTTATTGGAGATCTGTTTCCTAACATCAAATTCTTACATAGTTTCTGTGCATTCACTTCACTCTTAAAGAAATGCTACAAAAATAAATCATTAATGTATATGTAAATTAATCAAAAATCAAGTTTGCTGATTCTGAAACTGCATGACCATTTTTCTTCTGAATTTATTCATTCCGAAGATCTTGTTTGGACCTTTTGTTATTCTCTTCCATAGCCCTTAGTTATTCTATTTCAGCAAGAAAGTTTGATGGAATTTGTTGGTTAGTCTGTTCCTTGGGTGGGATGTTAATGGGTTACAGCTGAGTTCTTGTTTTTAGGTACATTTAGGACATGATTTTCCCCTCCTAGATTGTGTATAAATTGGATATTCCATTTGGTTGCTAAATTTAAGAAATCAATAGAGCATCTACTAAAACAACTATACTTATAGTGGGTTGTGTTGAAGCCAGAATTAGAGGGCAGTCAGTAAAGAAAGGTAAATAGGGTCAGGTCAGATCAAGGAGGCCAATTTGAGTGAGTCTGGGAAGTTGGAGACTGCTCCCTGAGGGATTGAAATGCCTTTAGATCCCTTCCTCCACCCTTATCAAGATAACCTGTCTCTACTCTAACCTATTGACAAGGTAACCTGTTCCAGGAATTGTCCCTCTCTACAGGGAGTTATAAAAGTTGTTAATTAACATGTCCTGGGCTGCCCTATCTTCCCCCTGTCCATCTGCTTCTCACCTTTTTGGCTATCCTACTGGAGCACCTTCTGGACCTAGTCCAGAGAATAGAGAAAGGAAAGAGAGCAGAAGAAAAAAGGAAGCCTAAAACATATAAAAAGGCAGGACATCCTCACTTCTGGGGATACCAGGATACCAGCTATGGCCCTGTTTTCCCTCCTGGGATAAGTTTATGTTACCCCTTTTTAAATAAACTCTGCTTCATATGCTTGCCTTGGTGTGTGCTTCTCTGTTATATTTCAACATGTGAGGAAGCAGAACTCATCAGTGTTAAATGGGTGGTATCAGTATTTCCCTTCTCAAACCTTCACCTCTGCTCCCTGGGACATCTTTAAAAGTAATCACTTCAATTTAAGCCCTTGCCTCATGCTGGTTTTAGGAAAACATGGGTTCAGAGAGAGGACACTTCCTCCCCAAATTTAGTTATTTAATTTTTTAAAAAATGCATTGTTTACTTGTTTTGATTTTGAAATTGCTTTGAGTCTCCCCCCCTTGGTATTTATTGTATATAAATGCAGCATAGCTCCAAATAGAATAACCATTTGTCTGATTCCACAAAGCTATTTTCTGACAATATCAAAAATATCCCCCCATATTCTGTTATGTTCTGTTGACAGTCTTTTTATTGAATTTTTAAATATATGCAAAAAATCTTATACATTATCAGATTGAACATAACGTTTCACCATGCTCCCCTTATTACTCATTCTTTACTTGGTTTAAACTCATTAAAAGCAGTAATGGATTAAACATAGATATGAAAGAAAATATGAAAGTACTAGGTAATATATAAAAAACAATAATAACCCAGCAGAAATATCCAAGAAATATCTATGCATACAGAAATGGAAGAAATGTGTTCTGTGAGTTTTACTTCTAAAGAGTGAACAGGCTTATAAGAAAAGGTAAAAGAAGAGACTGTGTATCCAAACAACACTATGGAGTGTCAGAGTTTTATAATGCAAAGTAAAATATTTTAACTTAGCTAAGATTCAAAATACTGTTTCCTTCTCTTTCCTCTTCAACAAACATTATCTTTTTGAACCTATCACAGCCATGTGTAACAAGGATATAGCAGCCCATGATGGTATTATTACAAGAAATAATTTTTCATTAAATATAAAAAGAAAAATATTGCTGAACAGAAAATTAAAAGATAATAAAAGCACTTGAGTCATAGGTAACAGTTAACTGTAAGTATGGGCATTGCTCGGCCCTCAATCCATGAAGTCCCCATTAATGTTATGGAAAGGAGATAGAATAACATCCATACTGAGGATTAGGGTTTAAATAAATTTTATTGAAGCTTTATTTGGTAGTGATACCCCAAGCTGCCTAAAGCAGTGTCACATGTACAAATTTTCCATGAAAATATATTCTGTACCTATTATCAAAAGCATTTCAGATTACATGTATACTCAATCTTATTTTGTTCATATTTGCTTCTCTTATCTAATGTTGTATTATTTTTCAATTCATCAAATACGTTCTAATAAAGTTGGACTTTACTAGATTTATTTAACATAAAAATTGGCTTTATTATTTTAATATTAGGGATTTTAGATAGAATGATTCCTTCTACTATGGCTTGTTTCGTTCTTTTATTCTTGCCATTCATATTTTAGGAGACCACCAATTTAAAGTAGCCACTATCTTACTGTAAATCATCATAACTTAATTTAATTATTTTCTTGTACTACATAATATACATTCTTAGGTGTTTATTTTTTATTTAACTTTGCTATTATGCTAACACTACAATAGTCTAAACTCATTCTATATTTTCCAAATATTATTACTGTGTATTATAGAAAGTAATAAATAAAGCATTAAAACAGTAAAGTAAGCTTTGCATGGAAAGTAAATATGCCACTAGTATCCACTCTTTCAATAGTGTCTGATAATATATTTTCAGACCTAAACTGACATTACGTAATAAGATTTAAAATGAAAACACTCTTGAACTATGTACTACCTCTCTAAATCCATTTGCTTAAATCTGTCCTTCAGTTACATTCTCATATGTATAGATATATGCATATTAATAATATACTCATTATACCATGCTTTGTAATCATAAATGAATGGAAACAAACTAAAAATTTAACAAAAGTAGAATGATTAAATATAGGCCACATGTGCATTGCATAAGACACATCAAAATAAGACTATTCATAAGACAGTATTTACCATGAAGGTGAAACAATCTTCAAACAATTATTATGATAAAATATCAATTAATTATATAGACACTCTATAAACCTTTGAGACATAAAGACAAACATACATATAATTTAGAATAGTTAAACATATTTTTACCCAGGAAAGGTTTAAAATAATGAATGTTTCATATATACTGTGGTATTTCTAAAACATTTGGATGTACATATGCATTTTATATGTGCATGTCTACCTATATATGCATATAGAATAAATCTGTGAACTGTGCTCTCCTGTTCTATCAGCCCAAGAACTCCTATTTGTATTGCATGTCTTATTCATGGTATATATGTTCCCACATGGCATATTTCAAGCTACCAATATGATGCATTTTAATCTTGATTTTGGCAAAAATGCACACAGATTTGCTTATGTAAGCTCATATGAGTTGGCTCCAGCCTACACCTGTATGTAACTGTGTATGCACTTCAGAGCCCTTATTTTTACATGTCTACCTATCAGCCTGCATATATGTGTATATGCATATGTGACCGTAAACATAGGTATGTATTATGGAAAGTGGTATAAATTTTAAGTTGTTTTCTTGACGAATCTCTATACCACAGGCATAACACTCTATCTGATATTGCTTTTTCATCCATAAAGCATATTGACAGTGGTTGCTCAAGGCAAGAAGGAAATTAGTGGTAAGGTTACTCTCAATTATAGTCATGGACTTTTCCTCCCACCAAAAGAGTTGTGTGTTTAATAACATTCTATTTTAAAGCTCTTGAATCTGTTTAGACTGATTACACACTCTTAAAAATAATCTGTTCATTTGTTTAACTATGAACTAGTTCTGTAAAATGTCAGTGAAGAAGAAACAGCATTGTTTTTTCTGTAAAAACAAAATTGAGTACTTTCATAAACCTAATATTGACAATTTTTTTAAAAAAGTCATTTCTGCCATGGGGGCACAAGAAGGTTATAAAAGATTGTATAATACATATTTTTTAAAAAGTTTAAAAACAGCAATCAAATTATATTTTTATTTTTCTGACATAATAATTGCACATGATTTTGCCTATAATGCAATATTTCAGTACATGTATGAAGTAATTAGCATATCTACCACTTTAAACATTCACCATCTCTTTATTGTGAGGACATTGAAAATCTTTTCTTCTAGTGATCTGAAATAAAAAATGCATTATTGTTAGCTAAAATTACTTTACTATGACAGTAAAACTTATTCCTCCTACCTAACTGTAATCTCATACCCATCAACTACCTCTCTCTGTCTTTGCCTCCTCCTTCACCCCTCAGCCTCTGGTAACCACTATTGCATTCTCAACTTCCACAAGACGATTTTTTTTAAGATTCACATACTAATAAAATCCTGTGATGTTTGTCTTTCTGTGCCTGATCATTGATCTTAAAATAATATCCTCCAATCTTATTTATGTTGTCTCAAATGACAGAATTCCATCCTTTTTATGGCTGAATAATATACTACTGTGTGTGTGTGTGTGTGTGTGTGTGTGTGTGTGTATCACATTTGCTTTATCCAGCAATCCACTGACAGGCATAGAGGTTTAGTCCATATCTTGGCTAATTCTGAAAAGTGCTGCATTAAATACAGTGGTATGGTTATCTCTTTAACATGAAGATTATATTTTCTTTGAATATATAACAAGAAGTGGAATGGCCAGATTATACAGTAGATCTGTTTTTATTTTTCAAATTATTTTTAAGTGCAGTTAAGTACCTCCTCTCCTTCATCCAAAGTTATAAATCAAAATATGTTCATTATGCAAGAAAGCTGATATTAAGGACATAGCATAGTCTCAACGAAAAGCTCTATATTGCATGGAGTGGCTTTGTAATGTGTCAATTTTGCCAGACTAAACTAAACTTCCCAAAATTATCTCTCCTGTGTTTCTGGTTAGAGAAAGCCATAAGAGATATTTTTAAACTAAATTTCAAGGGTAATAATAAATCAGGAGTAATGATTTATTTATTTGTTTGTTTGTTTGTTTATTATGTTTGGAATGTCCATCAGGGCTACCAGGCATTCCTGTGTCTGATTCTTGTTGTTGGGCACCAAGTAAACTATACTATTGGTATGTGGTAGCAGCTGGGCCTGTGCCTCTTCCACCCTCCTCCCAGTTCTCTTTCAGACCCTAACACTGGGCCCAGTGAGGTTAGCTCCTAGATAAATGAAGCATCTGTCACCACCTCCTGCAAGACACTCACATCACTGAAGTTAAAGTTAGCGAGAACTCACGTGTTTAAATTCTTAGATGGGTTCCTGCAAATGTATGTACTGTTGCATTCATTTTCCCTCCCAATAGCTTGTCCTACAAACATATTTCATAATATCAAGTGTCAGCACTATACAGGAAGACATCTGGTACTCTGTGTTTCAAAATTTTATACAAATTCATGTTTTGAGTTAAACTAAGTTCATTTATCTTATGACTCCTACTTTGTTTTTCTTTTTAGCTAAAATCTACTGATAATTATTTTGCTGGATAATAGGATTTTCACACCTCTGTATTCACTAAAGGTCTTAAAAAATTGAGAAAAACCTCTGTTATAAAGTTGAAAGTGCAAATTTTATCTATTCAAAAAACTTTTATAGCAACAATTTTTGCAACAGTTCTTTCCAAGCTTAAAAAATCATGTCCCAAAACCTAACAAACACATTTGCATTATTTAGCTAAAAGGATAATTACGTCTGTAGCCAAATATGTGTTAGGATGTTCATTATATTACTTTTGTTAACAAATAATAAGTTATTTATATTTCTGATAAGTTAGAATAATTACATAAATTAAGATAAGTCTATACTAAGAAATATTTAGAAATAAGTAAAGCGTAAAATCTACAGGAAAATATAAATAACAGTTTAATAATATAATATGTTTAATATATTGCACAATTTATGATTTAAAGCAGAATATCAAACTGTTTATGTAATAACAATTTGTGCATTTCTGGTTTTGAGTGCATACAATTCTAAGAAACATATTTCACAATATTAAGAAAACTTTTATCTCAATAATGAGACAACAGGTGATATTAGTTATTGTTTTTGAATTCTTCATTTTCTAAATCCTCTGAATCTCTCTCACCTTCATAATGCTAGAACATTAAATTATGTTTCAAAATAAATGCATGCACAAAGATTATTAAATGTTAGTGTTTTTGTTTCTAGTTAACTTCCTTTTTTCTTTTATATTTAGAACTATTGTCCTAGGAATGTGCTTCTTCCCTGTATATTAACAAGACAGCTCAAATATCCTAGAACTATTAATCTACATATACTTTAAACTCTGGGATTGGTCATCTACAACTCAGACAATCAATGTTTTATCAGTATCTTAATATTAAAGTGTGCTTCTTTTCTTTATTAAGCCATTGAAATGGCTAAGCCATATACTCCAAATTCCGAATGCTTGAAAATTCAAGTTTACTCTTCAATCACATTTTCTTTTTATCCTGTGTCATGAACTGGAGATATTGGATGTTAGAGCCATCATTTTCTCTTAGTCTGTTGATATTTTGATTTTATGCATTTTTAAAATTCTACTCTAGATCCTGTTATTTGTCACTTCAGTATTGGCTTAGCAATACATACCCAGAGTCTTTGGGCCACTACTCTTCCTGATTCCTCTACTCTGCAAACAACATCAATCATGCTCACTCTTCTCTCTCATACCAGATCAAAATCTTTTATCTGAACCCCTCTATTTGACCAATCCCATAGTACAGATATATCAGTCCAAATTTCTAAGCAGAATTTTCTGAAAATTTTTTTTTCTGTTGTCTGGCTTGATCATTCCCAAATTTCCATCAGATATATTTTACTGAAAGTCAAATTCATTGTTCTGAGCAGAAATTCTTTATTCCTATTTTCTCAAGAAAATAATTGACTAGGCATATCTTTGTACTCTCCCCTCAAATTAATAATAATGTACATACCTTTTTATCCAGGCAGGCAGTATCACATCTCTTAACCAAGGCCAATCTCACCATCAGTGCTCTGGCATCTCCTATGAACTCCCATCTGCATGAACATGTTGTTTAATATCTGTCCTTCTCTACCCAGAATTTATTTATTATCCTAACACCTAAATACATAAAACAACAGTTCATTTCATTTTTTCTGAGTTAGAAATCCAGTGTGTCTTGGAGACATGTCTCTTGTGGAGTGTCTCTGTGGAGGTTGCAGCACAAGTGCATAAGAAGCAACAGGTACCTTCTCTGGACCAATGAAGGACTGGCTTCCAAGTTCACTCTACCTTTTGAGCTCTTGGTTCTACTATCAGCTGTCTTTTCTATCTTAAAAACTTTACTAGCCTTTGCAGGTGACCTGTTTTCACATTCAACTTTTTAACCACCCAAGTTCAGGGAGCACTAGTGCCTCTTTTTCAATTCACTCTTGCAACTTTGTGGGATTTTGATATACCTTCTTAGAATGTGATTCATTAGTGAAAAGGAAAATACCAAAATATATGTTAAGAAATGGTGATTAACAGAAACCAGGAAGGATTAGGAAATGGAAAAAAAAAAAGCTCTTAGGTATATCCATTTTATGTCCCTTATAACTCTTATCCCTACATTTAATTCCTGTTGAAGGTTGAAGGAATGACTTACAATTCATAGGGATACTACCACGTGATGGAAAGGATTTATGTAGAACACTTTTAATTCCTTTAAAGGGTCTTTTGCTTGACTGAATAGTACTCTAAAGTATCAACTATTTTAGTGAGGATTTCCCAGAAAAAGAAAACTAATAGAATGTGAAGAAATGTAGAAAGATTTTTTTAAAAAATATGGAAATGGATAACATAGTTATAGAGGATGGTGAGTCCAAAATCTGCAACACGTGTTGGCAGACTGGGGAAAGAATGGTGCAAGCAAAATCTGAAGGCAGTGTTTCAGGGAATCCCTTTTTACAGGGAGTAAAAAATCTTTTATTCTACTCAGTTCTCCAACTGATCTGATGAATCCCACCTACATTAAGAAGGGTAGTCAGCTTAGTCTAAATTTATCAATTAAAATGTTAATCTTATCCAAACACATCCTCCAAGTTGACACATAAAATTAGCCATCATACCAACTTTGATTTTCCTTAGTTCCAAATGAGAAGAAATATTACAGTCCAACTTTCAGTGTTAGCTTCATGCCCTCTTTCTCTGGTAGAACCCTGGAATTGGTCTTTGAAGCCATTTCTTAATTTTAGCTCTTTATTTTTAAAACACTGTAAGTCCTAGTTTTATTTTTTTTAGTTGTACTTCCCTCAGATTATTTCCTTCTTTTCAAATTTTACTCTAAGTAGCAAGAATAAGCCAGGTAGCATCTTTAATTCTATGCTTTGTAATCTCCTTAAGTAGATCTTTCAGATCATTAAGCACACAATCTGCTTTCTGCATAATCACAGATGACAATGTTTATTAAAGATTTTCTACTACATAACAATGGCCTTTTTCAGTTTCAATATTTTATGAACTCATCTACAGGCTACTTAAAGCTCCAAACTTCATGAATAGTGTGCTTAACATACCTTAAGCTTTCATAATTGCTCTCCTCAGTATCCAATGATTGATCCTAATACCATTTATACACGTTATGGAAGCACCCCAAATCTAGGTACCAATATCTGCTATTACTTTTGTTGCATAAAAATATCCCCAAACTTACTGGTTAAATAAAATTCTTACCTCACAGTTTGGGTGGGTTAGGATCTGGGTGTAGCTTTGCAGTTCTGTCTGTGGTTAAAGCTGCTGGCTGGGGCTTCAGTAATCTCAAGCTTTATTGGTGTTGACTCTTTTTGAGCTCAACTGTTTGACTATGGCATTAAACATTCCTGGCTGTTTCTTGTCACTTAGGTTTTTGCACAGAAGAGCATACAAAGTGGCGAGTGGATTACCATGAAGTGAATGAACAGGAGAACAGGAGAGAATGCCTAATATGGAAGATGTGGTCCTTTTTTAACCTAATCTCACAAATGACATCCAATATCTTCAGTCAAGTTTTATTCATTAAAAGCCAATCAATAATTCCAGTCCACACTCAAGGAGAATGTATTATACAAGAGTGGGGATCTTTTGTATCTGCCTCTTATATCTTAGCCACAATCTAATGTTACCTCTTTAAGTCACAAATAAGTATTTTGAAAAGTTATTATGTACTTGCTGTCTTTTCTTTTTTACTTGCTAATTATTCAACCTGTTGTGGTCTTTCTTATGACTTTGATATGTCATTAGAAATGCCTCATTGTGGCACCAGTAACTCTCTGTTGGCCAAAGAAGTGACCTTCTTTCTATCTTTCTAAGTGAATAGACCAGTCTTCTAAATATATCCCCTCCCCACATCATGAAATGAATGGCATTATTTTAGTCTAAATTTCCTTTCAGATACTCTTTTTAGCTTCATTGCTCATTCATCCAACTTTTGTTGGCATGTTGTTGATGGTCCCCAAATTATTCTTTCTCTTCTCTACAAAAAGTTTTATTTTCAGCCATGGCTATACCTTGTGATATTTCTTAAATTTATGCTTTCTTTCTGTGACTCTTTACTGGTATTCGTATTTATATTTCTGATTTTAGCACCCACTTAGTGACATATTTATCCTTATGTGCTATCTCAACTGTAAGATGTTTGAAGTCATATGAATGCTGTTATGGTTTAGATATGAGATGTTTCCCAAAATTTCATGTATGAGAAAATACAAGAATGTTCAGGGGTGAAATTATTAGATTATAAGAGCTTATAGCCTAATCAGTGCAGTAATCCATTTGATGGGTTGATAATTTAACAGAATTACTATACTAAGTGGTGGATATAGGCAGGTGAGATGTCACTAAGGGAAATAGTGACTGGAGGTATGCCTATGGAATTTATACTTTGTCCCTGGTGCACAGAGCTCTTCTCTCTGCTTTGTGGTTATTATGTCCTGGGCTGTGTTTTTGCTGTCTTTTCTTCCCTGATGTGCTCCCTCAGCTTGGGCCCAGGGATATGGAGTCAGCTGATTGTGGACTGAATCTCTGAAACTATATGCAAAATCAACATTTCAACCTCTGAATTGTTCTTGTGTAATATTTTGATCTCAGCAATAAAAAATTAAATAAAACACAGGTATTGAAATCACCTACGTATTCTGATAAAATGCAAATTCAATCAATCATAGGGGATTCTGAAATTGGGCAGCTCTAACATGTTTCCAAGTAATGCCAAGAGCACTGGTCATTAGAAACTCTCAAAGGAGCAAGATTTAAAATTACATTACTTCATAGCTTCAATAAGTGTTTCTCTTTCTGTAGTACTTGATTAATTAGAGAGATCACTGTTCACTTAAGTATTCAGGTTAATATCTCAGGTATCACAACAGCTTTCTTTTTTTTCTTACACTTTCTCTAACTTATGTACATCTCATAAGATAATTTACAGTGGAATCTACCCTCCTCTATAGTAGCGTGAAATGGTTTCTGATCTAGACTCATTGCACAATTTCATCCGGATCATTACAGGAGATACCTAATCATTCCAATTGTCTTCCTATTTCTATGCCTTCACCCTCCATATTTCTTCAATACTGATTTCTATATGTGACTCTACTTTCAAGAAAATGTCAAAGGTTTTATGAGACATTTCATGATCTATGATTTGTCTGTCTCCAAAATACTTCCAAAAATTTATTTTCCATAACAATTCTTAATTTTTAGGATTTTTCTTCACTAAGTATACTTACTCAAGTTAAATTTCCTGAAAAATGACTAAGAAGTCAAGAGCTTGGATAATTTTACTTTTTAAACATATTTATGTTTTACGAAGCATACACAATAAATACATATTTTCTGAAAACCTGTGGTATTAGACATTTAGTATAAGAGATATTTTGTTACTAATTATAATCAAATATTAAATCTTTGGTATATATTAATTATTGGAATATGTATTTTTGTTCTTTTTCTAATGTCTTTGCTTTGGTTGTATCATGAATATCTTTATTTTATCTTTACTTTAGGGATATATTATATTATTGTGTCTAATTGTTTGGCCACCTGCTGAACAGTGGCTCACATTATAAAGATATTTGGTCATTAGTCCATACAGTTATTTCACGCATGAGAATTATCATTTTTAATTTGGCACTAGTGAACTAACACCCAGCATGTGTTCAAAACTACCACCTCCAAAGAGCAATAAAGAGAGTTGACTAAGTTGATTAAGATAATAAAACTATCAGAACTGCTCCAGGGCTAACAAAAATGCTTACATCAACTCATACTGTTTAGAATTACTAGTATTTTTTTCTATTTTTCTTAATGACAATAATACAAGCTACTAATTCAGGTTGTAAATTAAAATGTACATAAAATGATAATGTAGTTCATAAATTTAAGAAATCACCCATTGAAGCTTTAATTATCAAAATATTTCAATGTAAAATGCACTATGATAGGATACTAAGCTAAATATATTCAAATAAGAGGTATGTGGTCTTCATATAAGAATACCATGACTATTTAAGAGAAAATGTAAATGAAATTAAAATGTAATTGGAGAAAAAACTACGCATTATAAAAAGGCACTGTTGCCCCTTGCTTCAATACAGTTATATAAAACTATATAGTACAGAACTTTAAACATTACTTTATTAGTACATTATAATTATGCATAATAATGAGATCCATTTTTACTCTTTTTTTTTTGGTTCTGGAGATTGAAGTCAGGGGCACTCAACCACTGAGCCACATCCCCAGCCCTATTTTGTGTTTTATGTAGAGACAGGGTCTCACTGAGTTGCTTAGGCTGGCTTTGAACTCGCAATTCGTCTGTCTCAGCCTCCCGAAGTGCAGGGGTTACAGGTGTGCACCACCATGCCTGGCTCATTTTTACATTTTCATACATGGACACAGCATACATAGGTCAATTTAATTGTAGTAAGTAGTATCACAGAAAATTTGTAGTTACCTAAAGAATGCAAGCTACATACACAGATAAACTTTTCACTAAAAAGAGGAAAAAGAGGCATTTCTTATTAAAATAGTACATAATGGTTAACACAATTTTGGATGGCTGCTGCTATTTAATTACATTTGCAAATTTTACTTCTCTGATTTTTACTTTTATGTTAATGTAACACATAGTTTAGAAGCTTAATAAATGGATAATGATAAAACTCAGAAGAAATATTTGCACTGTATCTAACCCAAATATATTACAAATTGATCAATTTTCTTTTTTGTCTCATGAAAATTGAAATAATTTTAAAGTAAATATAACAGCAATAATAGAACATTAATAGATGCAGTTGTTACATATTTTATGGAAATTTCCAGCCACAAATCAAAATACAATAATTTTATAAGATAGGTAAGTGAAAGTTTGCAAAGAAATGAACATTGGAATAATTTGCATTGCTTTACTCGATCTTTATTCTACAGCATGGTTCTTAGCAGTATCTGTAAATTAGAATCCCTTAAATATAAGAATACCTGGTTCACTTAGACCTGTCAGATCAGACTGTGATGATGATGCACAGGCATCTGTAGTTTTAAAACCTTCTCAGATAATTATAAAGACCAGCTACCAATCAAGGGCAAGCCAACTCTTCATCTTTCCAAGATCCTGTAATACCTATATAAGAAAATTATATGTTAGCAAATTTCTATATTGAAATATCCATTTTTCAGCTCAAATTTAAGTAATTAGTACATTTTGTTGTTTTCAATAGTAAAGGAACTACTCCAAAATAATTTCATCAATGATAGGACTATCCATTGATGAAACCAGATATTCTGACTTCCTGACATTAAAACTCTTCAGTTGTCCCTCAAGTTGTGAGAAGTCTTTGAAGTATCTGAACTCTGGGTGATATAGCTATCAAATAATAGTAAATTCTTTTTAACAGTACAAAACACTACTTCTGTGCACACAGGTGAGTTTAAGCAAAAATTATATTTCCTTAATTTATTCGAAGGACTGCTGTCTCTTGGGGAAGTGACTAGTAAGCCTGGGTGAATTGAAAGGCCATTCCTAGCAAAGGTCCTAGTTTGTGCTGGAATTCAACTAAAATGATAAAACACTACAATGTAAAACATTCATTTCAGAACAGTATTTTGTAAAGTATTTCTAATTTATAATTTACACTATAGCTATAAATAGGCAAGTAATATTTGCAGCATTCATGGTAGTCATTTTAAGTAGGCATAATGATATATTAATAAAATAGAGAATGGCTTTAAATAGGAATTTAGATTTATTGTAAAAGTTACATTTATACAACTAAAATAGTTATTGTATGCTTGCCTTGCCAAGTTACACTGTAGAGATGAAAAGGGTTTTGTTGTTGTTGTTGTTGTTAGTTAGTTAGTTAATATTTGGAAAGAAAAGAAAACCCCAACAAAGTATGAAACATGATTTTTTTTTAAAAGTGAGAAAGTATACTAATTCATTCAAAAATATAAAGTGTGTTTGTGATAAATTTTGGTACCAAATGAGATAATAAAGATTACTCATTGTCTTAAGAATTTTCATAGTTTAATTGATACAGAAAGATGTATATGTAGAAGTAGAAATTGACATGTTAAAGATCTGAGAAAATTAAAGTATTTGCTTCTATGTGGAGTATATTTTATTGTAAGTTT
Organism: Geosciurus inauris; assembly: GCA_004024805.1. NCBI lineage: Eukaryota > Metazoa > Chordata > Mammalia > Rodentia > Sciuridae > Geosciurus > Geosciurus inauris. Next base: position 91,968 of record PVHX01000176.1, on the reverse strand, counting down.
TAAATCTAGCTACAAATATAAACAAAAATTGTCAAGACTTGTATATAGAAATTTTCTTAACATTTCCTTCCCGCAATTTGAAATCATTTGTCATATCGTCAAGCTAGTGAAGATTTTAGCAAGCCTGAGGATAATTCTTTATTAAGAAACACAAAATGCCAGTTTCAGAATAAATAGCTTACAGTATTTTCAAGACTAACTTAAAGGCTTTTATAAAACAACTGGAGCTTAGATCTTATAATTAACTTGGAAACAACATTATTTTTAAATTAGATGCACATTTATTCATTCATTTATTCATTCAATAATATCTATTCATAAATAAATATATATGTCAGGCATTGTCTTGAGAACTAAGTATACACATCTTTAGTGTAATAGATGTCTCAGGAAACACATTAGTCTACAGGAACATCTCTTCAAAATTAATGCAGCTTCAGAATGTCCTGATGAGGCCATTTAAGATCAAATAAATCAAACTATGTGACCTCAATTCTTGAGATTATGAATTATTCCAGTCATGGCATAAAACAAACATATGTGGCTTTCATTCTTAATTTTTGTATTTTAAATTAAACTGTTATTAGCGTAGGTTGCATTGTAAAAGAAAATTGGTGCTCTGAACCAATAGAAGAAGTAGTAAGAATAAATGTTCCCAGCTTAGAGCTAGATAAAATTAACAATATATCCTTTAAATATTCACCAATGGCATTTTCTAAGAAAATGACAAGCTCAAAGAAAACTGTTCTATTTTTAATTAATATTGCGACACATGAGAAAAGTATGTGTGCTGGATTTTGAGTGTATGTGTATGTAAGAATATCCCCTTGAACACAGCAAACAATTGAACACATGCAGCATATTGTGATCAGAATTTAAAAAAAAATGAACTTAGAAATGTGATGTTATGAGAATTATTTATTTAGTTGTATGAGGTTCCAGAATGATTTTTTTTGAAAATTAAATTTGTTTTAAACCTGTTTGGTAATATAATTATGATTATTCATTTTAGAGAATTTTAGGGTCATTTTATATACCACAAAAGAGACAACAATTCATAAAGACTACCTAAGTGCCATTTAGTGAGGTCAGAATGTGTCTCGTGCTGGATCACCAAGGCCTTTAAAAAATCTCATGATCTCATCTATGTTGCTTCTTATGAATATAATTACAGAGTGGCACACTAACACAAAAATAACCTTTGTGTGGTGTGTAATATAAACAATGAATAACCAACATCCCTAACAGCTTAGAGGATATATATATTATTTATTCATTTCAACTTCTTTCTTATTTTCCTATTTTATTATTCTATCTTTAAGTCTATGGGTACATTATGGAATTCGACACAAAACGGATAAAACTGTAAAACACCGTTTCTTTTCTAAAGAATAATGTTTGAAACATTAAATTCAGTCTCATGCTCAAAATCTGAGATGGATACTCTAATTATCCCAATATTACAGAAGATAATAAGATTAGACAATACTTCCATTAGGCAAGTTAAACTTTGTGATTTATGTTGTTTTTCTCTGTATAACCTTAAGAAAAATATTTATCAAAAATAAGCTAATTATCTTTGAAAATTTTTATTTCAATTAAATACTAATAATTCTGAAGTCAATAATCATCAGTTACTATAGGACAGTCTCTTTGTTTTTAGATATTTTTCCTCTGTATAACGGGTTAAGTAATATCTAAACATATGAGAAAATGAAAGATAAAAAAACACAATTGTCTCTCATCTTAAACTTCTTCCTTTATTTTCATTCCTATTCCACAAGTATAAAAAGAAAGAAAGCAAAATACACTGTAAAAACAAGTGTGCTCAGGCATAACTCTGGGAAAAATAGCAGTGATTGATATTGAAATAAAATAAGCCTGTATGAAAATTGCAATTTCTTTAGTGTTTCATAAAATAGTATTTTCTCGTTATATGATATAGACTTTTGGAAATAATGTAATTCAAACTGCATTCTATAGTTCATTCTATACTTCAAAGAAAACTTTTATGACAGAAAATGTATAAGTCCATGACTCTGAATTCATGAAAAATCACTAAATTCTTCTCTCTTATATTTTTTGTCACTCTATGAATAGAAAAATTTAATAATTTAGGTGGTAAGAAAGATAAATGAAGTGTCTGAAAATCTATCTGAAATTCCTATAAATCAAGAAAAAAAAAGACATTAAAAAATAGAAAATGATAAAAAAGCTCTCAACAGAAAGGAAAATTCAAATGTCCAGCAAGTAACATGTGTTTACTTTGTCATATTTCTTAATGATTCTGAGTTTCAGGTTGTTCATCAATATGATGAAAATAATAATTCTCACATGAGAATGTAATAACTCTAACTCTAAGCACTCTTGAAAATCAGGAAAAAGTAGCAAAACAATTAGCAAGTACTCTCAGGTAGCATATGTTATAACTCTCTTGTTATTAATTTGATTTTGAGAAAAATATTTATTTCATTCCTGAAGATCATAGTATGCTATGCCAAAATGTGCCTAGTATGCCAATCTTTTTGAAATAAAAGCCATTGAAAATCAACAGATACAAGGGAAGGCTTCTTGGTACGTCCTTTATCTGACTGAAAGCACAAACGTCTGTGGAATAAGTGCTAACTACCATAAATTTCCTCTCTGAGGTAGTCACATAGCTATGAAGAAGACTGAAAGAACAAAAATTAGTCTGTTATACAAGTACACCTTATTAAAATAACCCTTGACTTTGATGTTTCCTCTATGCTGACCTTCCTACAATTTACCACACCCAGAAGCCCAAATTCCCATTTTCTTTGCTCAGTCAATTCTTTATAATTTATCACCCTTTGTTAAAATGGTACGTGTCTCTAAATTGAACCATTTCTGTGAGTTTTTATTGTTTTCTTTTTTCCTGTGAAGATCTCATGCATGTAAAAATGTAATAAAATTGTATGCTTTTTCTCCTGTTTTAGTCAGTTTAAATTTCAAGTCACAATCCCTGAACCTAAGATCATTTCTCCTGCAACACTCCTCTATGTCTGACATGGCTTTAGAAGGTTTATCCTCTTTGCTTCTTTTCCTGAGTTTTTAGAGCAAGCTGAGGAGTGAGAATTATTATTTTCATCATATTGATGAGCAATGTGAAACTCAGAAACGTTAAGAAGTATGACAAAGTAAACACATGTAAAAATTCTAACTGGAATTTAGAAAATACGTTTATCTTCAATATGTAGTTTTTCTGTGAGGACACATAAATGTGCACATCGGGAAGCCATCTGTAAGCCTTGTATGAACTGAGAGACATTGGGGCCATTAGGCAGGGAAGCCTGGTCTTGGGAACTCCCAGGCAGAATCCACTGGTTTGGGAATGCCCAATTCACCTTGGCGCCCTGGTCTAGCTCACAGCTCAGGTTCAAGCACCGCTCTGGGGTGGAGTAACCCCCTAGAGCCAAACAGCCTCCTGGAGATGGGTGTAACTTGCCAAAGGCCAACCAACCTGTTTATTGCAAGACCACTGCCACAATGAGAAGCAAGCACCAAAATAAGACTCCTCCCACAGAAACCTTATCCCTGCCTTTGATATACTCCCCCTTAAATAAAGAATTGGAGCTTTTTTGAGTTATTCAGTTCCAGGTCCTGTCAAGACTGGAAGACCCATGAGGCGCTGTGTTTTTTAAATCTAATCTTTGTCTTATTTCTTACTGAATATTTCAGAATATTTTTTTATTTTCCCAGGTGGCTTACACCTCCTGAGCAGGAACCTGCTCTGTCGGGTGCTGGCCACCTGGTCATAGTGCATATGTTTGCTGATTTTAAAGGTTCAACTCAGTAAAAAAGAAGATTTTGATTCTATAGCTTTCTAATTTCTGGGGATGGGGACCATGCCCTAATTTTGTTTACATTCCTCGTTCTTATCAGAGTAAATGCCACATAAAAATTTAATGGGATTGAAAGATTAGTATAATGGTTTTATATGTAAAATTTGCAGAATTTTTCAGAACACATTCTAAAATTTGGAAACTTATTGCCTGGTTCCTCCTTAGTTGTTTAATCTGATAACTTGTTTGATTTATAGAACACATATACAGAAACTAGAATCTAGCTTTCCAAGATATTAGTTATGAAACTTAGAACACAACTATATCAATTTAATTGACATTTTTACCTAAATAATTATGAGGTACTTTGAACCAAGGAAACAAATAAATATGAAGCAGAATAAATGTAAATTTCTAGAGGCAGTCCTCATTCAAATGAAAACATGGATCAGTCCTACCACTCCTCCCTCTTGGCCATGGGGGAAGTCCATATCCAGAATGCAGAGGTATAGAAAGGAGCTTTCTTCTATTATAGTCAGGTTGTTAGAAATCATCTTAATAAAAGAATTAAAGTGCATTTGGGGTAAACATGCTTCATGTAAGAATGAATTTTTACTTTGAAGACAATAAGCTTTGGCAATATCATTCCCAAATTCTTAAAGAAAAAGTATTAAAAAATTTAGCTATCAAAGACAATAATGAAAGGAAATTATTTGAAGTAATACCTACACAAAGGGTATAGTCAATTGCCAGAGACACTTACATAGACTTATAGGAACAACAAGGGGTATTAATGGACTGTAACACTCTTGTTTTTAAGTCTGCTCTTTCAGTTATTTATATGTCTAGCCCTTGCTGGCGATGGTAGTTTTATAACCAAAACAAATTGATTTAGCCAAGTTTCCTTAAGGAAATAGATGTTATACGAAGAATTATTAGGTCACAGACATTTTAGTAAAGGTGATTTTTTTGTTAAAATGTGAGTAAGATTTAAGAAAACCAATGGAAGGCAGTTCAGTACAGTGGACCACTGAACATTTCAAGGATGCTTATAATCTTATCACCAAGGGAATTCTTAATATCTACAAGGCAGTATCATGTGATTTTTTTCTGTAGATATGAGAAAGGAATGCCTTAACAAGTTTCATGTAATAAAATTCTGGCATTTACAACTCATTTACTATGAGCCTTTAAAGATTCCAGGCTTCATTCAGTCAATTGAACAGAGTACTGATGCTGCACCAAGGTTCACAAGCTAATAATCTACATCTTGGATTTGAGGTTTGGGAAGTCAATTAAATAAATCTGACCCCACAGAGCATTATAATTTATCCTTCTTTAGTCAATACACTAGAATCTCTTGCTATGCATGCTCCAACAACCTGACTGATAAAAATTGTAAACCTTTTAATATGGTTTTGTCCATGGCTTCCAAAAGCAGGCCATGTAACTGTGGTTGAATGCCACAGAAAATCAAAGTTCCCTTCTACTGTACTACCCTCAGATCTGAAAGATGTGCATTATGTATATATTTCCGTACTGAACCTAAATTCTAGCTTTTCTTTCAAATCCCATGCAGAAGTAATTTGTGAAACTTGTGACTCTCTAAATCACTTATTGACACCATTCTTAGATCCATTATATCCAGCCACTTATATTACAATTCTTCGAATAACTTCTTTCTGTACTTGTATTGGTCATTTTTAGTTTGGCTGATCAGTTTTATTTGACTATTGAAATCACTTGTACCCCTTGGAAAACACCTCTGTTCTCCTTAGAGAATAGAGGGTTTGCACAAGAATATACAGCAAGAATGTTCATCAAGACAGGTCAAAAAATTCAGTTAATATGATTTTCAATTTCTTCAAAAGTAATAAGTAACATACATCTTTATATTCAGTAGTCATTAACATATAAAACCTAATTACCTCATTTTTAAAAGCAAAATTGTTTTCTTTCTAATGTCTAATAATTACAATCTTTTCCCCTACAGATAACATGCCTCAGCTACTTATATCACTACCAAAATTTATATCTAATATGATATTAACACAGAATTCATGGATTTGCTGAATCATTATTGCCTCCTAGTAGTATGTATCACATTGTAACATAACAAAGTTTGAATAAATGTATTTTGATATTCAGTATGATCTTTAATATTAAGAATAAAAATTATTTGACAGAATAAATGTAATTGCTAAAATTTGAATAATCCTTCCTATGTACCAAGCACTTTGGAATAGCTTAGAGACATTAACACATCTAATACTTATAGTACTCCTATGAGGAATATTATCATCTCTATTTTAGTAATGAGGACACAAAGGTACAGGGATTATGTAAATTTCTAAATATATTGATTACAGAGCCAATAGGGAACAAAGAGATCAATTTTTCTATAAGGTCCAAAAAATCACATGGGAATGCTTTGAAATATGAGGTATCTATCTGTTTTTCTTTCAATGTTATCCAAAAGTTACTGTGAAGACAAGCTACCAACGAAGCTCAGTGGTTTTCCTCTCCTTTCCTGTAATTTAGTTTTACTCATCATGTTTTTCATTCTACTTAAGAACATGTTATCTACTTTATACATAGACTGTACAAAAGCAGCTAAAGTGTCTTAAAATTTTCTACAAATTTGTATTTGATAAATAAACTTGTCAAAAACTCTAGCAAGAAGATTAAGCCAGTTTATATCTCTTAGTTATGATTGAAATAGTAAGTTACACTAAAAAGCATTATGTTCAATAAATACAAATACAAAAACAAAGAACTCAAAAACCCTAACACCAAAAAAAAATAATCCAACAAATAAATGGACAAAGGACTGAAAAGACACTTTACAGAAGAAATATGACCAGTTAACAAGTACATGAAAAAATGTTCGACATCTCTAGCAATTAGAGAAATGGAAATTAGAACTGCACTGAGATTTCATTACACTCCAGTCAGAATGGATATTAAGAATACAAGTAGCCAGGCATGGTGGTGCACACCTGTAATCCCAGCAGCTCCAGAGGCTGAGGCAGGCGGTTCACGAGTTCAAAGCCATCCTCAGTAAAAGCAAGGCGCTAAGCAACTCAGTGAGACTCTGTCTCTAATAAAATACAAAACAGAGCTGGGGATGTGGTTTAGTGGTTGAGTGCCTGAGTTTAATCCCTGGTGCATCCCTCCTCCCCACAAAAAGAATATAATAACAATAAAGGTTGGCAAGGATGTGGGGGAAAAAGCACACTGACATTACTGTTGACACTGCAAATAGGTGCAACTACTATTTTTCTAAGATGAATCCTGGAGCAGTTATGGTTTTATGCAGTTAAGTTTCATTTGTTACTTTCATGGAAAAAATAGACAACACTCTGATTTCGGTGCATTAAAAATGTTGGTTCTCCAAGTAAAACAACACTGTACACATTAATAATCCAAAATGTTTTTATGAGGCAGGTAATTACCACCCAGTGTAGTTGACACATTTTATTCAGACAAATGGAAAAGAGAAGTCTGTCATAGACTGAAATCTTTTCCATTAAAAGGTAAGATTATCAATATATAACAATACAATTTTTTCATCCTTGAAAAATTCAAAGAATCTTTTAAGACTGTTCAAAATTGCTATGTATACTATTTGTATTTGGGAATGGTTTTTGTAATTCTTGATTAGCTCTTGTTCCCAGATCACTCTGATATTCTCAGTATGGGTTCACTGAATTGTGCCTGAAGGTCTGATTCTAATGAGGAATGTCAGACCAATTTTGTCCTTATGTAGGCAGACAATCCAATCCAGCACAAAATTTGTTGTTCTTCAAATTTATTCTATTGAATAAACCATACTTCTGCCTTATCCTGAAATTTCCTTCTGATTAAAATGCCTACCGTGCATTTTAGTTTCCTGATATCAAGATACTTTATTCAAAAACTCATTAAATGCCTTCCCACCATGGATAGGTCACATGCTGCAAAAAATATACTTACTTCTATGATTACAAAAAATCAGTGTAAAAAGATTATATTAACTGCTATCTAGTATGTCCTTTTCCAAATAAGCATATAAATTTTTCCACATTCAAATATGATGCTTTAGCCAGAAAAATTTAATCAAAATAAATAACAGTATCCATCACCATGGAACTTATTAGGGCTTAAATAGACTTAAACTCTGTAAAGAAAATTAAAATATTTTAAATGGATCAAACAAGTGAAAATAATGTAAAATATATATAGTAAGGTGGATAGATTATAAATCATGGGTAAAATTCTTATTGGTTCTATGCTTTTGTAGTAACCTATAATACCCCGCAAAATTTGGTTTTCTGATTTCAAAAATGTGTGAAATAATGCTTTCTGAATTATACAATTTTACACATAATAGTCATCTTTGAACAAATTTGCATTAAGGTCTACATAGGGAAAGCATTCAACAAATTATTACTACTACTGCAATTACTGTATTAAAAGTAAGTATGAAGCTGGGTATGGTGATGCACACCTATAATTCCAAAGCTCTGGAAGCTGAGGCAGGAGAATTTCAAGTTCAAAGCCAGACTCAGGAATTTAGTAAGGATGTAAGCAATTTAGCGAGACCCTGTCACAAAATAAATAAAACAGGCTGGGGATGTGACTCAGGGGTTTTATGCCCCTGAGTTCAATCCCTTCTAATTAAAAAAAAAAGTAAGTAATAATAATAATAATACCTGGTTTTCAAATTCACCTATCTGGGGCTGGAGTTGTGGCTCAGTGGTAGAGCACTTGCCTAGCATGTGTGAGGCACTGGGTTCGATTCTTAGCACCACATATAAATAAATGAATAAAATAAAGGTCCGTCAACATAAAAAAAAATTTTTTTAAAAATTCACCTATCTGTAATAATCCTTAAGGAAATTCCTGTGTTAATGAATCATTGTTTAGATAATCATTGAATATCTAAACTATGATAGGCATAATTTGAATTCTTGAGAACCAGTAGAGATGTTTAGAAATGATTTTCATCAGCATGTAGCTTTCATTCTAGTGAAGGCAGTTATACATAAATAGTAAGAAATAAATATACATAAATATGAAATTTTGGAAAGCAATAAGTGTGACAGTAGTCACCTAATTTCAGTGATTAAGAAAAGACATCTACATAGAAATGACAATGTGAGCCAAGGCTTCCATGTTGAAAAAGATCAACTAACAAAATCTCTTTATACTGGAACTGTAATCACTTATTTCAAACATATTTTAACTTGTTTAAATTTAAATGTTTTAGATAAATATATGATGAACCTAAAATTATTAATTATAATGGTACTATATAGTGAAATTACTGACATTAATGATACAACATTTACCTATATGTACTCATTCTTCATCTGTAAATATGTATGTCAGGCATTTATTGAACATTCAGCTCATGTTTATCACCTGTCATCAAGGGAAAAAGCAAAGGAGCTAGGAATTTCAGAGATGTTTTGTACTTCTGAGGTTTGTTGCATTCTCATTCACGGAGAGTCTTCTAACTTGGACAAATTGTTTAAAATTATTAGAATTGTTACATGTTCTTCATTAAGATTATGATTGTAGGATTTACCATTGTAGTCTTTTGAAGGTGATATGAGATGATGCTCATAATGAAATCTCAGCACTTGGCATATGGTTTTAACTGATAGGATTTAAGAAGATGTGAAAAAGGAATGAATTAGGCAACTCATTGTTGCCCAGTGTGAGAAGTACTGCAAATAAGACACATGCCTGTAGTTGGATAAAAGCACATAAAAAGACACTTCCCTGTTGAAAAAGTCAAAGGAAATATCCTCAAAGAGATCTTAGGTACAAATGTGTAGGAAACTGACTATACCACATACATTTATGGTGGCCAGAGTCTGTTGAAAAGCAGATAAATGCGATGAAGATGTTTCACCTACCTAGATATGACACTTGGCCCAGGACCATTTCTGTATAGATAATCACACATGGCCCAACTGAAACTATTGACCTTTATAATTTCAGAGAAATGATTAATGTGTGTGTATGTGTGTGTGTGTATATGTATGTGTGTGTGTATATATAGATAGATATAGATATATTTGCTCTCATGATTTCTTCTCTGTAAGAAAATTTAGAAAACCTATTATATTCTAAAGTAAAGGTAGATATTTAGATATTATGAGACAACTATAACAAAGCCCTGATACTATGCAGACCAATTTATTATATCATGTCTAAATAAAAGAGCAATATATTGAAAGTTCTAATATTCTTGATGAATTCTAAAATATATCTACATTTAATAGTTTGAATAAAAATTAATATTCTGCCTTAGGGTAATAATAATAACAATAACAATAATAATAATAATAGTAATCCCGATAGAAATCTGATTGTTTTCCTGAGTCAAATGATGCATCTTGAATATGGGAACAATGTGTCTATCTTATAGGAAAAACAGCACCAACAACAAAGAAAAAACTTCTGTGATGTCTTTTCTCATGAAATTAAATCAAATAGTCTGTGTCCAATTAATCCATTATCTATCCTAGGAATTGATTCACATGTAATGGAAACATTTCTACTCTATGAAGCATATGATTGATTATATCTTTAAAATTTAAAATTAGTTCTCAACCTAAGCAAAGACATTCCAATGAACTTACCAAGAGGGTTTGAAATTTATTCTGCCCTAATTTCTGATTTTGATATTTTAACATCCCATTTGCTGTATTTCAGATTTATAACATAGTGTGACTTCCCTGGGCTCCTATCATATGATGCTGCTGCTCTATTGCATGAATATGTTATTAGAAAATCTGAATGTCTTGTACAAAATCCTTTGCCATCCAACCATATGCTAGTAGTTTCTGCTCTACAAAGTCTTTATTCTCAGTCTTCTTGAATGAAATTCTCGATGTTACACTTGGCTTTTACCAAAGACTAATCATGTGCTTAGTTATATGTGTTGAATACCTACAATGTAAAAACACAATATAACATGTCTTTCTTATCAGTTTCCTGGCTAGAGTGACATTCCAGTGTTGAATTTGCATTGCAATGCAAATCTGTTTGTCTCAACATTAGAATAACTGTCCCACTGCTTGCTTCTTAAAGAACTCAATAATCTTTCTGAGTTGGAGAAACATATGTAAACTACCCACAAGAAAATTTTATGATTACAAAGCATATTATTTGATTTATACCACAATAATTATATTTGAACTCACATTTTCATATGATGGGAATGTTTAAATCTGTTTCACATTCTCCAAATGCCCTTCTGGGTAATTTTAATTTCAACCACTGAGTTGATGGGTCTCAAAGGAAAACAAAGTGGATTTATCCATCACTGAATACAATTAATTGTGTATTTGCCTCTTTAGAAATGGAGTTAGATAAAATGACTTAGTCACATTTTTTCAAGAGGAAATTATAAATAATTAACCATTCTAAGACTACAATAAAAGAAAGTGAAATTCAGCACATCCAAGCAAATGACGATCAGATAAGAAAATTACTTACAATGAATATTCTTTAACTATAACTGATTCTGCACCATATAGTAATACCTACTGGTTAGGACTAGTACTGTTTAACACAGAACTATATATAATAAGACTGGAAGAAATGAGTGTCACTATGTATCTGTACAAATACCAAAATATTTTTCAAATTCTACTAATTCTTTCAAATTCTACTAATATTTACTTCTCATTATTTCACATCTCAAAAACAAACAGAAAAAAGGAAAGCAACTTTCAAGTAAAATTGAAGCCCTACACATTATACCTTACATTTTATTCAAATCACTGCAACTAGGGAAATTTTTTTAAATTTTAAATTTTTTTTTTTTATTTTTAGTCAGAACCCACCTACAGAATATGTGTTGAGAATAGTTGTGGAGAATTACATGTGGCAAGAATCATCAAATATAGCTGTTTATTTCATATACTTACCTCAGCATGCAGGCTTAGTGACACCGTGAAAAGATGAATATTAGAATATTTGTTGACACACAAAACAAGATATAAATAATATTTTGTCTGATAAGACATGTCTTTATTTTTTGAGGGGATATCAAATTTTTTATTTGAAGAAATGATACAAAGTACAGGACATAAGTGGATATTTTGGTATAACTTTCAGAAAAGGTGAAGGTAACCCCAACATGCATGCACTGCCTTGGTGACCAGGGAAGTCACTTCCACAGCTATGGGGAAGTCCACCTAAGCCTTAGCTCTCGTTCTCACTGTCTCCCAAGTTGTGCTTGTCAAAGAGATACTCTGCCATGCCAGATTCTGGGGCTCCCATCTTGCGCAAGTTGGTTACATGGTCACCCAATTCTTTGATGGATTTCACCTGCTCATTCAGGTAATGAGTCTCAATGAAGTCACATAAGTGGGGGTCATTTTTGTCAGTGGCCAATTTGTGGAGTTCCAGAAGTGACTGGTTCACACCTTTCTCCAAATGGTAAGCACATTCCATTGCGCTCAGCCCACTCTCCCAGTCATCAGGATCCGGTTTCTTGATATCCTGAAGGAAGATCTGGCCACCTCGTTGGTTCTGCAGCTTCATCAGTTTCTCAGCATGTTCCCTCTCCTCATGAGACTGGTGAAGAAAGTATTTGGCAAAGTTCTTCAAAGCCACATCATCGCGGTCAAAGTAGTAAGACATGGACAGGTAGACATGGGAGGCGTAGAGCTCCAGGTTGATCTGGCGGTTGATGGCGGCCTCCGAGTCCTGGTGGTAGTTCTGGCGCACCTGGGAGGGGGACGCCGTCGTCATGGGGCTGAGGAGAGGCAGCGGCTTAAGAAAGGCGCTGGGGAAGCAGCAGAGGCCTTGGGGTGGTCCGGGGGCGGTCTGAGGGCGCTCAGAGTAGGTGGCCCTAGGGCTGCTGGCACTGAGCGGCTGGCAGGGGTGGGGGTCGAGCGCAGGTTCCGTCCAAAGCACGGTTGACGCAGGAAACCGCGAGACTCTCCGCAAGAACGTGGAGTCTATCGTGTCCTTATGTTTCAAGCATCTTTAAAATTTCGATGAGCATCTTTTACAGTGAAACATGCAACCCAAACCAAACAACCAACGAACTTCATTAGTTTGCTAGGATTGCCATGACACAGAATATTATATACTGGTGGCTTAAGTAACATTTATTTTCTTACCATTCTTGAAACTGAAAGTCCAAGATCAAGGTTTGAGTAGGGTTGATTTTCGCTGTGGTCCCTCTTGTGCTTGCTATGCTGGCTTCTTGGTGCCTCTTCACCTGGCTATCCCACTCTGTGGGCGTGCCGCTGGGTCTCTTCTTCCTCTTGTAAGATCACAAAAAATAATGAATTAGGATCTCATCTTTAATAGCCTGATTTTAAGATAATTGCCTTTAGAAAGGTAATTACATATTGTCTAATAAAATTAAATTCTTTGGTACTTCCTAGTACCAAGATTAAGACTTCAAATATGAATTTTGTGATGGAGGGACACAATTCATTCTATATACAAAAGTTTGATCCTGCAGCTCAATTGGCTCTATAATTTTTTCGTCACATTTTTAATAACATCCTCAGATGTTATTAAATTGCAAATATATTTTTTTAGATATTAGATTCATGCTGCCACTTAGGCACAGTCATGTGAGATATGGAAAGTAGAACTATGTTTGTAGCCCTCCTGCTGCATGCCTTAGTTATTTCCAGGACAGTTCATATATATGTTAAGTCATCTTAGAGTGCTTGTTATTCCAAATACGTACCTTTTCTATATATTCTTAGTTTTGAAAAGACCCAACATCCATCCTCTCATACCATAACAGTCCCAGTGAGTGGCAGTGCCTTCTTTTTTTAATTTTAATTTTTTTTTTTGGAACAAGGCATTGAACTCAGGGGCGCTCGACCACTGAGCTGCATCCCCAGCCCTATTTTGTGTTTTATGTAGAGACGAGGTCTCATTGAGTTGCTTAGCACCTCGCCATTGCTGAGGCTGGCTTTGAACTTGTGATCCTCCTGCCTCAGCCTCCCAAAGTGCTGGGATTACAGGCATGCGCCACCCCACCCCGGGGACAGTGCCTTCTTGTTTCTGACCTGCTTCCAAATTGGTTTCAAATATAAGAGGCAACAATGGATCCTTGTGACAGTGTTCTGGAAGTAATTCAAGGATGCCAATCTAGAAGTTGTTTCTTCAACCATGTGATGGTGTAGATATGAACTAATTTCCAAAGATATCACTTGTTGAAGGCTTGGTTCCTCAGTAGCGTTCATAGACATGATTTTTAGGAAATAGTTAGATCATGAAGGCTAACACCTCATCAGTAGATATGTAATTTTATGGTATTATTGGGAGATGGTAGAAATTTTAGGCCTAGTTGAAAAAGCGGTTTCCATGGGAGAATGCCCTAGGGGATTATGTCTTGTCCCTGTCCCCTTTCTCTCACTCTGCTTCCTAACTGCCATTAAGTGAGGGTCTTCACTTCACTAGGCTCTTCCACCATATTGTTCTGTCTTACCTCAGGACCTAAGTAATGAAACCTGCTGCCCATGGACTGAAAACTCTGAAACCATCAGCTAAAATAAATCGTTCCTCTCTAACTTGTTTATGTCAAAATGCTGACTAACACAATTCCCTTCTGTTATCTAAGAAGCTCTGAGTTCCTGTATTAAAATTCTTCTGACTTAAAATATCCACATTGGATTCTGTTTCCTGTGCTCAGCTCTTCTCAACATTGTCTTCTGCAACTCTCTCCTGTGACCTATATCGGGAAAGTTCCATTTTGAACTTTTCATTTGCCTATTTTAATACCTTCCTCAATATTTAGATTAGATGTTATTCTCTCTGTGTAATGTTAATATATTGAATGCAAAAATCACAGCTATTGCAATAGATAAATGAGTCCTTTCGTGATCTCAGAATTTCCATTCTGAAAACAAATGGACAAAGTTGGAATGAGATTATTTGGCTTCCATTTCATCTGGTGCTAATACCACATAGAATAGGATACCAAGGTTAATGCCTGCCAGATAAGAACAACAAAATATAAAAATAAACAAACAAACAAACAAAAATCACCCCTCCTTTATAAGAATTTGCAATGAGAATGTAGGGGAACTTTTTCCACAGGGTATTGACAACTCATAGTATCCAATGAAATGAGAGGAGCATGAAGACCGAGAGCAATTACTGTCATCTGAATCTCTCAAAGAGTATTGCGCTGTAGTCTCACCTTAAACCTAGTGAAAGAGATTTCAAGAAGAGAAATTAAAAAAATGTAAATGAATTCCTTGTAGATGGGAGGCCCAAATACTATTACTTTCATATTGGTAAAGAAAATGGTAGCTGAAGGTGTGACTTACTACTGAAATACAAAGGAATGGTGCCTAACTGCTGTAATGACTATGGATATATTCCATTGCCTAAATATAGTTTGAGTGTGTTTCCCATTCACATGCTAGAGACCTGATACCCAGTAAGACAATGTTAAGGTCGAAGAACCTCTGGAGTTAGGTTTGGTGGAAGGTCATTGAGTCATTGGGGAAAAAAAAATCTTGGAAGGAATCAGTGCTAGTCTCATGAAAAGGATTATTTCTCAGGAGAATGGGTGATTGTAAATCAGTTCAGTTGTCTTAGCTCTCTTTCTTGATTCCTGTCTTTTCATATGATCTCTCCCTTTCATACATGCTCCCACCATAATGTGTGGTAGCATGTTGTGATGCAGTAAGAAAGCCCTCACCAGAGCTAGAAAGATACTGGCACTATTCTCCTGAACCTCTAGAACTGTGAAATAAATAATTCTCTTTTCTTTATAAAGTACCTAGCCTCAGGTATTTTGATATAATAAAACAAAACAGAAAATGACAGTAAGAATAGTGGGGATGATAAGAAACAGATTTTCTCTCAACATTTTATAAACAAAACATGCATTAGTGTTCTGATGGGCCTAAAGCAGGCCTCTTGCTGAGTGAATTGACAATGCATACATGGTCATCTGTGGTCTTGAAGGAGTGTGGAAGTACAAAAAGAAAGAGGTCAGAGAATTCCCACTAGCTACTCAAAACTAAAAAAGGATTTCTGAATTTTTAGTTGAATTAGGGGTACTTTCATCAAATCAAAACAATTGCAATAGAAAAAAGTTGAGCATCCTAGGCATAAGCAACAAAACTTTTTGAGGACAAAGGATTATATTTAAGAAACTATTAGAAAGAGCCCAAGACAGCAAATTTAGCTTAGAAGATTTCCTCTGTAAGCAAGAACTGCCCTTTCTCAATTCCTCTCTCCCCAGCTGCTTTTGTGTGGGATTTCAAATTTTGTTTGACTTAGAACTAGACAGTCTACTTTCTAAATAAAGATTTCTGTGCCTGTTTCTGAAAGATTCTTTAGGCCATTTTGTATTTTAACAATAAGTGGTAAAGCTTCAGATGTAGCAAATTTTTTCATGCACAAATATGGAAACTAATTTTCTGCATAAATAAAGAGGAGAATACAAAACATACACTGGCAAGTTTATTACATTATACATAAACAACAATAGTATAGATAATTGATTTCCTTCCAGAAATTGTCCTTTTTTCTGCTTTCTGTTTTTTCCTTTTGATTTTCTCATGGTTTACTTAATGCTTCATATTATCTCGTTTACTTACCCAAATTCCCATTTACTACTCTTACATAATCACCAACTGGTTGTATATTTCTATATATGAAGCATACATTTCTTTATATATCCATCTGTCACAAAACAACAACTAATACAGATATCACAGTTATCAGAATTTCCTCTAAATGAACAAACTTTTTCATTTTTTTAATTTTAGAAGCCACCCACCCGTTGACCATTTTGTTAATTCCAACATTAAATACTTTCATTTCCACAAAGAAACCTTTAAGGCCCTACTCATGCTTTTTGTTTTAATTGTTTCTTTTATTCTTTGTAATAGAATACAACTGATTTACTGATATGTACTATATATTCATTGAGAAATCCCATCTATTTTTCTAAACTCCACAACTATCTTGTTATATGTGTAACAGTTTTATTCCACAGACACTTCAAAATTAATATATAGGGATGCTAAGAAAATTGAGAAAAGAATAAACCAATAATTGAATATGAAAAGAACAAATAGCATTAATTCTTGCTATAAAGTATTAAAGCTAATTATCTAATTTTGTTTTCATTCTATTAATGCTTCTCATCTTCCATTTAAGACAGAATCTTGGCTATCAACCTAAATTCAGTCCTATTTTTATTTATTTTATTTATTACAATTTTTCCTGATTGTATGTTTATTAATATTAGCAGAAAACTTTTTTATGGTATTAGGGAGTGAATCCAGATCTTGCACGTGCTAGGCAAGCACTCTACCAATGAAATACATCCCCATTCATCAGTCTGTTTTTAAATGTAAAAATCTAATTCTACAGTGAATCTTATCAAATTTCCTCTCAAATTATATATCAATTCTGCCTACTTTTCTCCATCTCAGCTGTTTCCACTAACATTAAAATGGCACTTCATTCCTATCTCTACTTTTTCTACTTTTGTTTGCTTTAATTCATCATAAAAACAGCCTATGACTTTTCAAATACTACATCATAACCTGTTACTTTTAGTCAATTAAAATTTGAAAGCAGAGCATGCAGAATTATAGTGTAACTTTCTTCTATGTCGGTCTAATATAGAGAAAGAGAGTCATTCGAGGGATCTGGAGATTAATCAAAGGACTTACAGAAAATTCAGAAATATCTCTTCAAGAAAATATATGAAAACTTGGTAAAAAAAATAAATAAAAACAACTTTGAGAAACTATAATTCTCAAGCTAGGCATCCCAGCACCCAACCAACCTCCATAGTTTTGTTTTGTGGAAAAATTGATCCAGCAGGCTCTGGTGGGGCCAGGAAGAAGTTCCCACAGATGTTACCACATTGAGATGACAGCTATTCTGAGTAATTGCAGAACCTGGAATGTACCAAATAATTCAGATAATCCCATTGTCCATTGCTAATTTCTGTAGAAGGACCATAACAATTGTGTAGCAGAGAATTAAGAAAAGGTATAATGACAATGTCTTATGAACTAGAGACTATAAATTAAAAAAAAGGTTTTTAAAGAGATTAGTGGAAATTAGTGGAATTGAAAAATAAAATGCTCAAAAATAAAATTTGTTAGAAGAGATCTATAATTGTTTCAGTTGACAGAAGAATCAATAAAATTGAAGACTGATAAAAATTGAGTAATCTATACATCAGAGAGAAGAGAATTAATAATGAACAGATACCTATATCAAATTTCTAGTACATGTTAAGAATAAATTGACAAAGTGTTCCTAAAATGTATCTGAAAGAGCACTTTAATAAATATTTCTTCAATGAAGTTATGCAAATGGCCAATAAGAATGGGAAAATATTCCTAAGATTATTAGTAATTAGGAAAATGAAAATCAAAACCACAATGACATAAAATATCATATCCATTAAGATAAATATACTCAAAAACATCCAGAAGGAAGCTAAAAGGGATGTAGCATTATTTATAAAGTTTAAGAAGTAGAAATTAAAAATTTCATCAAGTAATGAATGGTAAACTATGTGACATAGTTATGAAATGGAATGTTATTCAACAATAAAAAGAAACGGAATGCATGTTTATGTTGCACCGTGGAAATCTTGAACATATTGTACTAAGTGAAAGAAGCCAGTCACAGAAGGCCACATATTGTATGATTCCATTTAATTAAAATGTCCAACATGAGAAAATGTAGAAACAAAAGGACAATTGGCAGATTAGAGTTCATCTAGGCACCCTCCTGAAACCACCCCATGGAAATTAAAGGTAATGGAATGTGAATACTAGTACACACAGGGTCTCAAGTTGGGTAATGAGGACATTTTAAAATTAGATTATGCTGCTATTTTTTCAGCTCTATGATCATAATAAAGATATAATAAAATTGAATTGTATCTTCTGGATGATTGGATTGTATGGTTTCTGAATTATATCTCAATAAAGCTTCAAAATGAAAGTAAATATCTAAAAAGAGAAAACTTTTACTTGATTACAAAAGTATTAAAATAAATTCAAATTCTTACCTTCTTCCTACAATCTATACAGGATCCTTTAGGACTTGTCCTGCTTTTTATCTCCATTCTCATCTCTACTTTCTTGTCACTTTCTCTATCCATAAGGTATCTGTTCATTCCTGGAAATCTGGTAACACTTCAATGGTTTTCCCATATTAATAACATAGTAAAATTTATGTTCACTGCTCTCAAGTATCTCACCTCTTCATGTTACTGTTTCTCTGCTATTATTTAATTCCAGGATTAATTTATTAGCTCTGACAAATTTTCTCTAACTGGTTCCTTTTGTATCCAGTACATTCCAAATTTCTCTATAACAATGCCATTTTATTATATTTCAGAAGATTGTTTAATTTTCTAATCTGTTTATTGTCAGCCTCCTTACATTAGAATTTAGGCTTTATAAGCATAATGATAATGTAATTTTCACTCACTTTGGTATAGATGTCTTTAGAATAATTCCTCACATAAAATAGATTCAATGGTTGTTAAATAAATAAGGAGAAACAAAAAGAATACTGACTGCATTAGCTGTGTTTATGGAGCACCTGATATCTAATAGGGAAATAAAATCCTGAGCTAAAAGTCAGAATGATTAGCAATTCATGGATGAACAACTGCCAGCGATGAATGGATGAACAACTTTGGAGGAGGTAAATTCTTAGATCATCATTTTTTCTCCACTCCAAAATGATGACACTGGTACATGGTCCACCCACAACATGCTAGATAAAAACGACAAATGAGATAAAAACATGGCAGTCTTCTATAAAACATAAAATGATGGCCAAATACAAATGATGTTGCAGTATTTTATTGAGAGCTTTACAAAACTCTACTAATAATTTCTCCCTTCTGTACATGGGGTTTTTCGCTTTAACGAATTTCTTAGTCATAGATAACAATCTGGTTCTACTCTGTATTATTCTACTTCAAAACTAATATTGGCATTGCTTTGCCATTGATTTCCTTATTAGAACATTATTAACTTTCCAATAAATTATCTCTCTCCACCTATCTATTCACCATCAGAATTAATTCAGAAAATTCACGAGTATAGAACAATTTGACTTTAACTATGATTTTGAACGTGCTGTTTACTTTAGCAGTTTTTACAATGACTTGTTTTTCCTTTTAAACCTATAACTTAAAATGCCTGAATAGCAATGGCAATGATATTAATTTATCAGTATTTATAGCTACAATAAAATGATTTATGGGATATTTTCACATATATTTTGAAAAATGATTAACAATAACCTTTTTTATTTTTAGCAATACATAATAGTTGGATTCATTTTGACAAAATCCTACATTCATGGAATTTGATCCACTCCATTTCAGTCTGTGGTCTGCCCTCTACTCGCCCTTTTCCCTGTTCTCCTCCCTCTACTTTACTAATGTTTCTTTAACTAGTTTACTTATTTTTGTTTAGTGCTTTATACATAAAAGTGAAATACACTGTAACATATTTATACGTGAACATAGGGAAATTTAAAAATGTCATTCCATATTTCTGTCCCTTTTCCATCCCTCTTCCCTCCTTCTTCTACTCAACTGACCTTCCCTGTATCTTAATGTTATATGATCCTCCCCTTTTCTCTTTTTATTCTTACTTATGAATATAAGAAAAAACATTCAACCCTTGATTTTCTAAGTCTGTCTTATTTCACTAGCAAGATGTTCTCCAATTACATTCACATACCAGCAAATGCCATTTTTATGTATCATTTAATAAAACTCAATTGGAGTTTTACACACACACACACACACATGCATCACATTTTCTTTATCCATTCATTTATTGACAGGTATTTGGGCTGGTTCCATAAATTGAATATTTGTAAATTGTGCAGCTTACATTGATAGGGGCTATATCAAGATAGTATGATTAGCTTAGTTTTTTGGGATAAATACCAAGAAGTGGGGTAGCTGGGTCATATGGTTGTTCCATTCCTAGCTTTTAGAGGAATCTCCATACTGCTTTCCATAGTGGCTGTAGTATTATGTAGTTCCACCAACAATACATGAGTGTTCCATTTTACTCACATCCTCACCAGCATTAATTATTATATTTATTCTGGATAATTTCCATTCTGATTGGAGTGAAACAAAATATTAGTTTAGTTTTTCATTTTCCTTATGGGTAGAGATAGTAAACATTTTTTTCATATATTTGTTGATCATATTTTTTTTCTTCTTTTGAGAAATGCGTGTTTAGTTTTTTTGCCCATTTATTGATTAGATTATCTTTTTGTTTTGGTGCGAAGCTTTTTGAGTTCTCTATTCTGGATATTAATTGTATTTTAGAGGAGTGGCTGGCAAAGATTTCTTTATATTCTGTAACTTCTCTCTTCATGCTTTTAGTTATTTCTTTTTTTGTATAAAGATTTTTTTAATATTTATTTATTTTTTAGTTGTAGGTGAACAGAATATCTTTATTTTATTTTTACGTGGTGCTGAGGATCAAACCCAGTGCCTCACGCGTGCTACGCGAGCATGCTACTACTGAGCCATAACCCCAGCCATAGAAGATTTTTTAAATTTGATGACATCACACTTCTTAATTCTTGTTTTTTATTTTTTGAGCTTTAGGGGTCTTGTTAATGAAGTCAGTGCCTGCACCAATATGTAGGAGTATTGGTCCTATGTTTTCTTCTAGTACTTGCAAAGTTTCTGGTCTATTCCCAAGATTTTGATCCACTTTGCTTTGACTTTTGTGCACAAAAGAAATAGGGATACAAATCCATTCTTCTAGATATGACTATCCAGTTTTCCTAGGACCATTTGTTAAAGAGTTATCTTTTCTCCAACACATAGTTTTGACAACTTTGTCAAATATCAAGATCGGGAATTCTCTCTGTGTCTTTTATTCCATTGCTCTTCATGTTTATTTTGAGGTCAATACTATGCTGTTTTTGTTACTCGAGCTCTTTTTTATAATTTGAGATCATATTCTGTTTCTCCTATTCTTTCTTTTTTTTAAATATATTTTTTAGTTGTAGATGGACATAATATTTTTATTTTTATGTGGTGCTGAAGATTGAACCCAGTGCCTCACGCATGCAAAGCAAGCGCTCTACCACTGAGCCACAATCCCAGCCCCTCTCCTATTCTTTCAAATGAATTTTAGGACTGTTTTTCTTTTTTTTTTAGTTCACTGATGAATGCCATTGATATTTGATGGGGATTGCATTGAACCTGTATATTGTATTTGGCATGTAGCCATTTCAATAATATCAATACAACTTATCCAAGAACATGGGAATTGTTTACATCTAAGGTTTTGTTCAATTTCATTTTTCAGTGTTCTATAAATTTCATTGTAGAGGTCTTCACCCTCCTAAGTTAGATTAATTCCCAAATATTTTATTTTATCTTTTGAGGTTACTGGGAATGGGATAGTTTTCCTGAATTTCTCTCCTAGCAGAATCACTATTGGAGTAAAGGAAAACTATTGATATATGAATGTTAATCTTGTATCCTGCTAATTTGATATATTCATATTATTAGGTCTGGTCAGGGTCTAAGATGCCCAATTAGGGGAACCAGTCAGCAGCTGCGAAGCACAGCTGCAAGCCAGATGTGATGTCACTAGCAGACACGACTCCTGTCAATCAGCGGGTTTTCCTGACCTATCCAGGAAGGACTCTGGCCTTCTCTTCCTGTCCCCAAACCCTCCCCTTCCTGACCATGTTTTCTTGAAATTCTCTGTGCACGGAAGATCCAGCGCCATTTCTCCTGACACACTCTGATGGACGGGGGATTTGGTCTGAGGGCGTGCATTCCAATAAAGCCTTGACGAGTGGCTTAATTCTCCTCCCTGGTTGTCAAATCTTTACACATATATCATCTCTAGAAATTTTCTAGTAGAATTTTTGGGATCTTGTAGACTTTGGATCATGTAATCAACAAAGAGGTATAATTTGATTTCTGCTTTTTCTATTTGTATCCCTATAATATCTTTCTTTTACCTGATTTATTTGGCTACAGTTTTAAGAATACACTGAATAAAGTGTTGAAAGAGTGGACATGCTTGTTTTGTTCCTCAGTTTAGAGTAAGTGCTTTTAGTTTTTCTCCATTAGTATCATGTTGGTTTTAGGTTTGCATGCATAGCCTTTATAATGTTGAGGTTCATTACTTCTATCCCTAGCTTCTCCAGAATTTTTAACTGAATGGATGTTGAATTTTATTAAATTCATTTTCTGCATTTATTAAAATAATCATATAATGCTTGTCTTTAATTCTATTTATGTGATGAATTACATTTATTGATTTGCATGTTAAATCAAACCCATCTCTGGGATGTAACCCAGTCAGTAATGATATAACATCCTCTTGAAGTGTTTTTAAATGAAATTTGCTAATATTTTATTGAAAATGTTTTTTTTTTTTTTTCCAGTGGTGCATGCTTGTAATCTCAGCATTTCAGGAGGCTGAGGCAGGAGGAATGCAAGTTCAAAGCCAGTCTCAGCAACTTAGCAAGGACCTACGCACTTTAGTGAGACTGTCTCAAAATGAATTATAAAATGTGCTGGGGGTGTGGTTTAGTGGGTAAGTGCTCCTGGGTTCAATCCCTAGTACCAAAAAAAAAAATTGCATCTGTGTTCACCAAGGATGTTAGTTTGAAGTTTTCTTTCTTTGATGCATCTCTGTTTGGCTTTGGAATCAAGGTTATACTGGCGTCATAGAATTTATTTGTGAGTGTTCTCTTTTAATTTCATGGAATAATCTGAGAAAGACTGCTGTTAGTTCTTTAAAGGTCTGGTAGAACTCAACTGAGAATCCATCTGGTCTTGTGTTTTTTGTTTTGTTTTGTTTTGTTTATTGATGTTGTTTTTGTTGGAAGGCTTTTAATTACTGATTTCAATAGCATCACTTGATATTGGTCAGATTAGTTTTTCTATATCTTCCTGATTCAGTTTGTGCAAGCCATATGTATTTAGAAATTTATCTTCTAGATTTTCCAGTTTATTTCAGTAGAAATTTCAAAATATGAATGATCCTCTGAATTTCAAAAGTGCCTTTAATGATATCTCTTTTTTCATGTATAATTTAGTTTATTTGGGTCTTATCTCTCTTTCTTTGAGCTAATTTAAGTAAGGGTTTATTAATCTTATTTATCATTTCAAAGAACAAACTCTATGTTGAATTGATCCTGTGATTCTTTTAAATTCTCATTCTCAATTTTATTAATTTCATTTCTCTAAGTCTTGTGTTCTTCTGATTTTGTAATTAACTTAGATATGAACATATTACTTGTTTGATATATAGTATTTATTAAGGATCTCTATTTTTTAAAATCAGGCAATTATTGCTATAAATTTTCCTTTTTTTTTTTTCTACTGACCCAGAGATTTTGATATGTTTTATCTCTGTTCTTACTTGTTTACAATAATTTCTTGAATTCTTCTGTCATTTCCTCTATGCTTAACTAGTTTAAAAGACTATTGTTCAATTTTCATTGTTTATGTGGTCTCTATTATAGTTCTTACTGTTGATTTCTAGCTTTATTTCATTATAATATGATAACATGTATGGCATTATATCAACTTTTTTGTATTTGCTAAGACTTACACTGTGGTAAGAATATGGTCTGTTTTAGAAAAAGTTTATGAGCTGCTGAGAATAAAGTAAATTCAATTGTTCTGGGATAAAATATTCTGCCAATGACTATTACTTCATTTGATTTATAGTGATATTTAATTTTGCAATATATTTATTGATTTCATGTTTGGATGACCTATTTGTGACAAAGGTGTGTTGAAATCATCCAGTATTATGGTATTGTTGTCTTTCTGAGATTTAATGTCAACATGTATTTTTTAATGTAGTTAGATGCATGATATTTGGGGCATACATATTTACTATCATTATTTCTTCTTAATGGTTTAGTCATTTTACCAGTATGTAGAGGTCTCCTTTGTCTCTTCTGATTAATTTTTACTTGAAATATATTACATGAGATATGATATATTACATGAGATATTTTACTTGAAATATATTACATGAGATATGAGAATAGCTACTTCTGCCTCTTTTTAGACTCCATTTTCATGGAATTTTTTTTTCCCATCCTGTTACTTTCAGTATTCAGGTGTATTTGTCCCTAAATGGGTGTGACAATAGCATATAGTTGGATCTTGTTTGTAATCCATTCAGCTAATCTTTGCCTTTTAACTGGGATCATTAACATTCAATATAATGGAAGTCTTTTTGTTCTTTCCTGCCATGTAGGTTTTTTTGTTCTATTTAATTCTGTCTTGATTTTCATTTATTCTGATTCTCTCCTGTGGATCTTCATCTATTTGGAATCTTTGAGGTTTGTTTTGGGGTTCCTCTGTATGTTGTATACCTGAGTATTCTTTGTAGTGCTGGGTTAGTTGTCTTTTCTTCACCATGAAAAGATTTTGTTCCTTCATCAATTTTGAAAAATAATTTTGTTGATATAACAATCTTGGTTGGTAATTATTTTCTTTTAGAGCTTGCAATACCTCATTCCAGGTCATCTCTGATTTTAGGGGCTGAGTTGATAAATCAGAAGTGTTTTGTCCTTAAATATGATCTAATGTATTTTTCTTCCAGGTTTTAATATTTGTTCCTTATATTCTATAGTAAACATTTTGATTATGATGTGTCTTGGAGGAGTTCAATTTTATCTTATCTATTTAAGGTCCTACATCCTTCCTGTATGTAGATGTCTATCTCATTTCTAATAAAGGGAAACTTTTCTGCTATTATCTCATTGAAGTTGTTCTTAATGCATTTATTCTGTATCTCCATTTATCTTCTATTACAATGACTCTGAGGCTTTTTCTCTTGTTGCCATTCCAGAATTTTTATATATTCTGATGATGGTCTTTTGTTTTTCTTTATTATTCAAGTATAACCTGTCTTCAAGGCATTGAGTTCTAATCTCTATGTAATAATATGCTACTAATTCTTTCAAAAAATTGTTAATTTGATTCATTGAGTACTTTATTTCCAGGAGTTCTGATTGGTTTCTTTTCATTATCTATATTTATTTATTGAAGTGGTCTTTCATCTCCTGTATTTGACCTCTTAATTTGTTCCTTGGATCTTCTTTTAGTTCACTGAATATTTGAATAATCAGATTTCTTATAGTTTTTCTTTAACATTTCATCTACTTTTATATCTGTGGAATCCTTTTTGGGAGGATTATGATTTTGGGGGGTAATCTGTCTGCCTGTTTCCTCATAATTTCAGAGGTCATTAACTTGCACATCAGTTGAGATGGATTTTCCTTCTTCGTTTTTGCATGCATCACTTATGTATAGTTCTGTTTGTTCAGTTTGGTTTTGTTCTGGGTCTTTTCTTTATGTATGAGTTGATCTACATGAGTGGGGCTTGGAGTTCCCCTCTGGTTGCTTCACTTTGGAGCCTGCTTTTTGGTTAGAGTTTTGTCTTCTCCATTCTATTTGTTGAAGTATTATTGAGACTCAAGTGGAGCTGGATCATATTTGGAGTGATATTTGCTGTCACTTGGCTAATTTGTGAATATTGTTTGCCAGCAAGATTTCTAATCTGGGGCTAAGGTTGTAGCTCAGTAGCAGAGCACTTGCCTAGCATGCGTGGGGCACTGTGTTCAATCTTCAGCACCACATAAAAATAAATAAAATAAAGGTATTGTTTCCATGCACAACTAAAAATTTTAAAAAAATATGAACTTGAAGTGTCATAATCACATTACAGTCTTCCTTAGAAAAAGTTGGAAGAAATAAATAGCAATGATGTTATCAGCCTTAAGGTATATACCCAGCATACACCTTGACACAGGATATATTACATCGTATGAATTTGTAGGATTACATAAACTTTATAATTCTATCATATAGTAGGATTACAGTTTCTTTGCATGAAGAGAAAATAGATTAGGCAGGCGAGATAAAGTTTCAAATATTTATAATATAAAAAGATGAGAGATAGGAGATAAGTAAAAGATGATAGTTGTAAAGAAGGATTAGTAATGTTGAGTACAGTGGTGCACATCTGTAATTCTAAAAACTCAAGAGGAAGACAAAGGAGGACCACAAGTTCAAAGGCAGCCTCAGAAACTTAGTGAGGCCCTGAACAATTTGATGAGACCCTGTCTCAAAACAAACAAACAAAAACACACAAAAAAGGGATGGGTACATGGATCAGTGGTTAAGTTCCCTTGGGTTCAACCCCTGGTACCAAAAACAAATATAGAACCAAAACATCTCAAATCCACATATATGTTTATACTATGTCAAACCAAAGCTAAATAATAAATGTGTGAAGAATAAAGATATTAAAATGAAAGTAAAATTAAATAAATATACATTCATTTATTGCTGTATATTATATATTATATCATTGGTTGTTCATTTTTATATATTTTATATAATATTCATTTCATATATTCATTTTTATACATGCATATGTATATTTCAAACCTAGACACACATACCAACACAATCATGCAGAATAGAAAAAGTAAAACAAAACCATGAAAATTCAATTCATAAAAGTTTTAAAAATAGAATTAAAATTAAATAAAAGAGTAAAACATTCATAAGGGGAATACAAAACTAGAAAAAGAAAAAATTCTTTTTTAAAATTTATTTATTCTAATTAGGTATATAGGACAGCAGAATACATTTTGATTCATTGTACACAAATAGAGCATAACATTTCATTTCTCTGGTTGTACATGATGTAGAGTCACACCATATGTGCAGTCATACATGTATCTAAAGTAATGATGTCCATCTCATTCCACCATCTTTCCTGCCCCCATGGCCCCTCCCTCCCTTTGACCAAAGTTCCTCCATTTTTTCCATGTTTCCTCCCCCACTATGGATCAGCATTCACTTATCAGAGAGAACATTCGGCCTTTGGTTTTCAGAACTGGTTTACTTTGCTTAGCATGGCAGTTATCAAAAATACAAGCAACAGTGAGTATTGGCAAGGATGTGGGGGAAAAAGGTATACTCATACATTGGTGGTGGGACTGCAAATTGGTGCAACCAATCTGGAAAGCGGTATGGAGATTCCTTAGAAAACTTGGAATGGAATCAACATTTGATCCAGCTATCCCACTCCTCGTTATATACCCAAAGGACTTAAAAATAACATACTACAGTGATGTACCCACTTCAATGTTTATAGCAGCTCAATTCACAATAGCTAACCTGTGGAACCAACTTAGATGCCCTTCAGTAGATGAGTTAATAAACTGTGGTATATATACACAATGGAATATTACTCTGCATTAAAAGAGAATAAAATTATGGCATTTGCAGGTAAATGGATGGAGTTGGAGAAAAAATCTTAGTGAGAAATAAAGGGTTTGTTTCTGCTGAGGTGATCAAAACTGTTGGTGATTATGCATTTTATTCTTTGGATTTTTTTTGGGGGGGGATTCTGGAACCCTTAAGTCAAGACCTGGGGGTTGTTAAAATCCAACAGCTTTCTGTACCTCACCTGACTGCCAACCATTGTGGTTATGAGCCAAAGCTGGCTATAGTAACGTAGGTTTCCCATCTCTAGGTTTGGCATAGGGCAGACCATGGAATGATGACAAATTGTGTAAGACTTTAACAGGGATGGTGCAGAGTTCTATAATAGCAAGTTGCAGCAGTAAGGATTTACTCTTGTTTGGAACTTGGTGAGTATTTGAGATCTGAGCCACACTGCCTATTGCTGGAGAAATGCCAGTCTCCACTAGACTTTTGAGTCTCAGGAGCCTCCCATAAATTCCACTTTTGTGGTGTAGGGTCTAAACCTTCACAGGTTTAGAAGTGAATTTGAATTACTGGGTATCAACCCTGAAGTGCAGATACTCCTGTCTGTTATTGGTGTCTTCCCAAGAGATCTTAAGGGGCTCTGCAATAAAGGTAACATTCTCCTTGGTATCAAGAGCTAGATGCCCTGGGCTCATTTCTGTTTAGGTCTGTGTCAGTGACACTGGTCCAGGCAGACTCCAGCCCAAAATTTGTTACTTCTGGGTAAGTTGGCAACATCCTTTATGAGTTCCTGATCTCCTGCCTTTGCTTGCAACTGCGTAGCACCTTTAAATGACTCCCCCACTGGTGACCCTTCCCACTAAAGTATATACCTATTGGGTGCTGGGTGAATTATTTTGTTTATTTTTCACTCAACAACCTCCCGCATTGATTCTGGATCCATTAAGATCAGCTTCCACCTCTATTCCACAGGTTCCCCCAAGTCAATTTTTTATTTTCCACCTTGCTTGCGTTTCTCTCTCTCTCTCTCTCTCTCTCTCTCTCTCTCTCTCTCTCTCTGTGCACAGCCACCACTGCAGCTCAAGCTGGTGAGTCTCCAATATGTTATTTCTCATGTTATATTAAAAGTTTCTAACTTTTTGTGTCTCTTTGGTTTATTTTATTGTCCAGTATTACATTTCGGTCAATCGCTTAGTTACCCACCTCATGGAGGAGCAATCTTCCTGCTTTTTACAACACTAACTTTTATTGTCACTTTACAAATGATGAAATTGAGGATCAAGGATTTTAACACTTTACCTGGGTTTATAAATAGAGTAAACAGAATGCACAAAATTTAAACATTTAATTTATTAATTTAGAAATTGCTGTAAAAAATTAAAACAGATCCTAGTTTCTTTAGCTTCATCATTTTGCCTTGTTTTCTTTTTTATATTATTTTTCTGTCTTCTCTTCCTTAATTTTTTTTCTTTCTTATTACCATTCCCTGAAATTTAATTGGTATTACTTAAAAGAAAATCCCACAAGTCTTACAAAGATAATTATCAAAATAGTTACTCTGACAGGTGTCAAAACAAGACTACTCCAAAGATCTTGAACAAGAGATATAAAAAGCAAGCATCTCCCAATTATACTTACCACAGTTAGAGATAAAGATAAGAAAAGTAGTAACTGGAAAAGACCCAAGGTCATATAATCTCTTCCCTCATGCTATAAAATTTCAATTTTTACTTCTGGGTGTTACTTCATTTATAGTATTTCCTGATGTGTATCACATAATTAAAATATTCTAACATATTTGAGTTATTTTCAGTTATTGTTTAGTTATTAGGCGTCCACCAAAAACTTGTGTATGAGACAATGCAAGAAGCTACAGACATGAAATAATTAGATTATGAGAGCTATGCCCTAATCAGTGGATTAACCCACTGATATGGATTAACTAAGTGGTAACTGTAGGCAGGTAGGGTGTGGCTGGAGGAATTAGGTCACTGGATATGTGCTTTTAGGATTTATATTTTGTCTCCAGTGAACAGCACTCTTTCTCTGTTTTGTTTTTTTTTTTTCATTTTCATGTCCTGATCTACTTTCTCCACCATGCCTTTCTGCTATGTACTTCTGTCTTACCTTGAGTACACAGCTGTGGCATTAGCTCATCATGAACTGAAACCTCTGACACTTTGAACCAAAATGAACTTTTCCTCCTCTATGTTTTCTTATCAGGTCTTCTATCAAATGTGATGAAAAAATTCCCTAAAATATTCACTATTTGTTTTTTTATCCCAACTCTCTTTGAGGATAGAATATATATTTCATTTCTTTTTGCATATCAATCACACTCCTTCAGACCTAATCAAACTCCCAATATTCTCAATTAGGTTGGATAGTCTCATCATCATTTCATAGTGCAACAAAGCCAAGTCTTATAATTCCAGAGCTTGGGCATTTTCAAAATATATTTAAGAACTAAATAACATAAATTATTACTTTATATGCTCAGTATATTTTCTATATTCCCCTAGTTAATTAATGTATTTTTAGGATTTGCATGGTCTTGTGTGACATTGTTTCACTACCTCTTTCAATTCAAATATGTAAAACCTTGACCTAAATTCACACCTCATTATCAATCACTGTTCTCTGGGTTTACCTGAGTAGTTATGAGGTTTGTGTATATTAATAATTCAAATTCATATAAAGTGTTATTATTGTAGCTAAATTACATTATTTATTTAAAAATCCCCAATTAACTTTTAAATCTCTAGGTTAACAAAGAGATCACAAAGAATGAAAGGTAGAATCATTTTTTTTAAAGGCAGCATACAATAAACACTGGAACTAAAGGTCAGTAGATTATGAGAAGGAAATATGCAGAAAGAAAAATATCTGAAACAAATGGATATTGATGCTTTTAGCTAAGTTTAATTTCATGTGGTAAAAATTAAGAACATTAACCAAGGCTGAAAATTTAACCCTGCAAATGTTGTAGTATTTGTGATTCATAAAGTCAAAGAAGTACACTCATCTGCAGTATACAGTACATTCAATTGGGTCCATAACCAATGAAAAGTTTTTGTAATTAGTATGAATATTCCTAAAGAAAATAGGAAGTCTTTTTTTTTTTTTTTTGTTTTAGTTGTAGATGGGCATGTTGTCTTTATTTTATTGCTTTGTATGTGGTGCTGAGGATCGAACCCAGGGCCTCACACATGCGAGGCAAGTGCTCTACCGCTGAGCTACAATCCCAGCCCTGAAAATAGGAAGTCTTTGTGTTTGAAGACCTAACCAAATATGTAAAATGAAATAGAGGATCATATTAGAGTATTTAGATACATTGAAAAGTGAAAGTTATTTTCATAAGTATAGTTCATGCTTGAAATTTGCACTTTTTGGTAAAACTGGAAAAGCTCTTCCATTCACAGACAAATTTTCATATTTGATTGAATTTAGGTTGTTTTCTCTTGAGCTATAAATATACAGAAAATATCTAATTATACAGAAAAATTGATTTTAAATATAAAAATATTCCTGAAGCAAATTCTTTGCAAATTATATAAAATTTATAAATCTTATTGAAATACAAAACACATTTGTAAGATTTATCTATTTGTATATATTTATGAAATTCAAGTAAATGACTAAAAAATTTAGACAAAACTTGTTGTCCATGAGCATAGTTGATAAAATAAACATTATTTGAAGCATACCTATAGTTCTAATGTCCTATTAATTTGAAAAAGCTACAATTTTGACATGACAGAAACAAATGCTATACATTATGCTGTACCTTGTATCTGTGTGGTGATGAGAAAGTCACTTATACTGCAAAAATTTGAATTTATTCATCTCTGAAAATGGTATTTCTAACAGTGACAGTAAAAGAATTATTTATTTTTATAAATATTACTTAGTGTTTACTGTGTAGGGTTGTGTTCTACATACTTTATAAATATCATTTCACATAATTTTGAATAATTTAATTCACTAAGTATATTAAGATCACCATTTTTATAAATAAGAGACTAATGTAGTGAAGACTGAACTACCCAGATCAGTCAGACTTGGATACAATGATAATATTTTAACTAAAGAGATGCTATGAAAATTATTCATTTTGTAAAATAAAATCAACACACAAAGTATAATAGTAGTATATTATAATATTTTAATAGTTTAATTTTTTAGAATTTGAATAAGTCACTGAGATGTAAGATACGTTGACAAATGTATACAGTGTGCCAGGTGCAGTGGCACACACCTGTAATCCCAGCACTTTGAGAGGCTGAGACAGGAGAATCAAAAGTTCAAAGCCAGCCTCAGCAATGGCAAGGCACTAAGCAACTCAGTGAGACCCTGTCTCTACATAAAACACAAAATAGGGCTGGGGATGTGGCTCAGTGGTCAAGTACTCCTAAATTCAATCCCTTGTGCCAAAAACCCAAAAAGAAAAGACAGAAGGAAAGAAATAAGAAAATGTATACACTGAATTCCACATGGCAAGCCTTCAAACATTTGAAAATAAATGTGTGTAAATACTTAAAGATTTTTTTTTTTTTTTGGTCAAGGTAAAGAAAGGTGAGAAAGAAATGTGCATGGAAATTTTATCTTTAATTAAAAATTGAATTTTATCCTAATCTTTATTTCCTCCATATTTTATTTGATTCTGATACTGAATTAAAATTACAAATATAAACCATTTTTTCTAATATTCTTATTTACATTATTTAATCTGTACCCTTTCCAGTTCTGACTTTGAGCTTTTAGTATTATTTCACTCCTGACAAAATGTTAACTTGTAAAACTGAAACTGGATTTTGTGCTTTTCGTAATTTTTACATTCGTTACAATATTTAATTGCCATATCAATTTTTAAATCGATATGACAATCAAAGGTTGTAAACAAGGGTCATAAAACCATGGACACAATGTAAGGTATAAGATTTCCTAATTTGTATTAATAATAGAACCTCCTGACAATTCAAATTAACTAACTTGTCTTAAGCCACAGACATAATAAGTACCAAAATGAGGATTCCAGTACTAGTCTTTGGGTTCCAGGATCTGATTGTTGATGTAATAATGTTTTGGGTTTTATGTGAAAGGGAGAAAAATAAATTAAAATGTGATACATATAATCTGTTTCAATGATTTACAAAATAAGCAAGTCTTAAGTCTTAATCTTTCCAGTCTGACATACCAAAATACCACAGTCAGGAAGACTTGTGCAACAGAAACTTATTTCTCATATCTCTGGAGGCTGGAAATCCATGAAAGTGGGTCATCAATTCAGCTCCAATGAAGACCATTCTCCTAGTTTACAGACACATTCCTTGGGGCAGGGGGTTATCGTACTCAAATGACACTTCTTTATTGCCTGTGCACAGGGGCAGAAAGGGAAGAAGAATGAATCAGAGGGTTATTCCTTTTTTAAGATTAAGTGCTGTGGTTCTAGAACTCTACCTTTTACCTCATTTAATTTTAATTACCATAGAAAATCCCTGTCTGCAAATACAGTCACATTAGGGGTAGGACTTCAATATGTGAGTTGCAAAGGTCAGGTACAATACAGGGCAAAGCAAAGCACATACTGACTTTTGTCACTATCATATAGTCTAAAAATGTGCTGATAGGAGCCAAAGAAATTCCTGGAAGATATATGTATTATCTCACAATATTAATTTTAGATCTTACATTCTTTATAGCAAAAAAATGAAACAAGACAAAGTTTGTTATTTTTAAATAAAATTGACCTTTCTGTGCAAAATGAATTGGTACTCAATGATCTCTTATGTAAAGCAACAGCTAATAAGAGGGGAAATGAAGTGATTAAGGAACACTTCAGAATTAGAGCTGGGACCAAATTATCCACAAGTCAAGACCAAAACTATGAATAATAAATATCATAGAATAGAGGTTAGAGATAATGCTGGAGGAAAATGTTGTCTGACTTAATTAACAATACCAAGATAAAGAGTTTTCAATGGGAGAAAGATATGAATTTCTCACTAGCTTTATAAAATTCCTTAATTTATTCAATAGTAGCTTTCTTGGCCAGTATATAAGTTTGACATTGTTTCATGAATTAATTCTTGCCAGGTTAGTTATGCCTTTTGATTCAAGATAATACATTCCACTGAAGCTTGAGCACTTATTAGCAGTGCTATTGAAATTCCAGCTTGTCATTTTAAAATAATCCTGTGAACTTTAATGCTTTAATTTACAGCATGTGTTGCATTTATGACTCATGCAACTCATACCTTTCTCAGTATGTGAATAAGAGAGTAACCAATTTATTGATTTCTAAAGCATTCTATGAATTAGAAATTCTCACTAAAAATAGAAGGTAACTTGAGCGTCAAAACTTGACTTCCTCTCAATTTTCTGTGCATGAAAGGTCCTTAGAGAAATAATTTTTGAATGCCAACAAAGTATATTGTAATTCTCTCCTAAATCAGGTACACTTCACTCACTTGGGGAAATAACAATAGATATTTTTATCATAAGTCCATTAGGACTATTCACTCATTGTGAGAATAAACTCTCAGCTTCATATTTTATGGTAAAATAAATTGCAAAGAGAAATATTCCTCATTCACTTAATTTACAGAAATTAAATTCTATGTGGGATATTGACAATAAGTTGATTAAGCCATAGAAATAAAATATAGAAATAAAACATATTCAAGGTCAGTTTTCTAAAATAATTTCAATCTGTTTGAAATAAAATAAAATATTTAGAACAGATTTGTATCTAATGACAAGTCAGCTTGAAGTAGAAATGTTTCTACAAAAGAAAATATGTTATATATACACAATAAAGTTCTATCCAACCATACAGAAGAATTATATTATATCATTTGCTGCTAAATGGTTGATACATAGAGAACATCAAGATAAGATTCAGATCAGAAAGTCAAAAATTGAATTATTTCTCTCATATACAGAAGCTAGAGAGAGGAAGGAATAGGCAAAAACAACAACAACAAAAAAAAGGGATCTCATAAAAATAGAACATAGAACAGTAGAGTAGAAACTGGAGACCATGTAGGAGAGAGGAAGGAAAGCAAAGCAAAGCAGAAGAATGAGAGTACAGTTGATCAAATTATACTTTGTGCATATACAAATATAAAATAATGCATTCCAATTTTTTAAAAATGTTGGTCACTGGGGATTAAACCCAGGAGTTCCACAATACCTGCCTTTTTTATATATTTTATTTTGACACAGGATCTCACTAAGTTGCTTAGGGCCTTGCTGTTACTGGGGTTAGCTTTGAATTCAAGATCCTCCTGCCTCAGCCTCCAAGTTGCTGGGATTACAAGCTTGTGCCACTGTGCCCAGTTCCAATTTTATATATAATAACAATGCACTGATTAAAACAAAATAAATACAAGGAAGACCAATAGAGAGAAGGAACCAGTGGGAGGGAGGAGAGGAGGAAAGGGATAGTATTAGGATTTGAAATGAAGAAAATTATTGTAAGCATTTAGGAATATGGTGAACAGAATTCCACTGTCAATGTGTAACTATAGTACACTAAAAATTTAGATCACCACCTTCATTATTTTTTATTTTCAAAAGCACTCATGTTGTCTTTACCAAATTGAAGAGTAGTGCACATAAAATTAAGGTAAATTCAAGTTTAATGAAAATAGGAAAGCAAGTATTTTTCAGGTCTTTATTTAAATATAACAAGTACTAGTGTATTGATGCTGTTTGCTAAGGTACTGTTATCTTTTATCCTTTAGCTTCTACTAATATAAATATGCTTGGTGTTTATAAGTATAAATTAATATAATTTTAAAATCACTTATCTTCATTTAAAACATTTATTTACAACTACACTTGGCTAAAGAGTAGCTACAGGCAATGTCTAGATTTTGAAATTCATCCACATTAGTATTTTTGTGGCCCATGGACAAAAATGAAACAAAATACTTTCTCTAGTTTCTTAATTGGAAAGTTCTGAGTGACATTAATTTATGGTTTTGGAAACTAATCACCTCTGGCATGAAACTAGGAATAGAAAATACTAACTGTAATTTAAATTTTAAGAAAAAACCTACTTAAAAAATCAACTTAAAATAAGACTGAGATATAGTTTTCCTGTAAAAAACTCCCACACTGTTCTTTGTAACCAATTTGTTGCAAATAAATATTCATTCAAAAGTGAGTTTTAGGCACTAACTCTGTAAGTGCAGAAATATGTAGCATTATACAAAAGTTTTAGTAAGAACTCGATTTTTGCATTTGGTAATAATTTATTATTTTCAAAAGATGAGCAATACGGAGCTTATAAGTAAAATTCAGTAGCTTGTCCATTGTCATGCAGTGTGGCCTTAAATTGTTGTCACAAAGTGGAATTTTGTAGCAAAATTATATTGATTAAGTCCAAATATCTTACAAAATTCAAGAGTAGTCTGTGAAACTCAGTGTTTAGATACGCATAAAAAATCTGGGTGTTGTGGTTAAGGGGTAGAACACTTGCCTAGCACACGTGAGGCCCTAGGTTTGATCCTCAGCGCCACATTAAAAAAAAATCTGGTAACAAATGACCAAGAAAGATTCTTTACTAACTATTCCATTTCTTTATGTTTGATTTATACTTGAATTTCTAATCATAGTCCTCACTTTTGTGTGCTGAGTTTGCCAGTTTAGATAAAGCTATACCTTATAAAAATAATCAGTTGAAAATATTCAACATCTATACTAAATTTCATTGGTTTATGTAATAATAATCGTACATTTGAATGTAAAGCAGTGGGCATTTTGTAGGTTGAGCTTTTTAGTATGGGGAAATTCTAGCAAGCATACATAAAGCAAAAAAGAAAAGGTACGTTAACCATATCTCAGTGTACCAATGACACCCTTAAGAACATTTTATTTCTTCTAGTAAAATTAGATTGGTCTATGTTCCATATTATAGGGTTTATTCATTTCATTTTTTTTCTTTATAATTGAATTTAAATGTTAGAATGCTCAAATTTATCAATTATCAGAGACATAAAATAAATTTGTACATATTTAACAAGTAGAATACATTGCTACCAGGAGCCCTTCTTCACATATCTAGAGTATCTTGGCTTTTAATTTAATCATAATTTTATTACATAGTAGCTGCTATACTCAGAGAATTTTCACTTATTCAGTTATTTTTCAAAATTAACATAAGGTAGTTAATTAGAAATAGCCACAATATTAAAATGGTTTCTGCTATCATAGAAAATATATAAAGGTGAAAGAAAATCAAAATTTATCTGACAGATCATTGCAATCTCTCTGCTTCCTGCGGAAATATGAAAACATCACGCTTTGTACTTAAGATTCAAGCATCTAATGAATACCTATATGTAATAAAATTCTTTTAACAATGCTATGTAAGAGGCACTTCTTTGATTTTTTTAATTCCATCACAAACATAATGATTGAAATGATGAAGCATAATATTGTATATCAACCAATACAAATACATGTAGAAAACAAAATACTACCAGTGTTAGGAAAAAATTACCAGAAATTTCACTGACAGCCCAGTATAGCAGTAGAATTTGATACAGACATAGAAAGTGGCAACTTGGAGTATTTTAAATTATTTTCTATTTTAAATGATTGAAATTCTATTCTTCAGTAATACGTGATAATACATTAGCCAAAATACCTCTCAGTCTGTTTCAACAGATGTTGAATAATAGCTGCTTCTAGTTTATAACCACCAAAATATGTGAACAACAAAAAAAATCAAATAAATTTATTTGCATGGGATTAGAGCAATTAGACGAAAGAAATTAAAGGGATACAAATAGGAAAAAAAGAACTCAAACTATCATTATTTGCAGATGACATGATTATATACTTAGAGGATCCAAAAAATTCTACCAGAAAACTTCTAGAATTAATAAATGTTTTCAACAAACTAGCGGGATATAAAATCAACATCCATAAATCAATTGCATTTCTATACATCAGTGATAAACCATTTGAAAGAGAAATTAGGAAAACTATCCAATTCACAATAGCCTTAAAAAAAAATACTTGGGAATCAATTTAACAAAAGAGGTGAAAGACCGCTACAATGCAAACTACAAGACACTGAAGAAAGAAATTGAAGAGGACCTTAGAAGATGGAAAAATCTCTCATGCTCTTGGACAGGCAGAATCAATATTGTCAAAATGGCCATACTTCCCAAAGCGCTATATAGATTCAATGCAATCCCAATTAAAATCCCAATGTCATTCCTTATAGAAATAGAAAAGGCAATCATGAAATTCATTTGGAAGAATAAAAGACCCAGAATAGCCAAAGCAATCCTTAGCAAGAAGAGTGAAGCAGGAGGCATCACAATACCAGACCTTAAATTATACTACAAAGCTATAGTAACAAAAATGGCATGGTACTGGCACCAAAATAGACATGTAGACCAATGGTATAGAATAGAAGACACAGAGACGAACCCACTTAAATACAGTTACCTTAAACTAGACAAAGGAGCCAAACACATACACTTGAGAAAAGATAGCCTCTTCAACAAATGGTGGTGGGAAAACTGGAAATCTATATGCAGCAAAATGAAACTAAACCCCTATCTCTCACCATGCACAATATTCAACTCAAAGTGGATCAAGGACCTGGGAATCAAACCAGAGACCCAACACCTAATAGAAGAAAAAATAGACCCAAATCTTCATCATGTTGGATTAGGACCATACTTCCTTAACAAGACTCCTATAGCACAAGAAATAAAATCAAGAATCAACATATGGGATGGAGTCAAACTAAAAAGCTTCTTCTCAGCAAAAGAAATAATCATTGAAGTCAACAGAGAGCCGACATTCTGGGAACAAATCTTTGCCACACACACATCCGATAGAGCACTCATCTCCAGGATACATAAAGAACTCAAAAAGCTTAACACCAAAAAACCTAACTACCCAATCAATAAATGGGCCAAAGAGCTGAACACAAACTTCACAGAAGATATACAATCCATCAACAGACGTATGAAAAAATGTTCAACATCTCTAGCAATCAGAGAAATGCAAATCAAAACTACCCTAAGATTTCATCTCACGCCAGTCAGAATAGCAATTATTAAGAATACAAACAACAATAAGTGTTGGCGAGGTTGTGGGGGAAAAGGCACGCTCATACATTGCTGGTGGAACTGCAAATTGGTACAACCAATCTGGAAAGCAGTATGGAGATTCCTTAGAAAACTTGGAATGGAACCACCATTTGAGCCTGCCATCCCTCTCCTTGGTCTATACCCTGAAAACTTAAAAACAGCGTACTACAGTGCTGCAGCCACTTCAATGTTTATAGTAGCTCAATTCACAATAGCTAAACTGTGGAACCAACCTAGATGCCCTTCAATAGATGAATGGATAAAGAAGCTAAAGTAATGGAATATTACTTAACAATGAGACAGAATAAAATTATGACATTTGCAGGTAAATGAATGGAGTTGGAGAATATCTGCTAAGTGAAGTAAGCCAATTTCAGAAAACCAAATGTCGAATGTACTCATTGGTAAGTGGATACTGATCCATAATGTGGGGAGGACATGGGAACAATGGGGGAACTCTGTTCACAGAGGTTTAAGGGGGGAGGGGGCATGGGGACAGTAAAGGTGGTGGAGTATGATGGCCATCATAGCCCTAGCTTTATGTATGACTGCATGTATGTAGTGATTCTGTATCACTTAGAACCAGAGCAATGAAATGTTTTCTTCCATCTGTGTACCATGAATCACATTACTCTCTGATATCATGTAAACCTAAATAGAAAAGAAAAGAAATTTGAAAATTTAAAATATATATATTAAAAAAAGATTAAAAAAAAACAGATAATTTACATAGTTGACACCTTATTGGTCTTAAATATTCACTGACTAATGAAAGTTGTCAATGTTATGATTAATACAAAGCAGTAGATATTCAAATGAATTCATTCCATCTGACTATGAATCATATTTTTGTTGAGCATCTCTATTTCATTATACCTCAGTTCAAAGTATGTGATGATATCATGGCAGCACCACTTTCCTGTGTATTTTAAAATGTTTGTAAAACCTCTATTTATCCTTGGAATAGAGGATATTGCCAAGAAAATCATAAAAAAAAATACTTTTATGGGCCAAACAGTAACTTTCAAGGAAGACTTCTAAGAAGCACTGCAATAATTGAAATAATCATTTTTAAAACTCTTATATGACAAAGACAATATTGGAAAATGTTCATGCATAACCAGCAACAGAGTTCTAAAAGTCAAGTCACTCAGCCTCTGCTAATGAGAAAAATCTTCTGATGAACTACTTAATTGGGTTTAACAAGGCTGTTTATAGCTAATCCTAAAAGCACTAATAGGAAACTGAAGACCTATACTCAATGTTAGTTTTGCTCCCTTTAGATCTAGCTCATAATTACAGTTTGCTCTTTAATTATTCTGCTTCTCATTTTCAATTTATGATTAAGACCCACAGCATGCCCCAGAGACTGAAAGTGCTGAGGTGGACAGAAATGAAACAAGAGGACAGCAATTTCTTTCCACTACATACATAGGTGGCCAAAACATATTTTTTAAATTTTCTGCTCTTTCTAGAATAAATATAAAGACTATATTATTCAAAGAAATCAGTGTCTATCTTCCCAAATGTAGGCCAGAGAAATATTTTTATAACACCTTTAGTATATATTATTTGGACACTAGCAGGAAATAAGCCAATGTAGCCTGAGTCCATCATGCAGTCTACTCAATCCCAACTCTGAGACTTGCTGACTTCATGAACTTGGAAGGGCTCTTAAATTGTCTATGTGTCAGTCACTACAAGTTTAAAATGATAGAATAGAGGACCAAGCACAAGAGTTCCTTAGCTAGTTAAATAATATGCACAAAACATTTTGAACAATGACAGTTATGAGGCCATCCCTAAAATTTATGCAAGATATTACCATTACAATTGAACAAAATATTTTTGATTATTAGAACTTGCTAATTCTAAAGTCAGGGTATTGTCAGTTGACTTTAACACCTTCCTCCAAACAGGTAAGATGTAGAATTAGGTAATACAAAAATTTTAGCAGAAAACTAAAAATAAGTACAGAAATATAAAATAATATTTATCATTTTGATTCACATAACAGATTTTATGTTAATTCAA
Source organism: Geosciurus inauris (assembly GCA_004024805.1). Taxonomy (NCBI): domain Eukaryota; kingdom Metazoa; phylum Chordata; class Mammalia; order Rodentia; family Sciuridae; genus Geosciurus; species Geosciurus inauris. The sequence continues at coordinate 50,746 of PVHX01000176.1, read as the reverse complement.
AGCACCACTTAAATTCATGGCATACTTTAAAGACTTGACTTCACAACCTAAACTAGAAGCTTCTTTTTAAACTCTGCCTTTAACCAACATCAGTTAATTGTAACAACAGAGAAATGGTAAATCCAATAGAAGTTTTAAAATGTAATTAGATTTTAAGTGTGGCAAGTATACTTGACTCTTTGGTGATATGAATAATAAAAATAGGTTTATGAGATTAACGGGAGCGTATAAAGCAGTGGAGATAAACTCATAATACAATGAGAAAATGATACTATTTTAGCTCAATCAGGGCAAACAAAAATAGCCAGGATATGATATGGGGGCATTTGTTGCATCACTTGTTCCATTGTGATCCAAAGGGATAGAATATTGGGTATTATTTTCTCCACGTAAAGGTCTCTATGCATGTAGGCCTCTTTGATATTGTATATCAGATCCTTCATGGAATTATAATCTTTTTCTGGGCCCCTTCAAAGGTCTGGAGCTGTTTGATGTGTGAATTTTATATCCTTCTAAGTTCTAATGAAATAATCTAGTCATTCTATATTGTTGATATCCTCATATCCTAATGACAGTGATCTTTCCTTTAATTTAATTCTTGTAGTGTTATATCAGTGAATCTCTCCAGGTTGAGGTAAGAATGTCATGATCAGAATTCCACTGGTTCTCATTATCTTTTGAGGGAATGAGATATGATGAACTAAGTTAACTGAGATGTAATTGGCATGATAGTTCATCCTGAATATTGTTGGGACCCATCTTTCCCCCCAGAAATCCTCCAAAGTGCCATTGGAATCATCATCCCTGAGTCAGTGTCATGCCTAAGAGGTACAGCTGTCAATGGCAAGCAAGAATTGATAACTTTCTTTTCATCATAAAGTGCAAAAAAAAGTAGTCATAATATAATCACATATTTCCCTAATTTATTATAAAATGCAATACAAACTTTGCTTCAATTTTTACTGATAGCCACCTATTCTCACAGCTTCACATAATAGTTAATATTTATTATGAACTTATTCTTTCATTGTGTACCAAATATGTATTTAAGTTCTTTCCACTACTTACCTTGTTTACTCTAAATCCAAGTTCTTTGAGATAGGCACTATTATTTTTTCTCCCTGCCCACATTTATAAATGGAGAAACTGAATGACAGAAAGGTTAAGAACTTACCTTTGTTCACATCCTTTGAATGACAAGGCCAAGATTTGAAACCTGAAGATCTGTCTAGAGCCACTGCATTAGTACAGGAAGGAAGGAAAGAGGGGGCTGACCAGAGGTAGGAAGGAATACCAGCTACTACACTCAGACTTCCCCTTCTGCCCGAGCTATCGTTATCAGGTATAGTTTCCATGAATGATAAATATCACCATACATGATCAACAACTCGAAATAAAGAGATCACTAAAATAGTTCAACTTTTGACCAACTTCCAAAATTTATGATTCTTTTAGATTCAAATAAGAATTTCTTTAAATTAGAGTGAGACAAAATTATGTAAATGTCCATGTAATAAATATTTTAGTATCTTCATACTATTTAGTCTCTGTGAAAATCACTCAGCCCTGCAGTTGTAAAGTAAATGTAGCCACATATATTATGTAAAGGCAAGGCCTGTGTAGAGCGAGGTGGGTAAGGTGTCTGTATCTTTCGCACAAAAATTTAGAGGCACTCTAAACTCAAGGGCACTCAGATTCAGGACCTTGAAAGTGCCTTGTAAAGTGCTGGGGCTTGGATATGGTTTGTCCCTTCCCAAACTCATACTAAAATTCAATTGTCATTGTGGCAGTGTCAATTAGTAGGAACTTTAAAAGGGATTAGGTTAATAAAACAGATGAACTTCTTTCAGCAATGAGCTCTTGATCTCAAAGGGCCAGGGCAAGTGAATTCCACTCTCTGCCAACTATGACTTGATACAGCATGAAGTCCTCACTAGATGTAGCAGTCAGATTTTGGATGTTCCAGTCTTCAGAATCACAAGCCAAAATAAAACTTAAAAAAAATATATCCAGTTCATGTATTCTGATATAGAAAGAGCAAACAGACTAAGGCAGGAACCCTATTTGTCTTATCTTTGTCCTTCCCAGAGTACCAGAATGGGGATGACTGTATTCAATAATATGTCATTACACATGGAAAGTCCATAAATAGATCTGTCATTGTAGTGCTAGTTTGAAAATCTCTGCATCATATGCACACAATTTCTCATATGCTCTAAGAGTCACTATATAAGTCATACCTATATCATCTGCATATATTTTGGGTACTTAAATAATTATGCCAAACGTGATAAAAAACCAACCAGTACAGACAAAAGAAATATTTTACAGAGAGGTAAATTTTATAATCCTTGAACTTGATAAGCTTTTAATAATAAACAAATGTAATAACTAAGTTGGAGATCTACATTGGAGAAATTATTTCTAAGTGAATATTTAATAATTTTTAAATATTATTTTCAATATACTGCACTTATTTTTCTTTGTCTGCCTAGAAGTAGCATCACTGCATCTTAGAGACTTAAATATTCTCTTAGTGATTTAATTTTAAGAACATAAACATTCAGAAATGGTAGGCATGGGAAAAATTTGAGGGCCCTATGCATAGGTTTGTACCTAAACTAAGATGCCTCAAAACAAATAATAAAACAAGAAGATGTTGCCAAAAATGGGATACTCAGTAAATCCTTCAAGTCGCAATAGCATAAAAATGTAATATAATTTGCTATAATTAACAAATCAGTATTTAAAATGATGCCACTATTTTAAACAGTACAGCAAATTCTTAGAGAAAATAATGAGAAGAAAGCATCAATAGCATAACTGGTATATATCTTATTATACTATTCATCTGTAACAATGAAACATATAGTACTTTTTCAGTGTGTCTTCTCAATGATTCTCAAAGCCATGATTCACTTGAATACTGGAATCACTTAATTCTCTTTATTTTGAATCCTTGGAAGAATGAGTAAAATATACATTGCCAATGTCATCTGGCAATCGTAGAATATTGTAATAATTCTTAAAATGCAACATTTAAGGCATAAAAATAGTCTTACTCATTGCATGTTTGTATTAATTTTCCTTGATAAACCTGAGTTACAGTCTGGATTTCCTTGAATTCTCTCATCTAGGTGTGTAATTAGAAAAGACAGATAATAACTAAACCATGTGAGTAGTTCACTTGATGCTCACTAGCTGAACCTTACTGATAATATGCTGACTTTCATTTCAATCTGTCTAAAATAAGAAAACAGGACAATCAAGAAATTTTCTCACATAAAATAAAAAAATGCAGACACAATCTAAGAGAAAGAGAGGCAATTTGGGTATTTGGTTTCTGATAAATACATATTTTTCTTTCTCTTTTAGACCTGACTCTTTTACCCTCTGAAAACATATTCCTTCCATTCAAATCACATTTTGCATTGTCTGCCATTTCAGCAGTTAATTAAGTTTCATGTTGCTCCTGGAATAGCTGAGAGAGGGTCAGAAATTTGTTCATGCACAGTGCATTCTTTTCTATGTATAATTGCTTGTGTATTATAAGCAGATTCCAATGTCCCTATGCAGAACTATGTGATTATTTTTTCTTATTAAATCAAACAGAATGTCTTGATTGCATAGGTAAGGGGTTTTGTAAAGTTTATTGCAAGTTATAACCCTGTGCTAACCTAATAGATTTAAAATAACTGGTCCCTTTTATGGTTCTCCTCTTTGTCCTTACTTTTCTACTCACTTAACTTGTATGAATGTGTAGTGTTGGCAAACTCAAATTGGGTCAAATCCCATAGGAACTCAAGTTCAGAACCTTTCATTTTTTAAATTTTATATCATCTATGTTTTATGATGAGCATAAAAGAATTGAAAGATGTGCACTCTCTTGGGACAAGAGCTTACACAGTATAGTCTTTGGGTTTTTTCTTTTTGTTTTTGTTTTTGTTTCCTTTGATATCTTTTGGATTAGAAATGGCAGCATAAGGTAGGACACATATCATATTTTCCTGAAAAATATGACCACTTTTAAAAGTTAACAATACAATTGAAACACAGTTATGATACTTTTTCAAGTAAAAAAAAGAACAATTTCTAAGGGTTTCTGGAAAGATGGTGGAGTAAGCATCACCATGAATCCGTTTCCCACCTAGAAAGCAGTTGCTCTGGTATAATCCATCTGATATATCTATTTTGGAACTCTGGAGTCTATGGAAGGCTTAAAAACCCCAGAGAAAGGTTTAGATGGTAAGATATAATTTCTCAGTCCATTTCAGCACTTCAATAACTGAAATTAATAAACATTAGGGAAGAAAAAGATTCTGTTTTCCAATGTGACTATGACAATAGATTCAAAAGTTAAGTTTTCAATGGAAAAATAAAATACAAGACATAAAAATAAATAAAAACAAGGGCCATTCAAAGGAAAAATGAATAAATAGATAAATAAATAAATATAAATTGTTCCTGAAAAAGACCTGACAGCAGATCTACTATACGAAGAGTTTAAAATAACTGTCTTACAGATTCTCTAAACACTGAAGGAAGATGTGGACAAAGCCAAGGAAACAATACAAAAAAAAATGGAAATACAATGAAAAGTCATAAAAACTAAAGGGAGGAAAAAAAAATTCTGGTGCCAAAAACTTCAACAACTGAAATTTAAAATCCATTAGAGCAACTCAAAGGTAGATTAGAGTTGGCAAAAAATAATCAGTGGTTTAAAGATAGGTAAAAGAAACTTATGGAGTCTGAAGAACAGAAAGAAAAAGAAAATGCTAAAACAAAGTGAACAGAGCCTAGGGACCTCAGGACACCATCATGCAGAAGAAGATATACATTACAATAATTCCAGATGGTGAATGGAGAAAAGGAAGAATATTTGAAGAATATTTTAATGACTGAATACTTTGCAAATTGGATAAAAACTTTTAATATAAACATGAATGAAATTCAATGAACTCCAAGTAAGATAGAAATTCATAAGAAGACAAATTTATAATCAAGCTTTCAAAGCTATAGACAAAAACACATAATCAGCATGAAAGAAGCAACTTATCACAAATAAAGGATTCTTGATAAGATTTTCTGCATATTTCTAATCAGATATTTTGAAGGCCAGAGAGAGTAGGTCTATGCACATGAAGTGCTAAAATAAAAAGTCAACCATGGATCTTATATCTTGCAAAACCATTAGTCAAAAGTGAGGAAGAAATTGGGGTTGTGGCTCAGTGGTAGAGCACTTGCCTCTCATGTGTGAGGCACTGGGTTTGATCGTCAGCACCATATAAAAAGAAATAAATAAAATAAAGATATTGTTTCCATCTACAACTCAAAAAACTTTTAAAAAATTCATATATAATACTATTTATTGTAGAATAATTAGTCCAAAGTAAATTAAGGAAAAACATTCTTTACCCCACTATTACAAAATAACACTAATTTTAATATTTTTTGAAAACTTTACATAACTAAATATGCAAATATTATGTTAGTCAGCTTTTTTGTCACTGTGATCAAAATACCTAATAAGAACAACTCAGAGGAGGAAAAGTTTATTTGGGGCTTGGGGCTTCTGAGGTTCAGTGCATGTTCATCAGGCTCCTTTCCTCTGGGCCTGAGGTAAGGCAGAACTTTGTTGTGAAAGAGTGTGGCCCAGAAAGTTGCTTAGCTCATGGTAGCTGAGAAACAGAGAGAGACAGAAGATGCAGGGATAAAACATAATCCCTAAGGGCATGCCCTCAGTGATCTACTTTTTCTAGTTGTGACTCACTTGCCTATAGTTGCTACCCAAAACAGTAGTCCTTTGAAATTCTTAGTCCATCAAATGGATTGAACCATTGACAAAATTATAGCTCTCGTCATCTAATGGTACGATCTCTGGTCATTCCTTCATTTCTTAACTCATGAGCTATTATAAAGACACTTCTTATCTAAACTATAACATACATGAATGAATGCCTAGCTGAGGAAAAAAACAAATGAAAAAAAATGAAAAATGAATATTATGGTAATGGCTTCATTAAATATCATTGCTATACAATGTTGATTCTCTTTAACTCATGTTTTGATTTGGATGTGAGATGTCCCAATAAAGCTCTTGTGTGAGACTATGCAAGAAGGTTTAAAGGAGAAATGATTGTGTTATGAGAACCTTAACCCAATCAATGAATTACTCCTCTGATGGACTGAGTAGTCACTGAAGGCAGGTAAAGTGTGGCTGGAGAAGGTGAGTCATTGTGTGCGTGCTTTTGGGTATTTATTTTGTATCTGGTGAGTGGAGTTTTTCTGCTTGCTGATCATCATGTGAACTGCTTCCCTTTGCCACACTCTTCTACCATAATGTTCTGCCCTGCCTGGAGCCCTGGGGAATAGAAAATGGCTGTCTATGAACTGAGATCTCTAAAAACATGAGCTCCCAAATAAACTTTTCTTCCTTAAAACTGTTCTTGTGGCTGGGCCCAGTGGTGCACACCTGCAATCTCAGCACTTTGGGAGGCTGAGACAGGAGAATCACAAGTTCAAAGCCAGCCTCAGCAATGGCGAGGTGCTAAACAACTCAGTGAGACCCTGTCTCTACATAAAACACAAAATAAGGCTGGGGATGTGGCTCAGTGGTCAAGTACCCCTGCGTTCAATCCCTAGTACCAAAAAAAAAAAAAAAAAAAATTGTCCTTGTCAGGTCTTTTGGTTGCAGAAAAAACAAAACAAAACAAAACAAAAAACTAACTAAACAACTCATCTGTCATTTCTGTAAGGAAGTAAGTTAAAAGCTACACAAGGTGAGTAGTAGAGTCTAATGCATAGCTCTTGGGTCTGTTATCCAATCCAGAGAGACACCAGAGATCCTGAAGGTACTTTTCTGTCTAGAGTGAAAGTGGGCAATAAATTCACTATGGATTTGTAAATGACTCTGCATATGTCAGAAACAGAGTTATCAGATTTTTTTCTATTCCACGTTGTTTTACTTTGACACAAATTAATTTAAAGATTCAGTGAGCAAAACATTTTGTGGAAATTCAATTGTTATGCTTTGGATATGATTTGTGCCCTGAAAGCTCAGGTATGATGAGACAATGAAGGAATGTACAAAGATGAGATGATTAGATTATGAGAGTTGTAACCTCATCTGTGGATTAATCCATTTGATTGATGTATAATTTGAATAAATTAATGGATGATAACTGTAGGCATATAGGACATGGCTGCAGAAGTAGGTCACTGGGGCATGCTCTTAGGGATTATATTTACCTGGCTCCTTGTACTTAAGCTCTCTCTGGTTCCTGACTGCCATAACCTGAGCTGCTTTTCTCTGCAACATCCTTCTGCCATGATGTTCTGCCCCACTGTGGGTCAAGAGCAATGGAATTGGTGGACTGTGGACTGAATCTTTGAAACCATGAAACAAATAAACTTTCCTCCTCAACGTTTTTTTTTTCTTATTGGATATACTGGTCTTAGCAACACAAAGCTAATACACTAAAGTGCAAAACAATGTGTACAGGAATAAACAAAAGCAGAACTCTACAGAAGAGAATCTTACTACTCTTTTAGTCATTATCTTTGAACATGGAAGTCAATGAATTTGTCTTTTCTAATATAGAAAATTTAATCTCACATCTAAATAGTTTACATATTCAGTGTATATTTATTGACTCCCAATTTTGAAAGAACTGGGCAGTCAACTATGAATAAAAACAGTGACAACTGTTGATGCACTAAAGCAAATAAAATATCAATCCAATAAAAAAAGGACAAAATGTGATAAGTGTTGTGAAAAGAGTTACCTTATATTGTGAGATCATCTAATTGTGGAATAGAGGAATACTTGAAAAATAAATTGATGCTAGTTGGAATATTAAGGACAAATTAAAACTTTGAAGCACATTCTGGTTATACAGAAAAAAAGCACTCTTGCCAGAGGGAGCAGCATACAGCAAGAGAGAACAAGGTATATTCAAGATAACAAAAGGCTGGGGAAGATGCTAAATAAGAAGGGGTATGGAGCAAGATGAGGCTTGAGAAACAGGTATGGACCATACTTCCCAAAGAAAGTTGGAACCATACTTTTGGCCATACTTCCCAAAGAAATGTTTATATCTTATTCTTTCTACAAAAATGTGGTAAGGAAATATTGAGAGTGTTCAGTGTGAATGTGTACAACAGTAGGTGTTAGTAAATGGGGATCATTATTACCGTGATTGTAGTTAGAGATGGTCCTTGTGGTTACAAAAGGGATGATTTAACTTTGAAGAGCAGGGTGTTGGGAGGCTATTGTTGTAGCTCCAACAAAAGATTGTGTTTAGGATAGAATGAGGGAGGTTGAGATCTTGGGGACTGAATAGTTGTGAAAATTACTTGGGATGTAAATAGGTAGAATTTGATGACAGATTACAAATGATTAAGACAAAGAATCATGAATCAGTTTATGAAAATAATTTATCTCAGTCCTGTTCAAATGATATGAGTGACTTTGGGATAGAACATTATTGGATGCTTGGTTGTGGCAAGAGATAGAGAAAAGGCCCCAAGAAGGCAAAGATGAAAGAAGAAATATATATTGCTAACAATGCAATTCCACATGACAATTCCCAAGTTCTTTAACACATATGTCATGTGAAGTGCTTTATTATATATATATATATATAATAAAATATATATATTTATATAATATATATATAAAATAAAATATATATATATTTAAGTTAAAGCTAAGGAAAATTACAGAGTTGGTTGTAGAATCTAAAAATCGTGACATTAAATTAAAGGCATTTTTAACAATTTTATTTTAACTCATAAACAATTGTATACATAGTATAGGTATACTATGACATTTTAACGAAGAGTGAGTAAATCAGTCTAATTAACTAGTTAATTGCCTGAAATATCTACTCATTTTGTGATAAAACATTTAAAAATCTACTCTCTAAACAGTTTTCAATTACACAATGCATCATTATTTACTAGTCACCATTCTGTGCTATAGACCACTAAAACTTATTCCTCCTGTTGGACTGAAACTTTGTATCTTTCAATCAACATCTCCTCTGCTTCCATATCATAGAAAGATAAATACTGCAAAATTTCACTTATATGTGGAATGTACATTTCAGTTTTTTTAAAAACATATATATGCCAATGAGTTTTTATGGTAGCATGTTTAAAGGCTGTGAGTAAAAGACTGAATAATTATATATTTATACAAAATATATAATTACATATATTTATATAGAATGACTAATCCCCGGACTTACTTAACACATACACTTTCCATGTGTGGAACCTGACAATGCAATTATAAGATCTTTGAAAAATAATGGATGTTTCAGAACACATCCATTATTTAAAATGTGTATGGGAAATACACATTGTAATGACACCAGACATAAATTGCATGAAAAGGTCTTTGGTATTAGAACTATATGTCTTTTTATATTTGTCTTCATTTTATAGAATACAAACTCTTTGAGGACAGGGTAATTAATCTCTTTGTTCCTCACTGTATTTTCTGGTGGAAATCCCTCAGTGAAAGAAAAGAATAAAAATGGGTTGAAGGAAAAAATGAGACTCTGTATATTTCAGTGTCTCCTATTAGGAAATGTGAATTGTGTTCTAGGCCCAGAGAAGCTGAAATGTGTGTGTGTGAGTGTGTGTGTGTGTGTGTGTGTGTGTACTTATATTTAATATTTATATATATTTAATTTAAGAAGAAAAGGATTGTATCAGGATTGTATCATTGATCATTGAGTAGTCAGCTTCTAGAGCAGGGAACGTTGTGAAGTGAGAGGGCAGCTCCTCTGATCCAGCCTGCAGGGGACTGTTCAACAGAGCCTGTGATGAGGGCCTAGGATAGTCTATCCTAGGGGCAAAGTTACTGAAAGACAGACTAAAAACAAGTGGGATTTTGACATAAGCAATTATTATGTTCAACACAAATGGAGAACTCAGAATGGGAGGAGAGAATGCATAAGATATGCTGCATTTGTGAGGACAGCAAGGATATCCAAGTCAGGGACATTAGCTGGCATTTGGGGACCAAATAAAATTACATTTTCTTTCAGAATAATATATATTTTTAGAATAGCAATTCAAAGGAATTAAGAAATGAATACTTAATCTATCACACAGAGCAAGTGTGTGTTTGTATGTGTGTGTGTAGTTTTCTAAACTCATTTCTTCTTACCATATATATGTATTATGACTGAGTTTATACTTCTGGCTACTTAGATGAATATAGGTCTGAATTGTAGAAGATATTGAGAATGTGTCACAATTTTTAAAATAAAATGAATAAGCCAATGCAAATTGTGAGGTGATGGATTCTGTTTGCTTGAAAGAGCTGATCAAAATAATTTCTTAGATAAGTTAAAATAGTTCTAAAATTACTTTTTCTATTTACCAAATATAAACACTTTTCAGGGTTTGACAATTCATCTTAAAGAGGTTATAATGTCCTTTTCCTTTTGACACTTGCCTTTAGACTTCAAAAGATGCTTTTTTCTAGTTATACCTTTTACTGGTTGCAAAATTATTTTATAGACTCAGATACACATAAACTTGTTTTAAGTAAAATAACTAACCATCTCATGAAGGTTGAAAATGAAGTAAATATCAACTTTGGCAAAGATTGGAGGAATGGTGATAGACAGAAATCTTTGAGTAGCAATATGCTCCCTTTGATTCTGACTACTTTCCAGTATGTGTGTCTTAGAGAAACTTTCTTTTTACCAATGTCTTTCAGGCAGTGAGGTCTCCCGGTAGTATTTATTTCCATCATCTGATGCTTATCACATTTTTAAAGTGTTGTTTACCTAAAATGTTGCTCAGCACCATTACCTTGGCCCTCAGCACAGGCTCTGTTGACATGTCCCAGATCAGAGAAGCTCTCCATTTATACCATAATTTTCCTATGTTCCCTGCTCTGGAAGTGACTACTTAATGATCCTATCCTTTTTTCCTAAAAAAAAAAAAAAAAAAAAAAAAAAAAACCAAAAAACTTATCAGCAACTTCTCTGGTCTCAGAGTACATCTCACATTTCCTAATCTGAGACAATGAAATATAGAGTATCTCACTTTTCCTTCAATCCATTTTCATTCTTTTTTTTTTACTGAGCACCTTCCATCTGCCCTTGGAGAAACCACATAGAAGAAGAAAGAAAAGATGATCCCTGTCCTCAAAGAGTTTATATTCTAATAAGGGAGACAAGTATTTTTTATAAATACCTAGTTCTGATCTCACAGAGATTTTATATAATATGTAGCCTTTATTATTGACTTTAAACTTTTTATACAGAGGACCATGAAAATTCATGTCAAAGGTTTCTGATTTAGTCTTAGGTCAGATTTTATAAAATATAGGGCAGATGTGATCGTTCAAGGATATGTGTTTTATTTGGCTTTATTTAAAAATCCATTATCAATTTAATATTAAAGGCCAAGTATATTTAATTTTACAAATCAGAGAGCAGAGGCCAACAGAAGAGAATAGAATACACTCTCTTCTGGCAGAGAAGATAAAGTATGCCTAAGCACTCTGAAAACAAAAGTCAGAAGCAAGTGAGCAATGTAAAAGGAAATCCAGAGGGCCCCTGCAGTTAGGATGAGAGGAAAGAGATGTGATGTAGGCAGGGGCCAAAGCCTGCAAGAACTTAAAGGTACGTTGTAAATATATATCTATGGCTACATTTTTAAGAGTTATAAAATATGGGATATGAATAATTACATGTGGACCACATGTGAAATTGTCCAGAGAAGGAAATTCTGTACTTTAGAATAATCCTTATTTAAGGATTTTGGATGGATATGTGCTCACCTACATATATGTATAATCCTCAAACAAAAAACAGTGAGAAAAGTTTTTAAAAAGAAGAACAAAGAGGAGGACAAGAATAATAGGGAAGGGGAAGAGGAAGGACAGGAGAAAGAGGACAAAAAGAAAATAAGAAAATGATGGTGAAAAAAATCTGTTAAGATATCATAATGAAGAGAGCTTTTAGAATGAGTGAGATATCACTGCATTTGCCAAGTCAAATCAACTTGTGCTGTTACACTGGGAATCTTCTATTCACAATTGGGCACATTATAAAAACTAGCTAATGATCATTAAATAGTTTTGAATTATATGGAATTGAATTCAATTTTAATAATGAAGAATAGCAAGAAGTATACAATGAAGTCAGTGAATTTGAATGTCAGTGAAAGGAAAGGGAACAATTTGCTCTGTAATAAGCGCTGCTTTTGTACATGAGAAAGGAAATGAATTAAATGTATACTAAAGGCCACCAAGGGATTTACCTAGCATAAAATGGAGAACTAAGAGGAATAAATTTTAATTTCACATAAGTAACAGGTTTTCAATAGAAAAAAATGTTTAAATAATATGCATAGTCTTGGAAAGCAGTAAATTTTTTAAGCATTAATGTATCTCTTCATTCCTTTATTGATTATTACTTATATAATGTCAACTCATAACCAAGAATAATGGGAAAAGTGTAGAGTAGTTTTGATTCTCCAGAAACTTATAGTTTCCTAGGGAATAGGACCAGATAAAACAGATAATCACAAATTAAAATTAAACAATAAATAGACATGGAGAACAATATGTATAATCCCTTTGTAGCTAGATGGCCTGGTGTCAATCCTAGCTTAACTACCTATTATCCTTTAGAGAAAGTATTCCTTTGAGTTTCTAGGTCTCATATGTATAACTGGGATAAGAAAATTCATTATGAATTAAAACATTCAAAGCTTAATACATTTTGCAGACATTGAGCTATAAAAAGCAAAACTCAGTACCTATTCTATGGAAGAGAATCCTTAAATGAATCTGAAATATAAGGTAAACTTTTCTAAAGATGAAAAAAGCTTTGTAGACAGAGAAGGACCATGGGCATAGGTATAGAGGAGTGGAATTTATGGTATATATACCATTTTGTGACATAACAACTCAGGCAAATTAAATGAGAACATAAAAGTGTTTCTCTTACAATGTTAATGTGTTGCTCAACTCCAAATATCAATGGCATGTTCAATTATTAAAGGGATATTAATTAAATAAAAAACACATTAATATCTTTTTATAAATCTTAAACATATTCATGAAATCATGCTTGATATGAATATCATATATTGATATAAGTCCATCATACAATTTTGTTATAGTATTTGGACAAAGTCTACCACTTTAGTGATGCAAGTTTGAAAGAAATAAATGCAATACTTTACCAATGCAATGGGCATTTATAGTGTTTATTACATTAAGCTTGTAATTATTGTAGTAATAACTACTATTTCCTGAGATTATTATTTAATTATCTCATATAAGAACATATAGTTATCTGGGTTTATATCTATATGTGTATTATCTCATTTAAGAATATAGAATTATTTATGTAGATATGTACGTGTGTGTATGTGTGAATGACAATCATAAGTCTATGAAAATAACCTGGTATTTAATTTTCAATATCAGCATTGGGTTTAAGCTCTACTCTCAATTTTGTTCATTACTCTTTTTGTATTGCTGAAAATAGACCCTGAACTTTTGCAAGTGCCAAGAAATATTTGCTGAATGAAGAACTCGATTTTATAAAGAACACTCATCCCTTAATTTACATGAGTCTGATCCAAGGTGAGAATTCCCAAGTTCTTATAATGCAGAATTAATGTGCAAATAATGCCCTATGTTTAGTTTAACTTCCTGCTCCATTTGGGAAATCAGCAGAAGACAAACTATTTTACAATAAATTCACAATTCATCCCATAAAATATTATCTATTTTAGGTGCAAGCTCAGAAATTATTTCTGGACCCACAGGATTCACTCAATTTATTTTAAAAAAGATTTGAATAGGATGTTATCCACATCTGACTTAAATCTTTATCATGTAAGTTAATGTAAGAAAAGAAGGGATGAATTGAGCACCACAGGTCAAAGGAGGGAATGACACTGAATTACAAAACAGTAAGTATGTGTGGAGTTCTGTATAATATCCTAGTCCAAGTTAAGAAATCAGCTGTTGATTCAGTGGTGATTTTCTAACTAAAGTGGTATTTCTTTGGTGAGTTCCCAAGCTACACATATTTTATTTTACACTGATAGCTGCTAAACCTACACAGAACTTCTGATTATAATCATTATACCATAGATTTACAGACTGTATGGGTATGTTTACAGCTTACATGTATATGGCTTGAATGCTTCCTTTACTTCTGGTGGTTTTTAACAGAAAAAAATGCCAATATCAGGAAAAGAGTCTGAGAAAATTCCCACAGGTTGTCTTGAGAGAAGTATTCAAGGACATAAGAAAAATGGAAAAAAACAAAAAATTGGGAATATTGTTCTTTCTTATTTCATTTTAGATTTATATACTAAAATCTCATGGAGAAATAATGATTCCATCTTAAATAATTTTCTTATCTTGTTGTCAAGTTATAATTTGACATATGAGGATATAAAAGAGGAAAATTCAATTAAAGACTAAAATAAGTTTTACTGATAAAAACAAAACAAAACAAAACAATTCTTTCAGAGAAAAAAAAAAAACTCAGACGTCCCATCTGTACTGGGATTCCAAGAGCCATGGAGAGTGGTTGTGGAAAGGTGCTAAGCTTTGATAGAGTGATGAATAACAGCATTCCCAGAGAAGGAACACCATTCTGAAGAGTCAAATGTGACAGTCTCTGAGTGGGCACCACCAAAGATATGGATTTATTGTAAATGAAAAATCTCTTCAAATGAGGACAAGGACATGCAACATAGCCAATTCAGAAGGTCAAGCAGAGGATGAAACTAAGAGTTGTTTGCAGTCCGTGCAATGCAACCAGAGAATACTTTTTCATGCATTAATGGTGACTTTACCTATGTTCTGTGAAATTTTACTCTAGTTCAGTGAAATCATTCAGGAAAAAATAAATACTTGTCAACAAATGGGAAAAAAAAATATTACCTTTCCCAGACCCAGAGAGGTCGAGGAATTGTTTCACCTGTGGGAAAAAAAATGGAAACAAAAATGTTTAGTATGCAAGAATGCATTGTTGATGGCACACCAAATTAAGCCAAATATTGTTTGACTTCCATTCAGACACCACAAACATTAGCTTCTGTGGCCTCTGTTAGGTTGACTGTCTTGCATATTAACTCAGGAGGAGGCATTGGTTTAGAATGTAAAATCGAGTTTACCCCTGTTTTGCTAATGACAAAGATGCCAAGTAGTATAAACACAGAAACAGCTAAAGGGAGTATATTTTATTGTTTCTGTAAGAATAAGGACACTTTATTAAGATGCCATACCTACAGCAGTAAACCTCTATAGTTAAGATATTAGTTATGTTCTAGGAGATATCTAAATATAAATATATCTATATAGTGGTGCATAATAAAAAGAGTAAGGAAAATGAGCTACCTAATCAATCTCTATATGCTTATTTGTTTTTATTTAATGATACATAGTTAGCTCAATTTTAACCTATCCAAATCTAAAGTATTTTTACTCAAAAGTTAGATTTTCTCCAAGTGCCTCCATCTACATAAATGCTTTCATTCAACTTTTGCTCAGCCAAAATGTATCCTGTTGCTATGTTATGCAATCTACAAATAATTCTTTTGTCACTCTCTTCATCCTTATCTTAATATATACAATACAAAGCCCTTGTTACTACTGGAATAAGAATATATTTATCAGCTTTTTTATGTAGTAGCATATCTTGCCCAATATACAAATTCTATGAGAGTTGGGGTGTTCATTTTGTCTTTGACTATTTTATCAACTCCTGAAATATTATGGAGGTTGAGTATTTTTTCAAAATAATATTAAGGATGTTGAGTGTTTTTTAATTGAATGAATGAGTATACTCTAGAAGTAGAAGATGTTTTGATTCTTCTTCAGACAAAGACATTTCACATTTTGGGAGAATCTACTATTATATGATTTTTGGCAAAAGACAAAGACTGAAGTTCAGCTACAAAAATTTACAGTTCCAGATTGTCCATCATGGGCCATGTGTCTAGATTCTTAATCAGTGTCTTCTCTCAGGATTTCTAAATAAAGGGAAATCATGAACAATCAGAAGATATTTGCAAAATCATTAACCTTGTAGAGGAATTAACTGTCCCCAATTGTGTCAATGACTGTGTGGGCCTGGCAGGGTTATCAGTGGCAAATGGCATCAGGTGTGGCTGTGTACTAAACATACTGTAGCCTACACCCTTGCCACAATTTATTTATTTATTTTTTAAATAGGGATAAGGAGCTCACTATGTTGCTGAGGCTGACTTTGATCTTGTGATTCTCCATCCTCTGCCTCCTGAGATTACAGAGTGTACCATCACACCAGGCTGATCTCAGGACCTTCTGATGCAAGCCCACACACTGAATGTACCTCAAAGGCTAATTATCTCCACCCTCATAACAAGTCCAACCCTCTACTGAGTAGCACAACCCTATGAAGAAATGTCTGAATCAGATCTTTGATTCTTAGTATATACAATATTTGAAAATATCATAGGAAGCTTTTTCCTAATTTTAACTATGGAAACAGACTCAGACCTAGGCTTGTTGTGTGTGAATTCAACAGCTTGTTATTTCTCTGAGGCTATTTTCTTCCTGAAATTCCTGTCACTGTTGGAACTGAGCAGCTTCACAAAATGCTGACATTAAACAAAGGGAGCCAATTTTCAAAGAGAGCTGTTTAAATATTCTAGGGTAGCATTTTCCTATCAGTTAAAGTGCAGAAGTTATTTTCAATTCATAGAGTTTAGTTAGGAGGAAAGAAATGTGCAGTACTTAATACGAAGGGTAAGGGCAAATGAAAACATAATCTCATAAAAATTCTGAATAAGATAAATTGAACCTTCTACTACATTTTCTTTTATTAACATCAAAATTATTGTTTCTGCTTTCATTTTTTTCTTCTTACACTTTGGTTTCAGTATTTAAAGCAATATTACTTTTTACTTATTTCTTGTAGTGTCTAGCAAAATACATACAACTAATATTAGTTACTAATATCTGATTAACCTTAATTAACTCTAAAGGGTTACTAACTGATGGTAATGTGACTTTATTTCTTTTTTTACTTTACGAAAATTTGAAAACAATATGCATACAGTAGAAACCTTATTTTGAATTCGTATCTTTTCTAGGCCAACCACATGTGGTATGTTCCTCTCTTGCAGTTTTAAGCAGCGTTAGGGTGACACAGCCCTCTGTCTTCCATGTAATCATGAGGGTAAAAAACGAGCACTAATAATGTGTTGTGTCACTAAGCTATGTTCGATAGGTTAGGTGTGTTAAATGTATTTCAAGTGTTATATTTTAAATATACCATGTTTTTTTTAGGACATAAACCTTGATGAGAAACATTTATATATTTTTTTTGAAAACCAACTCTTAGAGTTGTATTATCAAGTGTATTGGTATGAGAATAGCAGTATTTTGATAAATAGAAGAGAATATAATAGGAAATTATTAAAGGAGTTAAGACAAAGATATTCTCAAACTGTTCTTGTAACTAATATTGTAATAATATGACCTACAATCCCTTTCATTTATAGGTTAGCCCTATTACATGTTAACATACAATTAATTTCATACAATTTAGGCCCAATATTTTTGAAATAATATTATCTGAAAGTAGATCCATAATGCTCTGAAGCAATGAAGGAAGGAAGGAAAGAAGATGAGGAGAGAGGAAGTTCTCTCTACTGTACAATGTAGCTTAGGGAACTCCTGTTGCTTTCCTTTCATAACTGTGTGCTATAGTTTTGTCTTAAGTTTGTGTTTATAGTCTTCCAGAGAATATTTAGATCAATAATAATATACTTGAATTCTACATGTGTATTTTCTGTACCTTGATTCACTCAGAACTCCTCTACAGAAATAGCAACTGTTAAATATTTGTAATTATTATAATATGGAATAATTTGGATTATGTAAATCAAACAGAACACATTAAAGAGCTAGTTTGCATATTTCAAAGGCAAATGGAAGCAGTTAACTATGTGAAATTCTGTTAGTAACATGTTATTTTAAGTGGAAGTGTTTAGTTAGGGAAAACTCATACACAGCCTTATTCTCTTTCATGATTTAGTTTTGTAGAGAGGAAATTAGCTCTAGTCTATGTCAAACTCCACAGATTTGGAAAATGTCACATGTACACAACAATCAGTAATTAGACAATAGAAATAATTTCAATTGCAAGCAACAGTAAAGCTATCTACTATTTATTTATAGATACACAACAGCAAAAACTTAAATAATTACCTTATAGATGTCTTCAAATGTGAAAAAAATCATATTTTCCAAATATGAATAAAGGATAAATCTGCTTTTGGACTAGGAGCTGATGCTCCAAGAACTGAGACTTCATGATTTCTGTGCTTTTCAGCACTGGCACCATGATGCTTAATCTCACGAACCTTCAAACTTCCAAATGATGTGTGCCTCACGATCTGCCTACCATTCTTACTTCCCTCCTACCTAGTTAGTTAGCACAGCTTCTAATATCAATTCACTCTGTGCTTGAAGCATTTCTTCTACTTGTCTTGCTTACAAAAGTCATTATAGAACATTTTGGAATGATCCCAAAAATTTTAGATATAATGAGAGAACAGGTGCACAGAGAATGAGAAGAATTCATCATGCACATTGTTGGACTCTTTTTCATGTGGTGAGTTTAGTTCATATGATCTATCAAAATAGAGCCTACTGTCATATTAGGAGACTTATCTCTACATACTTAAAAGGCAAAAGAAACAAGTTGGATGAGTGAGTTAGACAACAGTCCAGAAGAACAGAATCTGTGAGGTGTTACCTCTGTGTTTATTAACTGGTCTTGTAGTTTCAGAATGTGATTTAATATCCCTACCTCTAATCCTGCTTCTTAATGTGCTTAATCAGAAGAAAGGATTCAAATGTACAGTGAATTAAAATGAACTAACAAAAACATAAATACCTTAGTTTAAAATAATATTATTAAATAAAGATATGCTTCATGTAGAAGTCTCTAAATTGTGTATATATACATATATGTATATGTGTATACCTATGAATATATACACAGAATCTCTTTTATGATCTCAATTACTACGTTAGTTGTTAGGTAAATATCTATGCCACAAAAATACAAACTTTTAATATAATGTATCAGAATCAATATAAAGTTCCTTGATATTTATAGCTCAATTATATATTTATCTTAGGAAGTAACCAAAAACTGTAAAACTGTTTCATGTATGAAATATCAAATATGCAAAATTGCTTAAATTACTTGGAAAATAGTATTCATTATTATACAATTTTGTATTAAAATTGCTTTTGACTACCTAAAGATGATTTAAAGTAGAAAATTTCCTTCATTAGAAAAATTAATGTTAATGAGCTCATGTTGCAAATGCTTAAATATTTAGTAGACTTCTGGGAAAAAAGTATATTTAGTAGACTTCAGTGAACATACATGCTTTTTCCATATCACTTGTTGTGATTATTCATATATAATTTTGTCCTGTCATCCATAAGGCCTAAGCAAAAATGCAAATATTTTGCTTTTACAAAGAAATAGTCATTTCATATTCTGGTTAAACAATCACAGAAAGAAAACCTGAATATAAAACGTAGATAGAGATGTGGGAGCATAGTGGCAAAAGATAGACATCTGGAGTCCTCTTTGTGGGTTCAAGTCCCGACTCTGTTACACAATGATGTTAGGTGACATTTTCATTGGTTTCTCCAAAATAAAAACAATGGAGAAAAATGTGATATTATTGAGAACTTTGATGGTAAGTTTATTGTAAAAGCTTAATGATATATTACATAGGTATTCAACATAATGCATCAGACATTATAATAGTTTAATAAATATTGATTATTGTTATTAACTGTTGACATTTGTCATATTATTATTACCATATTATTCTCCCAATGACTTTTTTCAAATAAATAATATTTTTTTATTCTTATGCATAAAATTATTGAGCACCAAGGAAATTAAGCGGCTTTCTTACAATGATGTTTTAAATGTAAATTAATATAAATGAGTCCAGGGCTTAAGACTGAAATGTTTTAAAAAAATACTAATTGTAATTACTTCTTTTCTTCATCCATAGATTCATACAAAATGTTTTTGAGGGAAGAATATTTGTTCTGGGCACTTCAACAGGTCTTGGAAATTCAATGGTGAATAGAATGGAGATAACCTCTGCTTAGAATAAAGAGATGGAAAAGAAGAAGGAAATCAACCTAAATATAGGTCGGTTTAAACCTTGGCCCAACTATCAGCATAAAGACTTCAAAGTGGAAAGACTTCAAAAATTCATCATTTTGATAGTTGTATTATTGCTAAATATATTACTAATCATGATTAACTTCCTCAGGTCTCAACTGTTCCCTCCCTCCCCTGGGATTGCATTACTTATTCCTTAGAGTAGTATAGCTAGCCTGAATAAGATCCCCTTTCTCCAAATCTTTTGTTTTTCTATTTATATTATGAGAAATAGGTTATTTATACTATAAAATATAAGTTATTATATTATTGATAACTACTCATTAAATTGCATTAGAAAAATCAAAATGAGTAAATGATTTACTGATAAGTTGACTCATTTTGTTTACTATATCATTTTTTATTCATGAAAAATATAAAATCACATAATTTAACTCTTCAACCAAGTTGGTGAAAAATATTGTAGTGTTTAGTATTCATGCAAAATTTCTAACAAATTTTTCTATTTACTATATTATCAATGCCTGTCAAAAAATGTTATATAATGGAACTGGTAAAAACAATGAAATTTAGAGAACTAGACAGTTGGGTTTGTTTTAGTTATAATTTAAACCATAAAGAAAATTTGGAAACAACAGATACAACATAACACAGGGATGGTCAGGTAGGTGGAGGGTGTTGAGTGTGGTAGGTGATGGTCATTGTTAATGATCTGTTCGCATATTCTACAACATCTTTTCATTTCAGAAATATTTACTTATTTACTATGTCCTTGGGATACAACAGTGAATGTGAAAGAGAAAGTACCTAGCCCAGTGGATATTACATTTGAGGCAGGACAGCATATGAGATATGTAATAGATATCTGATATGACTAACAGAAAGAAGGAAAAGAATGCAAGCTAAAGAGACAGAACAACAGAGTGGAGTCTGTCATTGAGAATGGGTGGTCAAAGAAGGACTTGATGAGGCAACACCTGAGAAGCAACTTGATTCCTGTGCATTGAAAGTGAGATAGAAGAAAGTGTATGCAAGTACAATTGACAGTCCCTATAGAGCTGCAAAATTTTTTCTGCTTTTCTAGAGCCACAATTTAATAGTGTCTTCTTTAATACTAAAAATTCCAATTACATTAATAGTAAACAAGAGAAATAGTTATTTCATTGTTATCTGATTTTGAAATTGAGATTAAGCTAATGGAAGATATTGATAATGAACGGATTTAAATGAATCTTATAAAATGTGAAACCAGGCAGCAAGAATTTGATAAATATTCATTTTCTAAGTGTTGATGATTTCTTCCTCATAACGATAAAAATAACGTGTGTGCATGCCGCACACGGGGATTCTGGTTTCACTTTAAGTTTTCTTTGGAAATTTTAAAAACTATATTTAGTTTTTAACACCTAGTAAAGGTGTCTGAAACGTGATGCCATTAGAAAAGCAGTGACAATCTGATGACAGTCCTAGCAGGCAGTGCCATAATGAACCTCCCCGTGGAAGAGTGCATTCTGAACTTTCATTTGTCCCCAGAGTTTCCTTAGAGCATGAGGCATGGGAACAAGCCTTTCCAGAAAGAGAAAAATGGCTCCTGAATAATTCTTAATTCTTAATCTCCAGAAATGGCACCTGTACTTCAGAATATTAAATAAACAAGTCTAAATAAATTTTAAAGACTAATAACACATTTTCAGAAATAATGTTCTACATATAATAAAAGAATTTCCCCTTTTGAATTAAGTTTGTAGCTGAATTGAAAGCACACTTTTTTTTCCATAGTAGAATAAAATGTGAATAATTAACAGAATGCACAGGGGATTGTACAATGGAATATTAGAGGAGAATTACCTCTTGTGAGTAGAATTAAATATGTATGAAGGTACTGTGCCAAACAATAGTGTTGATACTTTATTTATTAATTTTCCATTACTTTGGGTTTAATCCAGGGATGCTCTAACACAGAGCTACATCCCTAGCCATTTTTATTATTTTGATACAGGGTCTCACTAGGTTAGGGGCAGGGGCCTGGAACTTGAAATCCTCTTACCTCAACCTCTTGAATCTCTGGGATTACAGACATTCACCACCAAAATCTGTATTTTGTTCATTTAGAAGAAAAAGCAATTCTAGAAGGCCTGATGCATGCAAAGCATCATGATAATTACTGTCTGTACAATGGGATACAGTCACTGTCTTCATAAAGTTTGCATACATCTATGTTCAAAGAGAAGGTATAAAGCTCATTTAACAGGTGCATGAACAGTTCTGATCTGCGTTTAAAACATCATACTAGCCCTTCCTTAAGTTTATTTCTAGATGCATGTGTGACACCAGGAAACTGGATATAGGATGGTTAATGCATACTGGAAATCGTAGTGCCCTAGACTTATATGCCACACTAGAAATGGAAGGAAGTACATGGACTGCAGAGGAATTTTTGAAGACATGTTCATGGAGTTAATGGAATTTCAGAAATAAGAAGAGATCATGGGTGAGTTTTAGGGTTCAAGTTTGGATGCCTGTTGGATGGTTATATTTTCTATTAAGTAACAAAGATAGAAGCAAACAAGTGAATCTTTTGAGGATAAGAGCAAGTTTCATTTTAATCTGAAAATATGCATGGGGACAAAGGAATGGATATAAAGCTGTGGAGTAGGCAGATGGATCTATGGGAGAGGCACTCTAGAGGAAACCAAAATGTCTGTTACTGAGATGTAGTTCTTTTGCTTCCAGGCTCATCTGTGTTCTTTCAAGGGAAAAATGCTCATCCTCAAAATTCCAACCAAACCAATATCTTCAAGCCTCTCAGGGCTATTAATAATTTTTTAAATTAGGGATAGGAAGACCTGGCTACTCTTATGCACTTATATCCCTTGGAACCAACTGTGAGCTGTGTTGTGGAAGATGTTTTCACAGAGTCTATGGCTAAAAAAAACCTTTTCAAAATATTAAAATCTGAGCTCATGGTGATGTGAAAAGTAAAACTTTTGACTTCTGAGTTGTCACTCCCTGTGTTTCTAACTCTAACAAGTTCAGGCTTCAATAGTTTACTCAGAATGCACTTTTGTAAAAGTACTGACCCTTTAAAGACAAGAGAACACAAGGAGTTTAAAAGGGTTTATTTGTTAGAATTATTTTTGCTCTAATTTCACATTTGTTTCAAGTTTTAACTTGTATAGACTTTTCATAGAACTAGTGACTTTCATGAATACACAGATAAGTACAGCTCAATGCTGTTCTTGCCATAGCAGAAATATAGCCACTCTAGACTCCTGCTGGCTGGATCAAAGATTGAATGTCCACTTCCAATGCCCTTCTGCTTTCATATATTAAGTTATATTCTCTTATCTCAAAGCTTCTCCAAGGGAGTCTTTCTTGTCTGTGTGTGCAAAAGGGCAAAATCACATAACTTTCAAAGGATCCACATATTTCAGTTTTTTGAATCATTTATTTCTCCAGAATAGGAATTTATAGAATGAGACCTCCTGCCACAAATAATTATCTCAAAAAATTGTTAAGTATACCTTTAAAAGTAAACATTCCCCAAATTATACCTAAAGGATAAAGCATCTTTCCTCTTCAGCACATTTGTGAACACCCAAACAACTGAGTAGACTGTGATTCGAATCCCGTAGGGATTTATAGGCAGATTTCACTATTGAAATGAAGCAGAAAAAAAAAATTAAATTATTGCTTTAATCTTGTGCTATAGAAGAGAAATCCTGAAAACATTTCCTATATATTTTGCGCTCTTCAAATATCATGCCCTTCATCTTAGCTATACGATTACCCATTTCCTAGTTACATAAAGAAGCAGATTCTGATTTTCAATCTTGCAATGACCCTGAAAAATATTTTCACTCCACTTTTTTTTGGTACTGGGGATTGAACTCAGGGGGTACTTGACCACTGAGCCACATCCCCACCCCTATTTTGTTTTTTATGTAGAAAACAGGGGCTCACTGAGTTGCTTAGTGCCTCGCCAGTGCCGAGGCTGGCTTTGAACTCACAATTCTCCTGTCTCAGCCTCCCAAAATGCTAGGATTACAGGTGTGTGCCACCACACCTGGCTTTTCACTCCACTTTTTTTTTGGTACTGGGGATTGAACTCAGGGGCACTCGACCACTAAGCCACACCCCCAGCCCTATTTTGTGTATTTTATGTAGAGACAGGGTCTCACTGAGTTGCTTAGCGCCTCTCCATTGCTGAGGCTGGCTTTGAACTCGCGATGCTCCTGTCTCAGCCTCCCTAAGTGCTGGGATTACAAGCGTGAGCCACCGCGCCCGGCTTCACTCCACTTTTAAGAGTGATTTTAGGCAAACTTAATTGCTGACCATGTTAAAAATACTACTTTAATATGCTTGACTGATAATATGCCTACTAAGTGGATTTTCAGGAAGCAAGGAAATAATATTAACAACAAATACAAATTACTACGGTTTTCATTTCTACTTTGCAAGATTGACTTAGATTATTAAGTTCTTTAACATTCTATGTTTCATTTGAGACACTTAACATATTATAGGGATTTGAGCAATATTAGTGAGAATAGTGAGAATTTTCTTCCAGAAAATCAATACTTGAAACTTTACATACCTCAGGTGGAGTAAAACCAATTTGATAATTGTGATCTTGTAGTAAAGATTAAAAAGAAAGGGATACTCTAAATTACTTATCATAGATTTTTTTCTATTTGAAACTATATTCCATTTTAAATAAAATTGATCACTTCAACTTAGAAATATTATATTGAGTCTTTTAAAAATCTCAGGTTTTACATCTAGGAATAGTATAGATTTTCAGAAATCTGCATGCTTAATTTGTCAATAATGCATTATTTGGAAAGGATAATTAAAGTTATTTTGACAACACACCTTGGTCCTATATTATTTATCAAATATTTGCCAATAGATAATCTGTGGCACATGGAACAGATATTATTAGGTCTACAGACTAACAGAATATTCATGTCAACATATATATTTCTGAACTGAATATACTATGATATGAAATGTGACCCAACAATTTCTTTTTAAATATGATAGGTTTCATGTAGCAAATAATTATTACTAAATATGTTTTTTTATTCTTTTTTGGCTCTGGATAGCTCTACAAAGCCTGTTCATTTCAATTCTGAAAGTTTCAAGCTTGACTTTTAAAAATAGGACCTACTTGGCATCTGTTGCTGTTACTCTGTCAAATGACTCACCCATTGTCTATATCTCAGTGGGGGATATGTGGGAGGTCCCATAGTTTCTTTCCAGCTGTTACTTAGTCTGGGATAATGTTTTTGGTCTGTACAACTCCCAGCATGCAGTAGGCTCCTGACAGCCTCAATAAAATTCAATTTAAGTAAAATGAATTAAAAGTTGGTGCAAACAAAATTTAGAAAGAAACAATTAAGAATTCCTTCTGAACTGGCTTATGACTTGGAAAGTTTCATCTTAAGCAAACCCGTCACCTTGTAGGATAAAATACCAAAGGCAGCTTTGCAATAGCCTGATCCTACCTTTTGCTTTTCTGAGCAAACTCTTAAAAAGAGTTAGAAGAGCTTCTACAGAAATATCTGGAGCTTAAGAGCTGGCAGCATCTGTTCGGTATGATAACAGTAGCAGCCTTCTTGGCGGCAGTCTAAACCCTAAAATCCCCAAATATACCCCAGACCTAGAATCAGAGAAAAAAGATTGCATTAAACCATCATTTTTCAAACCTTCCAAATGGAAGCATATCGGAAAGAGAGCTGTATCTCACATACACACTCACACATATGCACAACTATAGCTTGCACACATAGAAGAGAGAGAAAATTAGATGGTATAGAGCCAACAAATGGGAAGGGAAAAATGAAGAGGACTGTGTATTTGGGGAAACTGACAAAAGTGAACACAATACATGCCTTAAGGATTAGTGAGGATGATTGTCAATACTCAAATCAACACTGGATCAGCAATAGGCTTACAAATACATATTGGTAAGAAATCTTAATTTTCAGCAACATTTCCTTGCTCTCATATTGAAGTAGTTAATTTATATTCTTGTTCTCCTGTGCTAATTATACAGCAAGATTTCCTTGGTTTAAATCTTGGCTATGCCCCTCATTAGCTGCCCCTATGCCTCAATTCCCTGACTGCAAAATGAAGATAATTAGAGCACCCAACTCCAGTGTTAAAATAATACTAAGCACATAATAAAGACATATAAGTGCTTGTTATTACTATTCCATTTTTTTCTGATAATTCTATTGTTCACTGAATCCTCTGCTTAGATGAGAACATTAGCAAAGGAGCTGAAATTGGTCAAGTACATATATATCTCATTGTTTTCCTCTAAAGTGATGCTTTTGCTCAAATGAATGAATATACCCATCAAAATGTAAACAAATTTAAATCTTGTCAAAGGAATTAATGCTATTTTCTGGATGTTACACATGCATAAATATGGACAAAAAGCACAAAATTATTTTCTTTATTTTATTACACCATTCATGAGTGATGTATTAGTGATTTTGTATTAAAGAAAAAAGGCTAAGCCGGGCGTGGTGGCTCAAGCCTGTAATCCCAGCACTTAGGGAAGCTGAGACAGGAGAATCGTGAGTTCAAAGCCAGCCTCAGCAATGGCGAGGCACTAAGCAACTCAGTGAGACCCTGTCTCTACATAAAACACAAAATAGGGCTGGGGATATGGCTCAGTGGTTGAATACCCCTGAGTTTAATCCCCAGTACCAAAAAAAAAGAAAAGAAAAGAAAGAAAGAAACAAGGCTAGATAGGCGGATATTTTAAAAATTTATTATGTTGTAAGTTCCAATATGTCACTGATTTTAAAAAGAAAAGTTTTATTGAAACATAAAATTCAATTTCTGTTTGTTACTCTTTGTTCATCTAATTCTAACATTTTGCCCTCTAGATTTGAGAAAAGAAAAAAAATGTTGGCTGTTTTTGGAAATAGCAATTGAAGCGCAGAGGGATGATTTCTAATTACTTCTTTCTACAGGGAAATTATTGATGGAAAGGAATGTTGTGCTTTTTCTTCATCTGAGCAGGAGCCATAGGACACCCCAAAATGTCCTTCTAAATTCTTATGAAGAAATTGCAATATATTTGAAATAAAAATGCATCCATAAAAGTCTATGCCTTCCTGTTCTCTATTAAATTAGGGGTTTAAATCAATATTTTTAATGTGTTTTGACATGTTATCTTTAAAAATGGAACTGGTTATGAAGGAAATAATAAGCCCTAAATAGTTTGCTCATTTCTATACCCAGTCCCTCTTCTGAGGCAATTGACAATATAGCTCAACATTTTCTACATCTTTCATCTGGATTCTGTGTCTTTTTTCAAGATAATTTCCATTTTAATTTGCCTCCATATCATTCTTTTTTCTATTTATGAAAATATTATTTACTTTTAATTACTCATTTCAGTATCCATTACCTTCAATATATTTTTCCTGAATTTAAGAAATTCAGATTATTATTTTTGACATAAATATCAATTTTCTGAAAATATTTTAGCTCTTACTTTAATGATTCCTAATAGGGAGGAAAACTTGTTAATCCTTGATCTCTTTGCAGTATGTAGACAATTTGGTTTAAGTTATGCACTTTAGATGTTGTCTGAGTTAAATTAGATTTTTTTAAGAAAAGTGCATAGTTTTAGGTGAAACATTTTGAAAGTACCTTTATGTTATGTATAAAAATATTATGCATAATGTATAGATCAGTGCAATAAAAAAGTATGAATTTACCTATATCTACATTTTCCCATTAAGTGCTTTACAATTTTAAGGTATTATAATATCTTAGAGGGTTTTGTGCTTATTATTTATTTTTACTATTATGCTCTAAACTACATTCTAAGCATTCAGGTCAAAGACACAGGTTCCCAAAGCAGGCTTCTCTTTTGCTAGGTTGATGAGCATTTAATGAAATGTTTATTTATTTCTTAAAGTGGCTAGTATTCATTCCTTCAAATCTCTGTCCCAGACTTCATCTGCCTTTCTTTCCTTGTCTGTTTATATATTCCATATGATATGAGAAAGACAACAATTATTTTTGTCTGAAAAACAAATGATGAATTCTATAGTTGTTCAAATTTATTGTAGATAATATATCACATATATCTTTAAAACTTCATTGATTTGGGAAAGTTGTGTAGCACCAAATTTATCCTGGCACCTATCATGAATTTTTGATGTACCAAATGTTCTTTTGAAGACTCATTTCGTATTTTGCATGTAGCATTTCCATTTTCCGGTGAGAGTTTGAAGAAGAGGAAATAAAGTCACTACACAATTTTCCTGAGGTTAAATTTGTTCCCTTATAAAAATAAGCCTAATTACTGCTTGAATACAAAATGTACAAAACTAACAAGAAACTTTAAATGAGTACTCCAATTTGTGAAATAGAAAGTACTCAAATTTTATTGTCAAGATGCCATTATTAGGGCCCTCAACTGAATAATCACCCTTTGCAGAAATAAGAATTATTTAACTATGCAAACTTTACCCATATCTTAAATATTATGACCACAGAATCAATGATTATCTTTTATTAGTAAGTGAAAATTTACATTAGGTTTGGCATGATGAAAATTAAAACTAAAGAGTAATATCTTAAAAGTTGATTTAAAAATATTTCCACCTACTTGCTTTCTTAAGATTTTATGATAAATTTTAGCAAAGCAAATTAACACCCTATATGTGCCTATACATCAGAGCTAATTTAATGAAATATATATTTCCATTCCTGTAGCAGACAAACTAGATTCATTTGAAGTCATAGAAATATTACAACTAATGCAAGAGATCAGGCAAAAACACACTTCAGGAAGAGGGTGAAAAAATAAAAGGAGAATCCCCCAGACCTGCAGCCAAAGCAGGGTGGGGGTTTTCTAATACACTGTGGGTTACAGAAAGAAAAAGTGAAGGAATAAAGGAGTCAGAAGTGTGTATTCTGGTTCTCTATCAACACAGACTCCTCCTGTTTCAACCATCACCACACACAGAAAATCCTGGAAGATTACAAAAGAGATGGAATGTAGAAGTGAATCAATAACATTGCCCGTTTTAGAAAGAATCCATTGCCTCATGGACTGCCTCTGTCTAAAATAAACATGAAGTGAGTAGGTGTAGAAAGAGCCTCAGATGTTGCTCACAACCTCCTACCACCACAATGTGCAAAGTCTAGAATTGCTAGTATTTTGTGACCCACATACAAGGCGTTCTTGTGGGAATCAATTCCTTGTGGGTGAAGAGAATTACCAGGACCTTGAACAGCCTAAGGGAGAGACCAAACAGAGACTGAAGCTGTGACTCAGAACTGAATCGCAGTACCATTCATAGCACTGAGGTTGAACTAATCAAAAATCTACTGTGCTCTAAGAATCATCCATCCATACTTCTATAGTGAACTAAGGCAGAGAAATCATGACTAGTTAGATTGGAGAGAAGACCCAGAAGACAATGTGGAGTGCCTCTCCTCCTTGTTGATATAACTATGACCCTCATCTCCCATGCCTACCAATAAAAGGTCAAAACTTTCACATACTTCCACATTTTGCTCATCCATTTATGTAGATGTAACAGTTCAGAAATGAGTGATTTCTATTAGTGGGGAAGATGTGCTGAATAGTGTCATTTAGGACCACTGTTTCTTCCATCCTGGAGCTCACCATTCCTCTAAATGTTAAGGATCAATTTATTTATCTATATATTAGAAACAAGACCTCAAAATATAATGCTTTCTATGTCAAAAGAAGTGGAAAAGAGGAATTTTAGGTTTAACCATGGAAAATGACCTTTTTCCTTAAATAAAATGATGCAGAAAGTGGGAAATTTTATGCACTTTGAGTTGAGAAACCTGAGAAACAAGGAGGCTGTGAAATCTTGCTCCTAAGCACCATTGCCATGTCCTCACGAAAATTCTATCACAACGGAAGAAAAAAAAGTTAAAAAATAAATTTGAGTGAAAACTGCTAGTCTGACACATTTAATATTTGTCAAAAAGCTGTGGGTTTGAAAAAAAATTTAGTTTATATTCTTTAACATGATCCCACCAATTATGTAACTCTACATTTCTTTTATATCTAAAACGACGAATAAAAATGCAGATAATTGGACTGGCTTTATAGACTAAAAAAGTAACAATTATAAAACTATATTTTCCTTTTATTGGAAGAATGAAAATATCAAATCTAAGTCAATTACATATATATTCTATTCAATTGCATGTTAATTGGATTATTGGTACATTGTATATATCATATACTATAATCATGATAATATATACATCTACATATTAGAATACAATACCATCTAATGTAATTTATGTTATGGTCTGAGAGTCCCATATGATGATTAGTATGGATTGAATGTTGATTTCCCCACAAAATTTCTATTCTGAAGCCCTTATCCTCAGTGGGATGATATTTTGGGATTGGGCCTTTAAGAGTTAATCTAGTTTAAATAAGATGATAAAGGTGGAGCCTGCTCTGATAAGAACTGGGACACTTGCAGGAAGAGGAAGAGACAAGATCATCCTTTCTTTCCACCATATGCAGACAGAGCAAGAAGGAGGCCATCTGCAAGCTGTGGACAAGGCCCTCACTAGAACTGGACTTTGCTATCTCCTTGATGCTGCATTTCCTAGCTTCCAAAACTATGAGAACTATAGTTTTATTGTTTAAGTCACCTAAACTAAGGTCTTTTGTTATGACAATCAGGACAAAATAAGACAATTACAGTACTATAAATTTCTCCAATAACATCTCAAATCATTCTCCAATTGCTCTCTCCAATCCAGGAACATTGATTTTCCTCTTTTCCCAGAGAGGAGAACATTAATTTCTCTTCCTCCTCAGACATTGTTTACTCTCTATCCCTTTCTTCATCATACTTAGTATTGTTCACATACCTGGATCCTTCTTATCCTACAGATATCCTACATAACATCTCCTGAATGAGACACATCTCCCATGACATGCTACTAAAACTATTCCCATTCTATTTTCTCAGTTACAACAACTTATGTATTTATATCTTTGACTGAACTTTTCATGATTTGGAAGTGCCTTTATTTATTGGCTTATTCAATAGCATCTTCCTTCGCTGCCACATATAAATGCAAGTTCCAATGCACAGAAAGACCTTCTACTATCCTCCCTGCCTGGGATAGTTGTATTTAAAAATATATGTGGAATTAATGAATTATGAGGAGTTTATTGAAAAACAGTTTTGTGCAATCCTCCATATCCATGTGTTCATATCCATGGACCTAACAAAGTACAGACTAAAAATATTTTTAAAAATTGCATCTGTACTGAACATGTACATATTTTACATTGTGTCATTCCCTTAACAATACAGAATAATAACATTTCATACAGCAGTTATATCCCTTATATTATACTAGGTGTTGTAAGTAATCTAGAGATGACTTAAAATTCAGGGGAAAATGTACAAAGTTATATGTAAATACTCATCCATTCTGTGTAAAGGACTTGAGCATCTGCAGATTGTAGTATCTGTTGAAGTTCTTTGAATCAATCCTCTGGATACTAAGGGTCAACTGTGTGTGTGTGTGTGTATGTGGTGTAAGATAAATCTCACTGTTCCTCAAAAGGTGAATTAAAAGGCCTTATTTACAGACATTCCAGCATTTTTCTAAGTACTGATAATTTATGACTGACTATAAAAAATCATGTTGTTTCCCATGAGTCATTATGAAATTCAGCCAAGAAATAGATTGTCGGTGACTAAATCAACATTGTTTCATATTCTGCTTCATCTGCAAAATAGAGTATGTGCCATAGGAACCCTCACTTGATGCAAATCTGTGTTGTTTTATATTGGTTCTTTGATTTTGTTTTTATGTTTCCACAAAGGAGTTTCAAGGAGCAAATTTTCCTACATATAGGATTTAAATTACTATAACATCAATAAATACTCCTTAGACCACATGATAAACAACATGATTAGAGAGAAAATTTTTATGTTGTCCTATAGAATAGAATAGCACAGTATTTTCTATGAACCTTATAGTCAGATATCCTGCAAGTTTAATGACTTTAGGGAAGTGATAAAATGCTCAGACTTTAGTTTTTTATTTATAATAATGGGATTAATATCAACTCTATTGTAATAGAATTGTGAAGAATTACAAAGATACTTTGAGGTTATTACATAACAAAGGGACAGCCATAAAATAAGGGCTCAATTAATCTTATAGTATTACTCATGGAATCCCAGGTATTCTCTATCTAAACTTTTCCTGACATTGTAAATGTCATCTTTCTTGAACTTACTATAAACCATGACAGTTAGAAATTATGGTTTTCATCCTACTGATGAGAAATGTAATGCATAAAGGCAAATTCCCCATTGTCACACAGGTTGTGGACAAGTTATTTTTTATTTTATGTGTATTATTTTATTCCTAGTTAGAATTCTTCATTTCAGATTTTTGTCATTTCAGGTAAGCTGTCAACAAACACCACAAAATGAATCTTTGAATAATCCTTTCTTTCATTTGAAACTATTGATTGATTAAGCAACAGAGGGTGAACATAGAAAAAAATGAAAACATAGAGAAAAGAAGAGAGTCAGAGAAGATGCCTGAACTGTTAATGATATTGCATGTTTTAACAAAATTTAGACAACAATATTGTCTTGTTTTTCTTTTCCCTAAAAATGTCCAAAATATGTAATCTTACTAACTTTTGGTCAGATATTTTTAAGACTTACATAAGAAGTCAAGGAAATATGTAAAATAATATATACCTCATTGTATTTTTTCTTTTTTCAAAGTTCAAATTTAAATGTAACATTTCAACTCTAAAGATGTTAGATGGAACAAGTATTTGGCTACTCCACTGTTATTTCAGTGAATTCTGTAACACATTTGAGCTTTCCTACACTTCCCTTTATATATATTCTTCTTCACACATTGTTTTTCATTCATTCTATCTACTTAAAGCTAAGAGTAGTTAATAGGAAAGAATATATAGTTTAAGAACATCAGATATAGAAGTTATTTTAGTTATTTTGCTGATTTGACATAGTCCAATTATTAATCAGTTTATAAGTTCATTTTGTTAAGTAAAAAGTCTATCTCACAAAAGCATTCAATGTATTTTGTAAAATATTTCGCCCAGGGACAATAGACACTTAAGGTAAATGGAAATCTGATCCACAAAATAATAATAATAATAATAATTTAGCAAATTGCAATTTTTCTCTGCATTAATATTCTCTTCTCACTAATACTACAGTGTTCTATTCAATTAGCTATTACTCCTTAATATTTAATAATAAAATCCTTTTCTTGTTTTCCTATACATGAGAACAGAGGTCAATTACTCAGGTTTCATCCTGAAATCTCTGTAGCCCAGGCTTCCTGATGTCACTATACACAGCGATGCAAGTTAAGCTCTTACAAAGTTAACTCCAGTAGCTTTTTTCTGCCTTTCAACTCCAAAAGGGCATAAGAAGCAAACAGAATTCTGAATTATCAAAAATAAATAATTTATTTTCTAAATACTTCTCTCTGAGAACAAAGGAGTCTGCCTTTTACATTTACTTAAAGGGCTAAGGCTCTGTGACTGTCAGCACTTCCCATAGAGCAGTCCTGGCTACCAGGGTACGCTCTCTGTGGGAATAGAGGGCTTTCAAATTTGTCTAAAAGAAAACCATGTACACACTTATTGTCCTAGGAATTGCAAGGAATTATGACCTTCAATTACACTGGTTAATGTTCTTTTGCAAAAATTTTTAAGTGCTTTTTGATTATTTTGTCTTCTCCTGGATAGTTGAAGTCGAATCAGAATATTTATTCTGTAAACCAGTACTTTCTGGGAAATGGTGTTTGTTTGATTTTTTATTTTTTTTAATGTATGTAAGTAAAACAGCACAAAAATAAGATTTTTTTTTGAAAATTGAAAAATTTGAAAATAAAAACATGCAGCTTGTACAAAATCCTCTTGCTGTTCTTTTCCTGAGGTCTGGAAGTGATCTGTCTACAGGAAAATGATTCTGGGCATCATTTTCTGTAAATGAGAAAGGAGCCATGGGAAGGAAGATTTACTCTTGTATGTTGCCATAGAAGACAAGCATAACCACCTACAAAAAAGCTTCAGCAGTTAAGACTCCCTGCACAACAGTAACTTACAGTGTGATTGCACAGCTCACCAAAGATGTCCAAAGCAACAACACTAGTAGCTGCTGCAGGCAATCAGATCTAGAGAGGAAAGCCAGCTATATTTCTGTTTTTGCAGAGATGGCTTCCTTGAGGCTACATTCTTAAAACTGTTCTTATCGTACTCTACCTATCAGAAATATGGTAAACCATGAAACCGAGGTTGGACTATGCTGCTAGATGTATATAGATTGGATATCCATCACTGTCTCTGATTAGTTTGCTTCCTGGAGTTAATTGTTTTACCTTATAAAATTGGCATTTTGTAGTGATGTGAAATAATGTATCCACCTAGAAAATGCTGAATAGTTTATAAATATTATTATGAGCTTCAAATTCTGAATTATTTTTAAATTTTTTAAAATCACATGTGTTAGAAATTTAATAAACACTCTTAAATTTACACCTAACAGAATTTATCAAATTAACATTTTTAAGTTTATAATAATTAAGGGGTAGGGAACTAAACTAATAATGACAAGTTATAATGGATTAAATTAAATGGAATGTTTCCTTTTTTTTCTTGTTCAAGACTAACATTACAGCTCTTAGAAAGTCAGTCATTTTCTATATTTTTAATAACTTAAAAAATGTGACTTCAATAATAGTACTAGTAAATATATTTTTAACATTTTCTTTGTGCTGTGAGCATTGTAAACAGCTTTACTTGTGTTACATTTAGTATTTCTAACAGTAAAATTTTTCCAATGTCTTCATAGCTGAAGAAATTAAGGCATAGTGATAACATGTATATTTTTCAAGATCACATAATCCAAATCTCTTTCTGGCCAAAACTACCACACCTGTGTTTAAGCAAATAATAAACAGGAAGTAACAAGGAATGACTTGATTTTTAGGATACTTTTTCAATGTTGCATCATGAAGTCTGATTTTATTCCACTGGCCTCAACTTACTAGCCAGTAATACTTGCAATGAGTGCTGGGAAATGTAATTCCTATCTGAGGTAAAACGAGGCTAGTTAAATAATGGAAGTTGCCCAATTAAGGAAGAATAAGTATGGGGGAACCCCAAGCTGTTTCCATTACAAAAATATATAAAATCACATTAAATTTTGTCCCTGTGGTTATTTAGAGAGAAAACTTGTGAACAGATGTATAACACAGAACAGCAGCACATATATTATTCAAATCCAGTCTCTTGTTTTTCCCTTCCTGGAAGATCCTTCTGCTAACAGAAGATCTAAGTCAATGATTCCCAGAAGGTGCAAATCATTGTGCATTTCATACAAAATATGTTATTTCTCAAATTAAGTCTTCTTCAAAACCTTTGGTAACAATGATCATATATTTGTGTGTGCGTGTGTGTGTGTTTAACTTAATCTATGGTTGGGGTTTCTAACCATTCACTTTTGAAATATTTTAAAGTCTTTATTATTTTTCTAGCATTTTTTTAAGGCAGTAGGCTTGAAAATTACCAAGTCAAGTCCTTGTTTTCATAGACATTATTCTGCAGTGGGTTGAAAACAAATGAAATTGTGGAAGACCATTTGAATTCCTATATTGTTTCATGGTGATTGCTCTATAAAATGCATTTCTTACATTTGAGTATTAAAATTTATGTGAGAAATAAATTTACCCATGGAATTACAAAATAAGCCTATATTCCACATGAAGGACTCAGTGATTATGAATAGTGCCAAGAACTTTGAAGGGGCTATCATCTCACTGTACTTGCCAACGACTAAGGTCATCTGCCACAGTTTTATAGATACTGATAGAAGATATGAGGCTCCTGGGTCAGAAACAAAGGTCACTACTATTCACAGCACATCAGAAAGCATGAGATGTTCTCTACAAATCCCATGGGATAAAGCATAATGACCATTGTGGATGCTGTGTATCTTTGTGTCACAGCTGAGTAACACCGAGGTTAGGAAGGCCTAATTCTTTAAAAATGCCTGCTAACCAGGTTAGGAAACATATCTCTCTTTTCTGAAGACAAACAATCTTGAAAGGCAGTTTGCTAAACAAACACCCTTGAAAAGATAATTCAGATCACAGTTGATTCAAAATGTGCATAGACCATGGAGGGTTGTGTCTCAACAAATATGTGACAACTCTGAGCTGGGTTTGCCCAAAGAAGAGGTACACATACTAAAACAGCCAAAAGACAAGACCCCTCTTACTCCAGATGCACAAAAGGAAATTTTTATAGCATATTATAATAGTCAATGTGGATGAAAAATAAATGTTATTAAATGCACTATGAAAATCAGACTTCATTCTTGGAAATTCAGGGAGCTAGTTAAACAAGAAAAAGGAATGGTGAAAGCAAACCTTGAGGAAAATTTCACAATGTACTTGTCAGAGTGGAATCATCACTACATGTCATGATAAGATACGTATTGCACTGGGAGAATCCTCTGATTCTTAATCCTCTGATTAAGAATCCTCCTTAAATAAAAGGAGCCAGAAGAAATATATCCAATGCATTTTCACTGTCCTGAATTAAAGAACTTTGAGAATTATGGTACTATAAAAAGAAGCAAGTCAGAACTTTCTTTCACAGCTGGGAGAATCAGGCTGATTTGAACTATATTTAAATTGATCTAGTCTGAAAATATCTAAGTGAAAAACATCCAATAGGAAGTGGGAGAGTTTAGATTAGCAAATGTGTTGAAATCAAGCCCTTGGTGGATGTGAAACTGTGGCAAGCTCACTTGTGAGTTGGCAAGCAAAGTAAAATTCAAACTTTCACTGATCCTGAAAATATTGACAATCTTGGATAGGGAGATGAATTGATAGCCTAAGTAATTTTAAGAATAAGGATATTCTTTA
Source organism: Geosciurus inauris (assembly GCA_004024805.1). Classification (NCBI taxonomy): domain Eukaryota; kingdom Metazoa; phylum Chordata; class Mammalia; order Rodentia; family Sciuridae; genus Geosciurus; species Geosciurus inauris. The sequence goes on along the minus strand of PVHX01000176.1, from coordinate 13,541 downwards.
CATATCAAGAACACTTTCTGACAAAGAGGACACTTTTTCCTGTAGACATAAAGTTATTTTTTTTTTAATTTCACAGATCTGAACTTGTTTCAATCTGGAAAAAAAATTGCACTTCCTGTCTGATAAGTATTATGCTCAGTTTCTTGTTGCCCAAAAGCACGTGAGTTCACTGGGTTCAGTTAATTAGTGAACTAGATCTTTCCTGTCTAAAAAGCCTATGAATATTTTATGGAATGATATCAGAAATCAGGGAATATTTATCTATAATTTGAGTTAGTTGAGTGCAACAGAAAACTCTTCTTTTTCCTCTGGCAATTCATTTATTCATTTCTTCACCCACATATTTATTCATACAACTAATTTTTTTATCAGCAAATGTGCTGCAATACAGTTTTCTAGATATTGTATATTATACAGCAATGTATTGACAAAGTTTCTCCCTCATATCTTATGAAAAATCTCTCCATTGCCCCTCAAGTCTAGTAATTGAGACAGTTGGGTTTTGCCTTAAAACCTATCACAATGCCTACCTCAAGCAAAATTCTCAGTGAAAAACAGAAGTATACTTTCTCTAACTTATGTAGAAAACACATTTATTAAAATGAGAGACAGGAGCTGTCATTATTGCAGGATGGGTGCAAGCCAGGAACAGAATGTAGGCAGGAAAGAGGGAGACTGTGCGGCTGGAATCATAGCCAATGTGAATGGGTTCACTGAAGAGAGGAGTTTTTTCCTATCTGAGTGCTGTGTCTTGCATAGTGCCGATTTGGAACCAAGTACATGATTATGTCAATGGTTTTGTCCTATAGATATGCCTATACATCTTGCTATAATGCATCTTTTGTGTTTCATCCTTTGACATAGACGAATCTTCTCATTTTCCTGTAACGTTTCCTTGACATGTTCCCATTTTATTCTTTAATTTTCTGGCCCTTCTCCAACACTCTACCATGGGACAACTCACAACAGAGGAAATAGAGGATAATTAATTATTCACTAACAAACCCAAGGGTACAACACTTTATTTTATAGCCCTAATCTAAAATTTAATATAATTAAATAGCAAATATTTTAAAGTGTATAATAAATTATTGGACAATGACGTATGTTGTATATTATACAACATTATGACATATGATATAAAAAGCAAAAGTACATCTTTGCCTACAAGTTAGTCATTGTCTCAGGGAAAAAGGCCATATAAGGGCCAGCTGTACTGGAATGGAGTAAGTGCTCACATGGGATTCTGTGAAAGTACTATAAGAACTCAGACAAGAAAATAATTCTGCTTGCAAGTAGGCAAAAAAAAGTTTTGTTAAAAAGAGTTACATACAGTTATCAAAATCTCATTTAGGCATGAACATGATTTCCCTACTTGTTGGAGTATGGATCTTTCAATATATTTTCTAACATTCACATTTAATTTCCTAAACTTCACATAGTTGAAGTAGTAAACTATTCCTCAATGAACATAATATGACTAGCTTCAAATGGCATCCCCACATCTACAATTATAAAACATTTTGGCTCAATCCTTCCAAGTCCTTAGGCTACACAATACATTTTCTTAATATTATACTTGTTGGATAATAAGGGAAAACAACATGTAAAAACAGAAAAGTATTCAAAAGTTTAGATTTTAAGCTTTCCATTTGATATTCAAGATACAGCAGCTATTTTTGTAACTCTTTGTGTGAGTAGAATTCATCAGTCTGGCTATTCTTCAGAACAGAGCAAACAGATCTGTAGCACACTCAGCAAGGATCACGCATGTCATCTTATTCAGACGTTTGTACCACGATTCCAAAACAGTCACCAAACTTTGGCATTAACAATGAGGTGATAAATTATTATTATTATTTGTAATTTCATGAAGAAGAGTTCCTGAATAATGGTTGAATCAGCATGTAAGTAGACTCAAAAAGTGACTGGGCCACTGTTTCAAACTACCTCACTTGCCAGCTCATCATTTCACTCTGAGAGGATATTGGCCTGTTTTTACTTTCTGGGATATGAAATCCTTGGCTGTTGTGAAATATTTCCTTGTCATTCTCTACTTTTCCTCAAAGAAAAATCCTGATATTCCTTCTATGGAAAATTATTCCTATGAAAAATCCAGTATTCTAGGAGAGATTTTTTTCTGCCAACAAATTATAGGATAAATATCTCTAGAATAAGTCCAAGAATATATGTATGAATAAGTATATGCATGGAAATTAGTTGAATGTAGTTTTAGATAGCAACAATTGTGATAAGGAGAGAATAAGACTGGATACACATGGTTTATACATTGTGAAAACTGGTAAAACTCTAAAGCAAGGGGAATTTTTCAGAAATAGTAGGCTTAAAAGATGCACTTAAATTGGAAGCAAGTTAAGATAGATACCTTGTCCACAAAAAAGGAGTTGAATAAAAATAAAAAGTATTAATGCTATTGATTTGACAAAAAAGTATTCAAAAATCACAATATATTGTGTATTTGTGTGCTAACACCATTGTTTGTGTGTTTAGCAAGAGAACCAAAGTATGCTGATTATAGGTGTTAGTCTTCAAAGACTGTGCCCAGATCCCTCCACTGGCCTGATAATGCTCTCTTAACAAATATTCTTTAACTTTCCCAAAATGAGTTTTATAAAAACACCACCATGATGTTAAGGACTATTTTTCAATTCAGATGTATGTGGACATTGATGATTTACTATTTGATTAGGTTTTCTGAGCCTTTCCTGCCAGTAGATAAAAGGATCTATAAAAGTGTCCACAACTAAAAATTAAATACACGTCAATATTTGTGAGGAGATACAGGGCAAGTACCTGGTATACATTGTATAGACCATCACTATTGAACGTGTTAATTAGTTATTAACTATTGATACATGGCATTTTGATCCTCAAAATTTAAAAGATAAAAATGGCTTCTGTGAGTCAATATTTAGGAGTGGCTTGGCTAAGTGGTCATGGAGCAGTATCTGTTGTGAAGTTATAGTCAAGGAATGTTATGAGAACATTAAATTTAGGAAGAATCCACAACTAAATTCATTTACCATGGTTGTGGCAGTCCTCAACTTCTTTGAGTTATTGACAGGACAGCTCATTTCCTCACCACATGGATTTCTCTGTAATCTTCTTGTGTGTCTTCATGATTTGGTAGGTAGTTGACCTCCCCTGTGAATGAATGATGAGTAAAGATTTTTATTATAGCTCTAGATACAAAGAGAGGAGTAAGCTCAAGAAAGAAACCATTGTGATTTGGAACTGAATCACATAAATCAATACACTAACGCTTCTGCCATGTTTGGTAACACACAATAACTTTGACTGTAATATGGGAAGAGATTATAGAAGAAAGTTCTCTTAAAGGTATTTATAAGATTTAAGAATGAAAAAAAACAGGAAAAGATGTATCAAGCATAATGAAGCTTGACATGCTAAGTAAATGAAATTCCAATAGTCTCATTTTCAGAAAAATGTGTTGAATCTCAGGCATTTAAAAAGTAACAGTAATGAAAATAGACTATCTCTATTTTAATGAGTTTTGCTGCATATCAAACTGCCCCAAAATGTGTGTCTGCTAAAACACTTAATTCTTCACAATTATCTTGCTAGACTACAAAGGATTTGTTTGGTCTGTCTAACCTTGTTGATCTCTGTGGCTCAGCAAGGACTGGATCATGCAGAATGTTCTCATTCCGTGATGACAAGGATGTAGACAACTAGCTTAGACTCATTCACCATGAATCGCGTAAGGATTCTCAGAAACAGTATCAAGAGAAAAGAAGCTTCACTCTGAAAGTCCTTTGCAACCGTGTGCTGGAATCTGTATCACATTTGTCCCTATCTTGTTCTCAAAGTGAGTCTATGGACTTGATGTGAGATATTACAATTTTAGGTGGTGAAGAGCATGCAAATAAGAATGGCAATGATTAGTTACTAATTTTGTATTTAATATGATTTTTAATTCTTTTTTCATCTCCAATCCATTGTTTCTAGAAATAATTTTAAGAATTTTGACTTGGTCTTGAGTATATTCCAATATAGGAAAGTTGAAATTTAAACATGAGCTTGCATACAGAAATTTAATTGGAAAAATCATACCAAGAAGCAGGAAAGAGATGGGGGGAATGTAGAATATCAGAAGGAGAAAAAGACATTGCAATGGTTAATTATCTAATTGATCCTTTGTGGGGAGCTGAGGTTTGATTTTTGTCAGAAACGTCTAGGAAGAATGTATCTGGAGTTTCAGAAGGAATAGAATAGGGAAGTTTTTCCATCAATGATCACACTCCCATAATTCAGTGGCTGCCCCATGAATGTTAAATCTCTTATAATCCTAGATCATTCTGGCATTAATATGTAATTTTCATCTTACATAAACCTCTGTGAAGTCAAATAATTCCTTGAACAGAAAATGTGATACACACAGTGCAGCTGATAGGTTGATCACTACACCCATGTCTGGAGCAAAAATGTTCAAAAATGATTAAAGAACAAAAAAGAATTGAAAAGCATTTAATATTTGAGGAAGTTATTTTATTACATAAAGAGAAACAATAGCAAAACTTGTTATATGTCTTACTTTCTTTTATCACTACTACAGCCATCTGGTATTCAGAAAATTGAAGTAATAATTGCTCAAAGCTACAAAGATAGTAGCACAACTAGAATTTGAAGATTAATTTTCTAACACCAGAGTCTGCACTTTTTGAAATATTATTTTATGTCCCAAAATTCTTGATTCATCAGTGTATGTGTGTGTGCACATGCACATGTGCACGCACACACTTGCCCACATTCCTGGTAGAGACTGAGTGGGGATGACCATGCACCGATGGGGACTGTGGATTCTTTGGCATCACTTTTTGATGAGAGTTAGTGTTATCTTTTATAGTCCACTCATTCCACCAAAAATTTAAAAATAATAAATCCACAAAAATAAAATAAAATAAGTCTACTTAGAGGTCTTCCATGTTATAAAATAAGGGAGATTTGAAGCCATATGAGAGCAAATTGACATTAACTGAATTGTAATTTTCTCACCGAACCTAAGTCAGCTGATAGTGTTTTCTGTCAGACCACATAATCCCAGGTATCTAGTTCCTCAGTGTACCCTTGAGGAACACACAGTGAAGAAAATAAGGGAATGGAGATTGTTTTAAGAGGTAGTGAGGATATTGTATATGAATGGAAATTACACTTTTAATAATCATACAGCTTTTCTGCAAAAGCTATATTCATTAGGAAGAACTCTCTACAATGATCATTCCTTCAAGTCTTTTAGTAAAATGATAGTTGATAGAGTGATGTTCCTAATATATTGTGAGACCATAAAATGCCCTCTGGATATCATAGCAATGAAACTATGCTTGCCATAGTTTGATCATTGATTTTGTTTTATAAGTTTAGAAAATTACTCGTTCACATAGCCTATATATTATCATTTTGTTAACACTAAGATTTGAGTTTTTTAAAAATGCCATTCCTGCACTGCCAATGAAACAGAGAATTGCTATAGCAGCTATTTAGTGTATACATGTTGCTTCCATGAATGAATAAAGGAGGTTAAAGAAAAAACCTACTGAATTTTATTGTTTTCTCATAAAGATTGTGTATAGTACCCATAAAGTATATGGTGAGAAAGTAAATTATTTACTATGCAAATCCTGGCTAGGAAATCATTTATATACCACTAAGGAATTTGCATACAATGGGAAATCACATTTCTATGTGTTACTCCACTTTATCCATTTCAGTATAAGGCTTCAAGCTTTTCAGATTTCAGATATATTATCAAAATATTAGCAGGAATCTTTTGGGGAATAATTGCTAAAGGTATTCCTCATATTTAAAAATTTAGTTGTGGTTTTCTTTGTTCTTTAAAAAATCTGTTGGACTTTCTATAACTTTTAGTGTGTTTAAAAGCATATTATCAGACACTTTAAACATATATTGATTGTACAATCTGAAATATTTATTTATTTATTTATTTATTTATTTATTTATTTATGGTACCGGGGATTGAACTTAGGGGCACTCAAACACTGAGCCACATCCCCAGCTCTATTTTTGTGTTTTATGTAGAGACAGAGTCTCACTGAGTTGCTTAGTGCCTTGCCTTTGCTGAGGCTGGCTTTGAACTCACGATTCTCCTGTCTCAGCCTCCCTAAGTGCTGGGATTACAGGCTTGTGCCACTGCAACCGGCTTGAAATATTTATTGAAAGCTTGCTACTGTGTTCTCTGCAGAGTTACTTGACATAAGAAGCATACAGACAGTTCATGTCCCTGGGGAATATACAATGGGCTAGGTAAGTCTTCCTTACACCATTGAATAATGCTCTATAAACAGGTCTACATTCTTATAGAGTATTTTGTGCAAAGAAAATGATGACAACTAGATTTCCTCTTCTCTGAAAAGTAGAATGTTGATCAATGATTTGTGCTTTTTAAGATGATCGAATGATAGTTATCTTTGCACATTTGAAAAGGAAAGAAGCAACTTTATAAGCTTTAAATTCCATCTTTTGCATAGTATGTTAGAGTTCACAAAATATTTTTACCTGCATTATTTTGTTTCAACTAAAAATAAGCATATACATTAGAAATAGACATTTTTATTATTCTCACTTTACAAATGGGATAGTAGACTCAGTGAGAGAAAATGACTTTTCCAAAGGTACAGAAAAATCTAAGGGAAAACTGGAACTGGAATTGATGTTTTTCATACTATACATTACCTACTTGTGACTCCCTGAATGTGCCCTGAGTATACAGAAAAGACAAGCTACTCATTAATCCCTACCCTCTCAGTAAATTAAAATCTTGCTCATTGTTAGTGTAAAATATACCTGCTTTTTGGCTGATGTAGGTAGGTGAATCATTTCTGAAATATTTTTATTTTCTCAAAACTTTACAGTATGTTTTTAAACCAACTTAATTCAGCAGTTTTTATTTCATGTATGTCACTTTATAAAGATAAAAAAGTAAGATAACAACAACTTTTTGATCATACGTGTACTAATATCAGAATGGTAAATAATACACTTGGAGACTTTATTCTATCAGGGCAGTAAATGGCCTATTTCAGGTGTCAAGGTGATTGACTTTGGACACAACTGGCAGAAAGATTAATTTCATGTACATTTTCCAAACTAGCATCTACCATCACCATTTTAATGCAAACTTATGATATTTAGAGATCATGATACTAATCATAATAATATACTTGAGGGAGTCTCCACCCAAGCTTTGTCTCCTTCTCTCCCTTCCTTCCTCTATCTCACCTGGAATTTTTTAAAAACTTCTTATAATAAATCTTCTGCTTTCCTTCATTTGTTTATGACTAACTTCATGTTATTTTTTGTCATTTGTCATGTTATTTCAGGAAACTACAACATATAAAATGAAGTTGGAATTATAAATTTTAATTTTACACTAAAAATGAGCACGCGAATTTAGAGACACACATAGACAATGAGTGATGTAGACAATTCTTTATGTCACACGTGAAAAGTGGTAAGCAGTTTTTTCCAAGATCCTGGGTTTGTCTGCTAATGTCTAAGAAGGTGTGTGTTTGTTTTAGTTCTATGTCATGTAGTAGTTATGATTGGCTTACTTGTGAAGGCATCACACACAAATTGTTTATACATGAAGGGTTAAAAAATAATATGAAGCCAAAGAATATTGGAGTAGCTCTAAAAATGATCAAAAAATAAGTGAATGCACAGAAATGGCTAGGGATCACAGTGGCTAACATCTAGAATGAAACCAAGTCACATGTCAGGCAGTTGTGAAGACATACTGTCCCCACTGCCTCTAACATGGAAGGTAGCTAGTGCCACTCCTCTACTAGAGGGGCTCCTTCCTAATTCTGGGAACATGAATACATAATATGTTAGTTTTTTTGTTGTTGTTGTTTTTACTTTTAATCATGGGAGCTGATTTAATCTCTCATCAAGATTACCTAAATTATAAGAAAGATCTCAAGTATCAAGCACTCTTAAAAGGAAATGAGATATATTAACAATCAAACAAGATATGCAGTCCATGAAACATTAAAGGATTTAGTAGGGTACTTATTTTCAAAGAACTGCTGCCTATGTATGTTAAATTTAACATCTTAATATAACTTACATCTTCAAATCATTTTTCTTCTCAAAGAAATCTTAATAGGTACAGCTAATAGTTTTTTCCCATTATACAAATAAGAATATGTATATACATAAAGTTCCAAAACTTTGGCAAATTTAAACTGAAATGATAATAGAGGAAGTTTCAGATTCCACAAATAATTTTAATATCATGAAAAATGAAGGGAAAATTATAGAATCAGGTGATGTGATGAAGTGTATTGTTTTTCAAAATCAAGTTGCAAATATGCATATAAAACTCATTGTGCTTTTTAGTTCAAAATCATAGAAAATTCAAGTGATTATTTATGATTATTTATGATAAATATATAGGCATTTGCAGAATTCTTTTTGTCATTCTTTAAAATAATAAAATATATATTATAAACATACGTAATTTTATCCATTAAAAAACAAATAAAACTTTTAGAAAATACCAGTCTTCAACGTCTGTGACTATTTTCCAAAGTCCAGTGATTTATTTGTAAAAAAATAAAAGATAGAAATAAAAATAATCAGATCTGTAAACTTAGCTCAATACACATAATATTGTATCTTATCTTATGAAAACGATTTTATTTACTCAGTAAATATACATATATCAGCACAATTACATTTAACATTTTGTCTAAGCAGCTTCTTCAAGACTAGTTAGTAATGAACAGAAAATCTTTGGTCTTTATGAGATGTTTACACAGAAATTATTTGCTTATTAATTAAAGATATGACACATTAATTTGCACAACCTAGGTCAAATTTATACTCTTACCTTGTTAGGCATAAATTGGAGCAAGGAAAATAGAGACAAGATGCTATAAACCAACTCCTGCTCAGTGTGTCCATTCCTTGTGTGTGTGTGTCCACTGACTGACGCTTACAACACACAAACACCCTTTCTTAGAAAACCAGTCTTATGCTCAGATGTTTGTTCTTAAATATGTTTAAGCCAGTTACACTGTGACGAAATAATTTAATGAAATACTATGTAAGCCTATGAAATATGAGATTAAAATGAGGATAATTCTTTTCTGTGAAATTAAATTAAATGTTTTTGAAGGATTTAACAAAGACTAAATAAAATAGATCATTGACAAACTTTTGGATGGGACAACCATAAAAGTATGAAAAGAGAATAATTAGGAAGTTTTTACTTTGAGATTGTTTATTAATGTCTAAGTTGTCACCAAATGAAAAGAATCTCAGAAATACATTCAATGTTTTTTTCAAAACTGTTAATATGAAACTATTACTATTAGACTAGGGAGAACAGGACACATCTGGCTCCATGTTGAAAGGTTTGTGATTAATGCATAGGTATGCATATGTATACATTCGTAAGTTGTGTATATCTTCTCATACACATTTGTTCATATTATTTTATTAAATTAGTGACAACAGCTGTGTTTTTCTTTCCCTACATTTATAATACAGAGATAATTCATTATTGTAAAAGCTTGGAAGGTTAATTAATAGATGCAAAACACTAAAAGAGAAAGTTCTGAATTTTAGAACTTTCTTAATTTTAGAACTCACTTAAGTCAATTAAGTACACTTAACTAAGTGATATTGATGAATTTGTACTAAAAATCTATTTCGATTTCAAATGATTCTTATTAAGCTACTCTCAAATACAGAAAAATGAAAAAGAATATTTTAATCACATTTCTATTTTGATAAGTAATGTGGTACTATAAACCACTTCTCTTCCTTGTATATATAAAATCTCATTCTATTTTCCAGATTCTTAAAGTAACACTTTTAACAGTCTGTAAATATAGTAGATCACTTACTAGACCATTTGAAATAATAGGAGTTATTCCATGGTGGTGTATTTCCACATGATATGCTGAAAAGAAACCATAACAACTGAAGACAAAACAGAATTATATATTTTCAAAACAAACACAAATTATTTGGCAAACAAATTCAGATTATTTTAGGAAATAAGAACACTGCTTTAAATAATTTTTTTCCATGAAAGAAATTTTTCCAAATTTTCTTTATTCTTATCAAGAAAATACTTGTATGAACCAATTCAATACACACAGTTTTCAAGCTGTCAGTTTTTGTTCTTTCTTTTTGATAACTATTAGGTTAACAATAGCTTTTACAATAAAAAGCTGCTGACATATTATAGCAATTCATGTTTTGGGTCATGCCTGCCAAGAAAGCTCATTAAAAATAGGTGTCTTATGTGTGTCTCTTACCCTCCTGTGCTTTTCTCATTTTACAAACATACTATATAAGTGAGTATAAATGCACATAAACCACATTGCAGAGGTGTAAATACTTAAATAGTCATCAGCTGGACATTGTCAAAGAGCAGATTACTCAGAAAATTTCAGTTCTGTACAGTAGGAATGATGTTAGCAGATACTGGCTGAGATCTATTGATATAAATGAGAGAGAGGCTGCCAATTTATTGCTTCTTTTCCTTTCTACACATTTTGTATCAAAATAAAAGATATCATGAAATATTTTAGCAAGTTATGCCATGGTCAAGCTTGCCTTTGTAAGATGTAAAAAACTTCAAAAATAAAGCAATTAAGTACAAGGAAACTCCATATGTGTTTGAAACTAGAAATTTTGATGGACAAAGAAAAAAAATGTCAGTGTCCCTGCATGAATTATGTAAATCACTACCCATTGGCTTCACCAGGTCACAATCTCCTCTTAACGCACAGTAGGTGTAATGCAGCAGATATCTGTGATAGAAACAATGACATTTACTCAGGGTATCAAACTTTTCTTACCTTATCTCTAAGTTTTCATAATTTCATATAAAATTAAATCTAAATTTCCTTTAATTGTACTTTAAAGTTTTTTTATAAATATTCATATCCTTGAGCAATCTGCTAAATCTACTTGTAGAGATAGAAGAGTTATAATGGAAAGATGTCCTGGTGATATTAATAATTGTACAATGTATATACCTTTTAATATGCTTCCTTTCTGCATGATTTTAAAATTTTTAATATGACTTATAAATGATATGGTATAGGACTCGAATCCCTTTTAAAAAATCTAGCTTCTGTAAGAGCCATGCCATTCTCTCTGAAGAAGATTTATTCAATGTCTGGACTGTGCATCCTTATCCTCAGTCACTCTCAGAAACTCCTTCCTGTTACTCTGAGGACTTCATTGAAATCCTTCCTGTGGGGTTGCAAGAACCAGCTGCTTCAGACCTCTGTCTCCTCTACAACACTATACACTATTGTATATATGACAATTCGCAAACAGAGAAGAGTAGGAGAACATCCAAAGTACAAATAGTTGTCAAGAGTAGAGTTGTCTCTGCTTGTCAAATATATGTAAGACTCATCATATCCTAAAGGCCTTTCTTTGCATATCACTCAAATTTTGCTACTCTAAATAGTACTAAAACAGCCCAATTATTATTTCTCTTTTACCTATTAAACTTCAGTGTGTTCTGTTTTTGCTAAAATTCTGTATGATCTCTTTGTCTGTTAAAGTATCATGGAGAAAAATCAGAATATTAATGTAATATGTTCTTTCACAAGTGGAACCACTAGGAGTTTTGAAATCTCTATGGAGATAAGAGAAGAATTAGTGTGTTTTGTGAAGAAAACAAAAGAAGAGTTCAGCTAATGGATATTTATGAACTAAGTGGTTTTTCTCAGGTCTTTTCTATACCTACATATATGCACACAATTATAAAAGCACTCTGTTCTATAGCAATAAGAAAATTACTTTTTACATAGCATTTAACCTATCTTTAGGGGGACTAGATATCTAAGTTTATAACTATATTTTTATACCTACATCTATGTATACTCTACATTTGTTTTTACTTCTTGAAATTTTATATTGCAGGTACAATAAAACATGTTTATTCAAATTGATAGACATTTAGATTGTCTTGAATTATTTTCTGTGTTTCAAATTCTATTGGAATATATACATTTACATGACTATACATGCTAGCACTTTTCTAGGATAGACACATAGTAAGTAAAGTTAAGTTGAAAAGTTTTGTGCATTTAATGTTTTGATAATTATGCCAAATGATTCTCAAACTTTGCTCTACATTAAAAAAGGTAGATACTTAACTGTCTTTAGGTGTGCCAATATCTCTCCCCAAGATGATTTCATCATCTGTTTTATTTTTAATGATAAAAATGGCATTGTAAGGAAGAGGAAAAGAAACTTGTTTTTCTAAATTTCCTTGCTGACAGATGAAAGTGAGGCTTTGCCAAATGTTCATTCTCAATATGTATCACTTTTAAAATATTAGAATTAAAGAAAGCTTAATTTTCTAGTTTAGGATTTTAAATGTGAATTACAACATTTTCTTTTAAAAGTCCCTATTGTATTACAAAACTCAGCTATGCCATTGTATCGAATACTGAAAAAAATTCAAAACATATTAAAGAATTTAAATTTACATTTTTAACATAAAAATTATGAAAAAACGTACATATGAGAAAATTTTGGGTGCTTTTAGAGATTTAATGAAAAACAGAATTTATAAATGAAACATCATTTTGGAGTTTTTGAAATAACTATTTTATCCCTGAGATTCTCTGCTATTCTATAAGGAATGGTACCATATTAATATTTTCTGTCATTACAAACAAGATTGAACTTTGTCAAGCATCTTTATTAACTTTTCTGCCAAAAAAGTTTTATTGTGATGATTTTAACTTTCAACCTTTTATTTGATGAATTAATTTTTTTAGTTTTATTTTATTCTAAATCTGTTCTTATGACAAGTCCATTTATTTTTATGTTGTGTCAATACCAATTGTATGCTTCCAAAAAAGACAAGATCTTTAGCAGATATCACTTCTCTTATCTCCACTTGTATTCTTCACATTTCATTGTGTATTAAGAATTTTAGTGCACATCTTGCCCATTCAAAAGCGCCTCATGTCTCCTATTTTAGCTTTATAATACCCTCATTTAACTCAAAGAGATGCAAGTTTTAATTTGAATGCTGTTGTTTCCTGTATTTCCCTCCAAAATAATTGAGGGAAATATTATGTTTTATCATTATGGGAAATATTATGTTTTATCATTATATTTTAATAGGAGAGACAATGTAAAGTCCAGTAGAAATATATTAAGGACCATACACCTATATATACATATATAGAGATACACACATACACACACATATATGTATGTATATTTTTTAATAAAACTCTAATTAAAATGTACAGTGGTTCCATTCCGACCACCATTTAACCCAGCTATCCCACTCCTTGGCCTATAACCTAAAGACTTAAAAACAGCACAGTACAGTAAAGCAGCCACTTCAATGTTTATAGCAGCACAATTCACAATTGCAAAACTGTGGAAGCAACCCAGATGTCCTTCAATAGATGAATGGATAAAGAAACTGTGGTACATATACACAATGGAATATTATTCAGCAATAAAAGAGAATAAAATTA